>NW_006497138.1:787450-920894 GCF_000471905.2 Amborella trichopoda
CACCTTCTAAACACCTCATGTATGAGGTGGGTTAATAATACATTATAATAATATTTTTTTTGTGTTTAAAAAGAGGAGAACGAGTTGGATTCTCTCTCTGCAAAAACACTCCCTCTTATGCCCCTCCCTCTCAGTAACGTTGAGCCCTCTTTGTAAATTAAAGAATGCACTGAACTCCTTCTCTCTAGCCGAATTTTACCGAAAGTTTCCTCTAAAATATTATAGGTAAATGATCTCATTATCCTGAAAAATAGTCTGTTCACCATATTTATACTGTAATTTTATGCGCATATGGTATCATTTTTTTCTGTTAAATTATTATTATTAGAAATTTAGACATTGTAAATTATTAAAATAAAATTTCTGGCTATTATTATGACTTTTAAACAGTGTAAAATTTATATGTAAGTGATGTCATTTCTGGTAAAACCATTATGTGAAAAATTGATATTTCTGAAATTAATTATAATACTGTCAATACTCTGAGATTTACGCATTTATGAATTTAATTGTATTTTTGTTTGTCTATGAATTTTAGATACTATAAGTTTTATCTATTCCTGTAAAATAATTAATTATGAAATTACATTCCATAAGTGATATTTATGTGTTTAACCTTGGATTTCTATAAAAGCTCTTAAATTGATAATCGACTGCCTATTGGATGCCATTTCAAATTTACATGTTTGATCTGCTACCTTTCTGCAATATTTATCCAAATTGTTTGATTGGTTACTTACAAATATTTCAATGAAAGTAATTGTTTAAATTGCTTCAAGTGAATTCCTGTTAATGATTTCAATGATACTTTGAATGTACGATGTTGATGCTTCTGATGTTAAAGAGCTTCTGAGATAATTTAAGTATGTGTGGACTTATCCAGGACGTCGATGGGGACTATTTGGACTCATCAGGTACGCCGGTGAGGTATGTTTGGACCTATCCATTTATGCCGCTAGGGACAATTTGGACTCATCGCGATGCCGGTGAGGTATGTTTGGACCTGCAGGGATTGTTTGGACCTATCTAGTTACATCGGTAGGGACTATTTGGACTCATCCGAGATGCCGGTGAGGTATGTTTGGACCTGAAGGGATTGTTTGGACCCATCTAGGATGTTGGTGGGGTATATAGGTGACCTACTTGGGACGTTAATAGGGTATTTTGTGAAATCCTTTGAGTTATGCATTGCTGTTAAATATTTATATGCATTTCAATCATTTGGATTATGTTTAATTGTGCATTTCTGAAAGTGAAATTGTTATCCATAAATGTTGTTTGGCTCGCATTGTTTCTAATTGACCTCCCTTTTTTAAAATGCTTACATCTTCTGACTATGATTATTTTTGAGGACTATGATGATCACTTACTGAGTAGCCAAACTCATCAAACTATGGTAAAAAATTTTCAGGGTAATTGCAGCCTCCCTAGTTGAAGGCACTACAGGACCAACTTTGGAAGAAGTCATAGTTATGATGAAATTTTCTCTTTGTGACTTTTGTTCAAATTCACTATTGTAAATTTTGTCCTATCAACAGATGTATATCTAAACCTTCATGTTAGTACTAGTTATGAGTAGACTTTGTACAGACTCTTAGAAATGGAAAAATCTGTTTTAGTGCAATTAATGGTGAAGTAGAAAAATTTCATTTTGTTAAAGATAGATTGTTACATCTCAGAGATTCCAGTGTTATAAATCTTGGGGTGTGACAACGAGCGATACCTAAAGAAATACAACCGATGATGCAGAGTCAATGCGCAATAGAAAAGAGGACAAGCAAGACAGTTCAAACAAGGTTTAACTCTCTTATTGCATAAAAAGGAGTTCCAAGCCAAAAAGCCCATTATTAGGGAGGTTACAAATCCATCATGCAGTATCACCACTCACAAAAGAAAATGGTTGCGGTAGAATGTAACTCTTACATCCGAGGAAAAGAAGATGGTTGATCTCAAAGCATTGATCTTGCGTCCGAGGAAAAGAAGACGGATGATCCCATCAATGCTCTTGCATCCCAGCGTTGCTCTTGCATCTGAGGAAAAGAAAACGACTAGATTACTCTTACATTCGTGGAGAGGACGGTTACAGGCCAAAAGTCTTTCTCACCATTAGAGGCGTCCCTCTTACATTTAAGGGAGAAAGGATGGGTACTGGCCAAAAGTGGCCTTCACAATAGGAAAAGGTGAAACTGCTTTGATGGGATACACCGAACATGTAAAGCAGACTTCTCAGGCAAGAAACTGACCTATGATAGAGAGCATATTCTGCTCACAATGAGGGCCCTTCCGCAAAAGAACATGGAGTGCTAGAAGATTTGGCTTCCCGCAGGTGTTGCCGGCCACGCCTCACCATTGGTTACCGCCCTTTGCCAACCCCACTCATTAATGTGCACGATCACAGCAGAACACGGTTCACCATCGTTCATCAAAGGATCGAGTAAGCAATAGCCACGCATGATTAAAGCTAGGCGCATCATGTTGCTAGCCACGTGTGACCAAGGCATTGACTAGCACCGTGAGAGACCAGTGTCGACTGTGTTTCTACGGCCCAGCACTGGTTACGTATTGTAAAGCTAGTGTCAACTGTGTATCCTAAGACTAACGCCAACTGTGTTTCTAAGGCCCAGCGTCGGCTGCATATCCTAAGGCTAGCGCCGGTTGTGTTTTTAAGGCCCCTCGCCTCCAGGACTGTTCACTTCTCGGTGACCCTTTGTTCCCTACGCCCCTTCGATTTTCGTAACGCTTCGGTTGCCTAAGAGTCTTCGTCTCCTCGATGACTGCGCACCTTCTGGAGACTCGTCTTCTTCTTACAATAGATCGAATTCCCAATGTGGCCCTTCATCTCCCCGTTACTCTTCACCTCCCGGTGACCCTCCGTTTATCTCGCGACCTCTCAATTTCCCACCGAAAAACCACTACCACTATCGAAAACCGATTGTGACACCTATTCTTCTCCTTCCCATTGCTGGAAACTATTGGAAAACTACTGGGAAACCAGTGGAAGCTCACCGGCGATAACGACTTGGACTCTTTTCCCCTTTCTTCAGAAATTTTGAACCACGGCCGGAACCTTAGGTAGCCAAAAACCTGATTCCCTACTTCAAATCCGTCATGAAAAACCCATGTGCTCCCTGTGTACCTCTGTGGATATTCTCTCTATTCGTCGGAGTTCTCTCCTTCTCCCCAGCAAATTCCTGCAAACTTTAAGAAAGACCCTGCGTGTGCGTCGAAAATTCACGTTGGAGTCGCATCTCTCTCTCACTATGAAACTTACCATTTTTACCTTCGGTGAAAAACTGTAAAAATGGGGTTTACCCCCTTATATAGGCAATGCTTCCTTCAAGTGCCCCTCATAAACTAGGAATGCCAGGCAGGTCCTTGAAGACCAAGAGGCGATGGGCCGGCTCGGGTTGGGCTCTGACCCGAGACCCGAATATAGTTTACCATTGCCCATGAAATCCCATGGGTTAGAAGCCAAGATCGGGTCGCGCTCGGGCTAGAGACCCGAACACAAGTCATCGCCAGCTGTGTAACCTCAACCCATCGTCGGCTGTGTAATCTCAACCCATCACCGGCTGTGTAATCTCAGCCCATCGTCAGTTGTGTAATGTCAACCCATCGCCGGCTGTGTAATCTCAACCCATTGCCAGCTATGCGCCGACAGTGTTCTCAATGGTTCAGCGTCGACTATGTTTTAAATCACCAAGCGTCGGTTGTGTTCTAGAAAGCCTAGCGTCGACTGTTTTCTCAAAACGTTTATCGTCACGTGTGTTGCTGTCACCCATACTGGTGCTGCATATGTCAATGCCGCCACTGCCCATGACCATTGTTGTACGCTCCCCGTGCTAATGTCGTGCATGTGTCAACACTTGGTTTCTGCATTGCATGTCCAACCACTATCCCCAGTGGAGTTATGCGCATGCCATTGCCATTCATCCTCAGTGGAGTTGCACTTAGGCCATTGCACCCAGGTCGTGACTGGTCATCCCCCATGGAGTCAAGAACAGGTTACTGTCCCTCATCCTCAGTAGGGAATACACTCCTATTATCATTTTATCCTCAGCGGAGTTAAGATCATGCTAACTGCTTTTATCCCCTGTGGGTCAGTCTCGCACCAAGCTTCTTATCCCAAGGAATCAAGTTACCTTTCATGGAGACATACTTGTCCCCTAATCCTCAGTAAAGTTTGCTTACTATCCACAGACCTACTCCCCATGGAGCTTTACGTACATGGCGACCCACACAATGGTCCTTGCTGCATGACCCTAAACTACACAGCCACAGTCCAAACTATGACCTTAAAATATAGCGAAGGTCTAGTTGCATGACCATAAAATGCACAGTCCATGCTGCATGACCATAAACTGCACGCCCCTGTCCAAACTATACGACTTTAAACTGTAGTGGATGTCTAGTTTCACGACTCAAAACTGCATGGTCCGTGTTGCAAGACTTTAAACTGCACAGCCCAGGTCCAAGCTATATGACCTTAAACCGTAGTGCATGTCCTAGCCGCACGACGATAAAAGGCTTAGCACCATGGTCCGAACTATATGACTTTAGCGGAGGTCTAGTTGCACGACCCGAAACTACATGGTCTTAGTTGCATGACTTAAAACAACATAACCATCATCCAAGCTATATGATCCTAAACCATAGTGCACGTATTGGCTGCCTGAAATAAACTGCTTTGCACAGGTTGCAAAGGCATGACCTTAAACATGTACCCACACACTTGCACACGCCCTTTACGTGCATCTTCATGCATGTCTTCCCTAACCGACCCGTCCATGTGTGTGCACCACCTTCATCAACTCACACTAAATCCACCTTCCTTCATTACCATTTATCACAAAACAGCGAACTATCCCGCCATCCATACTCGTCGTTGTTTGAACGTATTTTTCAGCACCTTGGTCCTTATTGCAGAATAAAGAGGAAGCAGGTCAATAAAGCCTCAACATACAGTAGAAATTTCGATAGTCTCAAAATGGCCCCAGAACTGGTCAAGATCTTCATACGCATTTCAAAAGGCTACCTGCCAAGTTTCATCACAATCAGACATTTCTAAGGCAGTGAACATAAAGAAGGAATTTTTACAAAATCGGCCTCTAGCACCCTGAAATGGACCCTGTAACAACAACTATATTTTTGGCAAGTCAAACAGTTATGGGACCATCGCCATTGGATCCGGCATGTTTGAAAAACCCTATGGGTCATGTTTTGGCTTAATCGGGTACTCTAGGATAGTGTTATGGGTAAAATACTTGAAAAGGGTAGGCTACACACTATTCCCGTGTGGCCACCCTGCACTAAAACACCATTAAAGGTGGTTGTTTTCACAGTCACGAGCAATGAATTTCAGGGCCTATATCTCACTTGTTCCACATCAGATCGTGCTCAAATTTTGTGAGCATGTTCGTCTCATCAACACGAGTGTTTCGATAGGTGGTAAGCCTAGTGACGATTCCTGAGCAGGGAGAAAAACTAAAAAGAAGTTGCTGATCCGTGAAGGAAGTTGCAGAAAATTCAGCAGCAGCATACCTCACTCTTGCGGCCAAATCACGACGCTCGCGTACCCGATCAAGACAAAATAATGACGTTATGTGCTTAAGGTTTGAGGCTATCTCTAGTCTGAACCTCACGTATAATGAACGGTTGGATTCTACTCATGGAGGCATCGAAGATGCTGTAAATTCTGACCACCGAATTTCAAGATTCCAGCCAAAAACTCACTCATGACGACAAAATCTTCATCTGAACATGAAATCAAGTTGCCTTTGTTGCAACATGATCATGACGGCTTGCTTAGTGCGACTCAACGAAGAAACTGAAGAAAACGTCAAGGAACGAGGGCACTATACATCCGAAGTTTTCAAGATTCATCCAAAATTCAAGTCTCATGATCATGACTTAAAAACATGATTCATGGCTTGAACTTGGTATCAAATCAATCACCATGCCGATCCCTATAAGAAAACAATCGTCTTTCGATCAAACGGGCATCAGAGAAACCTCAGATCAGTCATGGAAGGTCAGACAAGTTCTCGAGCAGCAGCTAGGACTGTTACGAAATTCGACACATTGTTAGGCAGGGGCAAAACAATCCTTTTGAACCATTTTTATAATTTCTTTTAATTCAATTAAATTGTAATTATCTTCAGTTTTAGGTAGTTTTTGGGCATCCACCCATGTTTTGACCCAATTCTATATAAACATGCAAAGCCAAATTGTAAGAAAAAAGAGTTCATTCTTCATCGATTCAATAAAGTTTTCAATTCTTGCTTAAGGACGTGGGTGCATCTTGGAGAGAGATAGAGGAGAGAGAAAAAAAGGGTCGGTACCTCTTGATAAGGAAACTTTCTCTCTCCTTCCCTCTTTCTCTCTCCTCTTTTCTCTTTTTATTTTCTTATCTCTATCTCTCTTTCTCTCTCCTCTTTTCTTTCCCTCTTTATTTTTTCTCTCTCATCTTCTTTTCTCTTCTCTATTTCTTCTTTTCTCTCTCATCTCTCCCTCTTTCTTACTTTCATCTTTATCTCTTTCTATGTCTTCCTTCTATGGTTTATCATATCTCTATTTCCTTGCTTCTCTTTCTCCCTTCACGCATGGTGTACCTATTGTCTGGTGTGATGCCTTACTGCTCTTGAGACATGAACAGTGAGTCAGGCCTGGCCCGATCAGCGCAAGCTTAGCGCAGCATAGGTTCTCTTTCCTTCTTCTCTTGTATCACAGCCGGTGCAGGCCTAGTGCTGCCTGGGTTATCTTTCTTTCTTCTCTTCGGTCACAGCCGACACAAGCCTAGCGCTGCCTGGGTTTTCTTTCTTTCTCCTCTTCTGTCATAGCCGACGCAAGCCTAGCATCGCTTGGATTCTCTTTCTTTCTTCTCTTCTGTCACAGCTGGCGCAAGCCTTTCACCGCTTGTGTTTCTCTCTCTTTCTTCCCTTCTTTCATAGCTGGTGGAAGCCATCATCATCTGAGTTTTCGTTCTCCTCTTTCTTCTGACAGAAGGCGCAAGCCCATTGCCGCTTACATTATTTCTCTCTCTTCTTTCTTTATTTTACAGTCGGTGGAAGCCATCGTCATCTGAGTTTTCTCTCCTCCTCCTCTCATACCCATCTGCGTCCTCCTCTTTTCCTTCTTTTTCTTTCCTATTCTCCTCTCATGGTTTTCTCTCCTAGTTTGTTTCTTCTTCTCTTTTATCTTCTTCTCTTCTTCTTCCTCTCTTCTCCCTCCCTGTTCTTTTTCTTTCTTTCTCTAACTCTCTCGTTTTACAAAGAAGGGTTAAGACAAGCCATTGTGTCTAGTTAGTCAGTATTGGTACAATTGTCTGGTGGTAACTCTGTTGAGCCGGTATGAGCTACCAAGCCTGTTTTACTACCATGACAGGTCAATTACCTACTAGTCAAGTCAGTGTGTCAACCTCACCACTCGATCAAATTCTTCTCACTCCAACTTTCATCCTCTCATTCTCTTCCTCTTTCTGAATGTGCACGCTTGTGTACATTCACCCAAAGGCAAGGTGGGGTCCCTTGACCCACTTGTCTTATAATATTTGCCATATGTGTGTGATTGCAGAAACAGGAGAATACAAGCTAAGGGAGGCAATTTCGAACCAGTTTTACGACTAGGAGGCTTTCTTCGTGATTTAAGAGGGTGCCCATGCGAGCTACCCCAAGAAAGTCCTAAACCTACCTTTAATTCCTCTCTCATCAGATGGTCCACATGCCCTTGTTTTTAAGTAAGGTTCCCGAGGGAGCGATCTTAACGTCCCGACTGGCGAGATCGAGGCACCGAACCAGCTTGGTGACTCCACTGGGGACTTACTACCCGTTAGTCGCATCGTGCTTGTTTGACTAAGTTTCTCCTTTTATTTTCTGTATCTACACTTATGGCTTCCGGGTTCTGTAACCTATTCATTCAGATCAGGGATTTTCTTATCCTAGCATTAGCGAGTGCCCCCAATGAACAAGTTCCTCGAACTTCAATCTCAATCCTCCTTTTGAGCAAAAACCCCGGGTCTAGCTCCCAAGTCTTGACTTGGATTGGCAGGAGGAGGGACTTAAATGTCCCTAACTCCCCGTCTCCTAGCTCTAGTGGAACCTCCACCAAGGCCCCTTACATCGACAACACTTGTGTTGCTGAACACAGCACGTACCCTTCCATCGGCAAGTCACTTGTTGGTTGTATTTTCGAGGTATGTCGGAAGGCTTCCCAGTTCTTTCTGTAAAAGGTACATAAGTTGTCGTTGCTTATGTGGGTCGCCGCAAGGCTACCCCCCTCTTATACCATCATGAGTCTCTATCCCTAGAAGCTTGACACGTCGAGGTGGAGACCGTGGGGCCTCCACCTCTCGCACACACCATCAGGCTCGTGGGTCATCCACTCTAGCCGCACGTCGGGGCAACCCTTATGTTTCCTCGAGTCAGCATCCAAGATCAGACCTCCCAAGGCCGGGTCCTGTACACGTTGTTCATATGCATCCCACTTCTTGGGGCAACGCCATCAATGCACCAACCAGAGTATGTAGGAGACAACCTTCTTGTCCTCCTCCTTAGCACACACAAGCACACCCTGTAAGAGTTAGGCCTCCACCTATTCTCTTACAAGCACTTACTCGCAATTCTTAACCTCTTAAGTCCAGACCACTTACTCGAGCCCAAGCTGACCCCCAGGTCCCACGTGATCCTTCTTTAAGGGGCACACACGCGTCTCCACTATAGACAGCCCCTCTCCCTCGACTCAGGCGTCCTCATGAGTCAACTCTGCTTTTGCCTGCTCCTCCTTCTTCGAGTAAGCACCTCTAGCCTTAGTACTCGAAGACCCTCCCCAAGAGTATCATCCTAAACTAGCCCCGTCATTTCAGTCGTGTATCTGGAGCTCACAAGAGGCCTCGGGGTAAAGACCTGATGGCAGATCGAGTCCTTCATCTTGCCTAGCTCAGGATAATTCCAATCCCTAATCCTCATTATTTGCTGCACCTGATGGAAACAACTCTCTCTTGCGCAAGAAGAGCCGACCAACCGTAGTCCCAATCACAGTTTGACGCGAGGTCCATCAAAACCTCGAAATGAAATACGATAAGGGTTTGCAAATTCTGACATAGGAAGTGACCAAGGCGGTAGAAGCAGCCAGCTCTGATGGGCCTCTTTGCTTGAATCCCTTATACCCTCTTCAAATGATGAAGCCTGAAGAAGAAATACATGCGCCTTGCATGGTGGTTAGTGTCATAGAAGATGACCCAGTACAAAACAGCCACGGTTCTAAGACTGTCGAGAACCGGTCCTCACGTGATCGGCATATAAGAATAGAGTCCAGTCGGGGCATGATGACCGATCTACAGCACGCGACCCATCAAGTTTGCAAGACCTCAACCCTCCTAGAGAAATAATTAGCGTAATGGTTAATAATGGATCTGACTCGCATGAAGACCGCATGAACAAATTCGAAGATATGGTGTGCGTGATGATGGAGAAGATTGATTGTATTGACACCGCATGACAATCAGCTAACCATGAGGTCAATTCCCACCACTCAGATGGTGCAATTCCAAGGCAGTCCCTTCCCTCTGGCTCAAAGGACAATTCTGTCCTTCACCCCATCTCACAGGCAGACATCGATGCTATGGTTACCCAAAGCTTAAAGAACAGACAAATTTCGAGGATACAAGGTGCAACGCCTTATCAAACGCCATACCGTCATACATTAAATAGGTCCCATTTCCGTTAGATTACAAGAAAGGGAAGCTTCCCCTATTCAACGGAACCATGTCGTCGTACCAGCATATCATCCACTTCCAAGAAGCATGTCGAGAAACAACAACTGATGGGAGACTCCTTCCCCGTCAGTTTGTGAAACCCTTGACGGCCCAGCTTTTCAGTGGTATGCTCGACTCCCTCCAAAATCAATACATATATGGGAGGAAATGGAGAAGCTGTTCCATCAGCGTTTTTATGAGGTCAAGAGAGAGAGGTTCAAACCATCGAGCTTCTCACCCTGACCCAATACCCCGATGATCCCATGGACCAGTTCATATCAAGATGGAGAAATTTAACTGCTCACCATCCCAATCCCATGCCTGAGAAGGAAGCAGTTCAAACTTGTGTGCGGAACATGCGACTTGAATCTACATGTTGAGGCCTCTAATCCGACCTCCATGTCAAAATTGATTTCTAAATTAGTCCGCATAGAAAGCCTGTCACGCTACCATGGCATGTCACAACCACTGTATGCAAGCTCGGGGAACAACCGGGGCAATGGTAGCTCTTGGACTAACACCCGGGCAGCCAACAAAAAGGAATAATCAGTGCAACCGTCACTATCAATGATCCAAAGAATGCTCCCTCCCATACTTTGGACCTCTCCAAAGGGGTGAGCATAGTAAAAACAATGCCCTAGGTTGGAAAGCAACAACAGTTGTACAACAGAGTACCCCCATCGACGAATCTTAATCGGGATGATTATTTCACTAAGCATAGGAATAAGGTCTACCCCTTTGAGAAGGAATGGGTCCCTTCACTATTCCAGTTATTATTGGAGCAAAATATGATCGAGCTTCTAGAAGCCAAGTTCCCTGAGTAAGTTAGGCTCGATACTCAGGCAAATTATTGTGCTTATCATCAAAGTATCAATCATCTCACAGATGACTACTTCACGCTAAAAGATATTATCGAGGCCCTGATTCCGAAGGGTCAATTCAAGCTTGAAGAGTTAAAGAAGGCATTCGAGGCATCAAAACCTCCCTTGTAGTAACCGTCCAAGAGGAAGACGAAGCCCTTGGTATCCTTCATGCCTTATTTGTTATAATGCTTTAGGAAGGTCTAATCACACCGAAATAGGCAAGGCAGCCTCGACGCCTTGCTCAGGGAACTGAGGATTGTTGGTGCCCGTATCACCAGATATGGGACCATTATCTGTGGAAATGCACCCGTTTTCATGATATATTCGCAATGAAAATGAGAGAATGTCAAGAGTTTTACAATGTTGTACTAAGTGATCCCCAAACCACTGCTCCACCGGTGCAAGAGGACCTCCCAACACAAGACCTTCGTGGTAATGATTCAGATCTGAACCCTCAACTTCCTAGCCATGGATAGTCCATCACAGGCAAAGTAGACTCAAGTCCTTAAGACTAGAAGCATTTCGCCAAGCTAGGGCTGTTAACAAGCCTAGCGAGACAAATGAAGCACCACCTCAGAAAACCAGAAATAGGTGGGCACCAATGGCTACTCGTTGAAGAAACAAGATATCTCAACCTCTAGTTGGGTAGGAATTTCTAAAGCCCCTTCCCCCACTGCCAACTTTACTGCACTTTATCCCTGACACGATCCTTCTTCCTTCTCCATCGCATCAACAAGACGTCTCTGAGTTATCTTCTCCTCAAAGCACGTCCAATGAGGATGACGAAGTTAAAAGCACCCCCCAATGGTCTAAGCAAGGAAAAGACCTAAAAGACCCCCTGCACACGTGCAATCCAAGTGATGACGTAAACAGCTCCCCAGATCGGTTTGATGAGGGGAACGATTTTAAAAGTCCCCCAGTTTCTAACCTTTCTCCTCCTTCTTCTGCTTCTCATCCTTCCTCTTCTATGTCTCCTATAGGTATAACCTTGCAAGGTCTCGACTTCAAGGCCCTTGATAAAGATATCGAAGGGATCAACATAAGTAGGACTAAATGGAAGCGATTGAAAAGACCCTGGCCTAGGTAGGTGGATTTATAAATGTTGTTGATGCCCAGGCAACTAAAGCTAAAGCAGAGCCACCTTCTTCAAAGAAGCACAAAAAGTCAAAGCCAAGGAAACCTCAGTGGCCCCCTGAGCCCGACTTGGAACAGAGACTGAGAGAATCAAGAGGGTAAAGCTTCTACATTAACGAAGCTTGCCACATGGTACAAGTCTATGAAGTACCAGCCAGCGTGGGGCAAACACTGCAGACACTAGTTCAAAGACCATGTGATTCGTACGAGGATACCTCTCTGCCACAATCGTTGAATCTCAAATCCCCTTAAATTTTCAAGACGAGCTCCTGCAGCCTTATATGCTTTCCACGTTTGAGGTGTGGCCTTCTGCCCCTGGGTTTGAGAAAGGTGTAGATATCATGACCTACTCTAAAGCCCTATTGGACGTAGAGATGTCAGGGTTGTGGGTATCTGCACTTGAGGTTGATGAAAAATCCTTTGAAAACAAAGAGGAAGTGCAAGAGGCCCCAGAAGAATGGGAAGAAAGAGGCCAAGCTACTGTTGATGAGCTCGAAGAAATAAATCTAGGGGATGAAGCCGACCCTAGGCCTACTTTCATCTCGACACATATGTCTCCAGAAGAAAAATAAAATTTCACTACTTTCTTGTGAGCAAACGGAGACGTATTTGCTTGGCATTACCATGAGATGCCTGGTTTAGACCCTCAAGTCTTCGTTCACCATCTCGGCATTGATCCTACTGTCAAACAGAAATCAAGGAGGTTTAGGCCTGACCTCAAAATGCAGAGAGACGTCAAAGTTACGAAACGCAGACAAATGGGCTTCATTCGTGAAGTCAAGTGCTCGAAATGGCTAGCAAATTTTGTTTCAGTCAAGAAGAAGAATGGTCAAATCACGGTTTACATTGACTTCCATTAGCTCAATACCGCCTGTCCTAAAGATGAATTCCCATTGCCATTCACCGAGATGCTCATTGACTCTACGACCCACTGCCAGGTCTTCCCCTTCATGGATGGATACTCCGGGTATAATTAGATACGGATGGCTTCTGAAGATGAGGAAGCCACTTCTTTCTTAACTCCAAAAGGGGTCTTCTATTACACAATGATGCCTTTTGGATTAAAGAATGTTGTGCCACATACCAGAGAGCAATGGCGACCATCTTCAAGGATATGATGCACAAGGAGGTGGAGTGTTATGTAGACGACTTCGTGGTACAATCTGAAGAGAAGGATGCTCACATGAGAGACCTTGAAAAGGTGTTCCAGCGACTATGCCTTCATCAACTTAAAATGATCCAGCTGAAATGCGCTTTTGGGGTGCGTTCGGGAAAATTCTTGAGGTTTGTTGTCAGACATCGAGGGCTTGAAGTAGAGCCAGTCAAGATCAAGGCGATCCAAGAAATGTCGTCACCAACTACACTGCGAGAACTGCGCTCTCTTCAATGGTAGCTAGCGTACATCCTCAGGTTCATCTCAAACCTCTTAGGTCGCTGTAAACCCTTTACGCACTTGTTAAAGAAAGATACCCCATTCATCCGGAATGAAACATGCCAAACACCTCTTGATGACATCAAACAATATTTACTCAACCCTCCAGTACTCTCTACACCAGTGCTGGGAAAACCTCTCATCGTATACGTGATCACTCTTGAAGAGTCACTCGGGGCATTGTTGGCACAAAACAATGATGAGGGAAAAGAAACGACATTGTATTATCCCATCTGTAGAATGCAGGGGGCCGAGAAGAATTATCCCCTTAGAAAAGATGTGCCTTACTCTGATCTTCGTAGTACAAAAGCTTTGTCATTATTTATTTGGTCATGAAGTGAAACTTATATTAAAAGCAGATCCTATAAAGTTTCTCATGACACGTCCATGCTTGTCAGGACGCCTTGCTAAGTGGGCATTATTACTGATGGAGTTCGACATCACGTATGTCCCACAAAAGGCCATCAAGGGCTAGGCACTGGCTGATTTTCTCGCGGCACATCCGGTACCAGCAGAATCTCCGTTATCAAGCGACCTCCCTGATGAAGAAGTGTTATGTGCTAACCTTGCTCATGCGTTGGAATTGTACTTCGACGGAGCCTTCCAATCAAACCGAGGAGGCGCTGGAGTGGTATTCCTAACCCTGAAAGGAGGATTATTGCCACTTTCTTTCTTTCTCGCCAAAGTCGGTTCTCGTAATGAGGCAGTATATCAGGCCCTTATAATTGGGCTAGAGATAGCCTTCGACCTCGCCTTGGAGCAGCTTAAGACCTACGACGACTCTGATTTGGTTATTCGATAGCTTAAAGGGATCTATGACGTGAGGAAAGACACTCTCAAGCCTTATCACGATACTACAAAATCATATATGGCCCAAATGGAGAATGTATCTCTGAGTCACATCGCCAGGAGGTTAAACTCACAAGTTGACGCACTTGCAAAACTTGGTGCTACAATTCAATTATCCTCATCAGGACCCACGCTTGTCTGGGTGGCACAATGGAGGCACATTGAACAAAGAACAGAGGTAGACAAGGATGATGAGAGAAACATCTTCCTCGAGTGCCCTCCTTATCAATTCAGAGCACTTCTATCAGCTAAAGAAGCAATCAAGACTGAACAAGAAATGGCACGGAGTCAAGGAGCTAAGGTTCAAAACCAAGAACTCGAGTTCTTCAACCCAATATGCGTGAAAATCGAGCAAGTAGAAGATTGGAGAGAACTCATGGCTAGTTTTTTAAAATATGGTAGACTCCCTGAAGATGGTGCCGAGCACATCAACGTGCGCCGATTGTCCACCATGTATACTCTCCTAAAAGGAGATGCTCTCTTCAGACGATCATTTGACGGTATTCTTCTTAGATGTGTGGACATGCACGAGGAAAATAAGGTGTTGAAAGAAGTCCACCCAGGCACTTGTGGACTACATTCCCAAGCTCTATGAACGGATACGTAGATTGGGGTATTATTGGCCTTCCATGATTGTTGATTCCTTAAACTATGCTAAAAAGTGCCAAGTATGTCAAATACATTCAATCCTTGTTCATCAACATCCAGAGCCCTTACACCCTATAGTGGCATCATGGTCCTTCTCACAATGGGGTATTGACATTTTTGGTCCTATTGACCCTCTTTCGGAAATGGGCCATGTCTTTATTCTCGCTGGAACAGATTATTTCTCCAAGTGGGCTGAAGCGGTCCCCCTTAAGCAAGTTCCTGGGACAACAGTGGCCAACTTTATTCGAAATCACATTATATACTGGTTTGGGGTGCCTGACCGGATTATCTCGGACATTGGACCTCAATTTTGAAGTCATCACATTGATTGCTTGGTTAACCAATTCAGTTTCAAATGTAGATACTCGACTATGTACCACCCTCGAGCAAATGGCTTGATTGAGGCCTTCAATAAGACTCTATGCAATGTTTTACGAAAATCGGTATCAAAGATGAAGAGGAACTTGCACGAGAAAATTCCCGAAGCACTATGGGCCTATCGTGCTACTACATGAAATGCTGCTGACTCCACTCCTTATTCTCTTGTCAATGGGGTGAAGTAGTTTTACCCCTCGAAATTCAAATCCCTTCATTGCGTTTTGCTTTACATAAAGGACTAACCAAAGATGAGAGAGTCAAACTTCGATATCAAGAATTGGATGCACTCGATGAAAAGACGCTAGATGCTCAGCACAACCTCGAACTCAACCAAGGGAGAATGAATAGGGCTTTTGACAAGTCAGTCAAGGTCCGCTCATTCACCCATGGGGATTTAGTTCTGGCCGTTACGAGGCTGATTGTTATGCATGGCTGGCGTAAAGGGAAGTTTGAACTCAAGTGGGAAGATCCTTTTATAGTAAAAAAGGTCTTGTCAAATGGAGCTTACATATTAGCACATCCTGATGGAGAGTAGGCAATGGCTCCTATCAATGGGCGATACCAAAAGAAATACTATCCATGATGCATATTCAAGAAAAGAGACTCAATGCAAAGCAAGCAAGACAGTCCAAACAAAATTTAAATTATTTTTATTGCATTAAAAAGGAGTTACAAGTTACAAGCCAAAAGGCCCATTATTTGGGAGGTTACATGTCTCTTGCATCTGAGGATAAATGGACGGTTACAATCCAAAACCCGCAGTGTTGCCCTTGCATCTGAGGATAAGAGGACTGTTACATACCGAAAGAAATGTTCTCCTCATAAAGAAGAAGCAAACCCACGAAGAATTTCTCTCTTAGAAGAAGCAAAACTACTTGGAGAGTCAGCTTCAATTCATCTGACGAGTGCTACCAAAAAGGATGGTTACAGGCCAAAATAAGAAGCCAACCATTTCCGAGTCAGCTTGAATTCATCTGACTAGTATATCAAACATACAAAGTAGGCTTCTCTGGCAAGGAACTGACCTATGATGGAGAGCATACTCTGTTCACAGTGGATGCCTTTCCACAGAGCAAAATGGACTTCACTGTAGTGCTGGAGGACTTGGCTTCCTACGAGCTTCATAAGCCAATCCTTACCACCCATCACCACCCTTTGCCTACCCAAGTTAGTGTTGTGTGTGATAATCGCCGCACATGGCTCAACATCGTGCGCAACAGTTCCCACATGCGACTCATCGCTGCACAACATGACACTGACCATCCATTGATAAGCGTCGTTTGAGGCCAGTGTCGGTTGTGTCTTTCAAAGGCTAGCGCTGGTTGTGCTGCTAACTCCCAGTGCCAGCTGCCTTTCTTGAGGACCAACACTAACTGTTCTTCTAAAAGTTCAGTGTTGGCTAATTTTTTAATGACCTATCACCGGCCACATACCTTAAAGGCTAGTGTTGGCTATCGTCCTTAAGCCCTGTGCCAGTTGCATATCTCGAGTCAGTGCCGACCATGACTATTCAACTCTAGGTCATTTTTAATTTTTCACACGTCTCCTCGATTCTTGAGACCCCTCATTTTTTGGCCGAAGCCCCTTCGCCTCCTCAACGGGTACACAATTTCCAAGTGCAACCGTCCACCTCCTGGCCTGACACACGACTCACACGTGTGGATGGCGACGTTAGCCTCCCATACGGTTGCAAACCTTCCAAGAACAACTGTCCACCTCCAGCAATGGTTTGTCTCCTCGCACCCTTCGGTTTCTCACTAGAATTCCCGTACATCGGCTGGAAATCCTCTGCAACTTGCCCCATGTCATCGAGAAACCACTACACCTCTGACCTTTCCACCCTTCGTCAAAACCCACAAAATCACTGCCGGAACTCCCTGTTTCCCTGATGAACCCTTCTTTCAGTGCAAATTCCTAGAAACTCCGGTAAAAATGTATCCCTCTGTGCTGGCATATTCTTTCTCTCAACCGAAACTTCCCCTGTTTGTTGACAAGCTCCCTCTAAAACCCTTGCCGGAACACCCATTGTGTTTGCCGAAGGTCTTCACCAGAAACCTCCTTCTTAATGTTGATGTTTTTTACCTGAATTTTTTTTTTAGCTTCGGTGAAAATCGGGGTTACCCCCTTATATAACTGATGCTTCCTTCAAATGCCCTTCACAAATTGAGAATCCCAGTCACGTCCAAGAGGCCAAATGTCAATAGGACGAACTGGGTCAGGTTTTGACTCGAGGCCCGAGCAAGTTTTATCGTTGCCCATGAAATTCTATGCAACAAGAGACCAATACTGGGTTGGGCTCGGGTCAAGGTCCAAAAAATAACCCACACCCAACGCGGGCTGCGTTTTCGGTAGCCCCAGTGCCGGCTGTGTTTTTAAGTAACTTCAGCGCTGGCTATGTTCTCAGCAACTCAGCATCGATAGTGCTCAAAAGATAGCACAGGCTGTCCTCAGCGCCAACTGTGTTTTTAGTAACCCCAGTGATGGCTGCATTCTCAGCATTCTAGCGCCGCCTGTGTTTAAGAGCTAGCACGACCACCCTTCGCGCCACCTACGTTTTTAAACGTCAGCGCTGATCAGGTATTCTAGAGACAGTGGTTGGTTGTCCTCAGTGCCAATTGCGTTTTCTAAAGGCTCAACCCCGGCTGAGTGTTCAAGAAGCGGTGTTGGTCGGTCTTTGCTCCGACTGTGTTCTAAGCAGTCCATTGCCGCATGCCCCATGCTACAGTTGTATGTGTGTCCTACCATTGTTATCCCCAAGTAGAGTTGCACCCTGATTGTGATCTATTATCCCCAGCAGAGTGGTACCCAGGTCATTCAACTCAGGCCATGACTTCTCATCCCCAGTAGGAGTCATATTCATACTGTGACCCATTATCCCCGAGTTATAGTCATTTTTACCACTGCAACCCCCAGTGGGTCTACCTCACACCTAAGAGTCGAGTACCATGTTTCCCCTGTAAGGGACCCACACTTGTTCCCATTACCCCCAATGAAGGCGGTCTTCCTATCTGAACCCCTTCCCTTTTATTCCTAGAGAGTCAAAGTCCCCTCTATAGACTCATTCCCTATGAAGCTTCCCCTACATGGCGACCCACGCCATGGTCCGTGCTGCACAACTTGAAACTATACAGCTTTGGTCCGTGCTGTACGACCTTAAGTTGCACAGCTTTAGTCCAGGCTGCACGACCTTAAACTGCACAACTTTGGTCCTGGTGCATGACCTGCACAGCTTTCATCCAGGTGGACGACCCTAAACTGCATGGTTCAAACTATATGAACCTTAAACTATAGCGAAGGTCAAGCTGCATGACCCTAAACTGCACGGTCCAGGATATATGTCCTTAAATTATAGTGTACGTCCTAACCGCACGACGTTAAAAGGTTCAGTGCCATGGTCCAAATTATGTGACACTAAAACATTAGTGGAGGTCTAATCTCACCACCTTAAACTGCATGGTCCTAGTTGTATGACTTTAAATTGCATAATCACGGTCCAAGCTGTATGACCTCAAACCATAGTGCACGTCATGGCTGCATGATGTTAAACTGCTTTGTACAGGTCCAAGAGGCATGACTTTTAACTTGCTCCCTCATACGTGCACACACCTTCTATGCGCATTTTCACGCACGTCTTCCTTAACTGACCCTTTTATGTTCGCGCATCATTTTCATTACCTGCATAGTGGATCCATTCATTTCATCATCATCATTCCCCAATTAGTCTCACCCTTGCTCACAAAATGCCAAACCATCCCACCACCCATACTCGTTGTAAGCTAGTGGGTTACCAATTTTCACCCACTTGTCGTACATAATCCATCTTTCATAAGTAGCCTCGTTTCATCTTATCAAAGTGAGCTAAATCCACTACCATACTCACTCTACGGCCTCTACAGACTGCCATTCATCACCACTATGGTCCAGTTGTATGACCTTAAACCATAATGCACGTTCTGACCGCATGACGATAAATTGCTTAACACATGTCTCGAAGGCATGACTCTAAACACGCCTTCACAAAAAATAACACGCATGGTTCTTAGACAAGGGAACGCCATGAGTAAAAATGATGGACGAGCATGGCTATGAAAACATGAGTAAATGAGTTCCGTAAAGACAAAAAGAAATGGGCACGGTGAAAACCCCAAAAGGGCTCCATGAGTAAAAATGGATGAAAAGGGTGGACATGGTCGAAAAATCATGGGTAAATGAGCCCAAAATAAAGGGAAGTTGGTGAAAACCATCTCTACGGCGCCGTTTCCACAAAGGACGCTTGGACCAATAAGCATGTTGATGGAGCTCTGGCCTCAACAAGCAGCTTCAGCTCACATTCAAAGAAAAAAATCCCTGGTGTCACAATAACGGGACCCAAAAATACAATCTTCAAAGAAAAGATTTTGAGAGCCTAAGCCTAGTTGTAAAAAGGACTCGAAGGACAAAAGATTCACAGAGAAAACAAGATAAGTCTCATGAAGAAGAGCATCATTTCCAGGAGATTACGAAATGCAGTCTCAGATGCTAGAGATGCCCCAAGAAGACTAAGTCAGCCATGACTTTGGACCTGCTATGTAACGACCTGCTAGCAGTGGGTAGGGGTTATACCCAAAGCTGGTCACCTCGATAAACTGCGGTACCCTACTCTCTAAGGAATCAACAATGACTTTTGAGCGGGAATCACAATTGAAGCTTCTCTCAAAGAAGAGAGGGATCTTGATTGTCGTAGTTGCACAGGGGTTATACTCAGAGATGGTCACCTCGATAAACTGAGGTACCCTACCCTCCAAGGAATAACTGGTGCACGACACAGATGAGCGTCGATAGAAGGCTCTTCAGTATACCATCCACAACAAACAAACAAAGAAATCATTTCAAAAAACCAAAAGACGCCCTAATAAGACTAAGTTAGCCATGACTTTTGACTTGCTATGTAACAACCTGATAGGAATGGGTAGGGGTTATACTCAAAGCTAGTCACCCTACTCGTCAAGGAATAACTGGTGCATGACGCAGATGAGTGTTGACCAAAGGCCCCTTTTGTTGTCTATCTAAGACAAACAAACCCAGACCAAATTGGAACAACGCCCTTCGACACAGCACTCAATTGCCAAACGGGCCTGATTTTGACTGACAAGACCAAAATAGTCCACGCGAGGGTGAGGACTTCGATAAGACCCCTAAAAAAAGTTTCTTCACCCCCTAAAGTCTCCACGGATGGACCTGTAGATTGCATCCAAACGTCTGAGCATCTTAGTTGCACCATTGCGTGAATCTCCTCGGTGTTCATGTGGTCCTATGACTAGGAAGAAAAAAGTAATAAAGTTGAAGGAAATTTTTCGAATGTCGTTCTTCTCGCTTCTCTCAAAGCACAACATTCGGTGGAGCAAACTGTTTGAATGCATTTTTTAGCACCTTGCATTCTGATGCAGAATAAAGAGGAAGCAGGTAATAAAGCCTCAACATACAGTGGAAATTTTGAAAGTCTTAAAATAGCCCCAGAACTAGACAATATCTTCATAGGCACTAGCCACCTGCCAAGTTTCATCATAATCAGACATTTTTAAGGCAATGAACATAAAGAAACAATTTTGACAAAATCGTTCTCTAGCACACTTAAATGGACCCTGTAACTAGAACTATATTTTTGACATGTTAAACAGCTGAGGGACCACCGGCATTAGCTCTGTCATGATTGAAAACCCCTAAGTTTCGGCTTAATCGAGAACTCCAAGACAAAGTTATGTGTAAAATACCGAAAAGGGGTGGACCACACACTATTTCGATGTGGCCACCCTTCACCAAACCACCATTAAAAATGGTTGTTTTCATAGTCACGAGTAGTGACTTTGGGAGCCTATATCTCACTCGTTGCAAGTCGGATCGCGTTCAAATTTTGTGAGCATGTTCGCCTCATCGAGAAGAGCATTTCGATAAGTGGTATGCCTCCTGACGATGCTTGAGCAGAAAGAAAAACTAGAGAGACGTTGCTGGTCCATGAAAACAATTTCAGAAAATTTAGCAGTAGCACGCCTCACTCCAACGGCCAAATCACGACGCTCGCATACCCGATCAACGTGAAACCAATAGCATTATGTGAGTAAGGTCCGAGGCTATCTCTGATCTGAACCTCGAGTGTGATGAAGGATTGGATTTCACTCATGGAGGCGTCGAAGCTGTTGTAAATTTCGACTACCAAATTTCAAGTTTCTAATCAAAACCTCAAGACGACAAAATATTCATCCGGACGTGAAATCGAGTTGCGTTTGTTGCAAAATGATCGTCACAGGATGCTTAGTGTCACTCATTAAAGAAATTGAAGAAAACTGTCAAGGAACAAGCGCACTATTGATTCGAAGTTTTCAAGATTCATCCAAAATTCAAGTCTCACGAGCATGACTTAAAAACATGACTCATGGCTCGAACTTGGTATCAAATCGATCACCATATCAAGCCCTACAAGAAAAGAATCACCTTTCAATGAAACGGGCATCAGAGCAACCCCGGATCAGTCATGGAAGATCACGCAAGTTCTCAAGCAGCAGCAGGGACCGTTATGAAATTCAACACATTGTTAGGTAGGGGAAAAAAGTCATTTTGCACTCATTTTTAGAATTTCTTTTAATTCAATTAAATTGTAATTATCGTCAATTTTAGGTTGTTTTTAGGCATCCACCCATGTTTGGGCCCAATTCTATATAAACATGCAAAGCCAAATATTAAAAAAAAAGAGTTCATTCTACATAGATTTAATAAAGTTTTCAATTCTCACTTAAGCTCATGGGTGCATCTTGGAGAGAGAGAGAGAGGAGAGAGAAGAAAAGGGCTGGTACCCCTCAATAAGGTAACTTTCTCTCTCCACCCCTCTTTCTCTCTCCTCATTTCTCTCTCATCTTCTTTTCCCATCTCTTTCTCTTCTTTTCTCTCTCACCTCTCCCTCTCTTTCCTACTTTCACCTTCATCTCTTTCTCTCTCTTCGTCCTCTGGTCTATCATATCTCTCTTTCTCTGCTCTTCTTTCTCCATTCACGCATGGCAGACCTATCGTCTGGTGTGATGCCTTACTGCTCCTAGGACATAAACAGTGAGTCAGGCCTTAGCCCAATCAGCGTAAGCTTAGCACCGCCTAGGTTCTCTTTCTTTCTTCTCTTTTGTCACAGTCGGTGCAAGCCTAACCTCGTCTGGGTTTTCTTTCTTTCTTCTCTTTTGGCATCCAGCACACTTAGCATCGTTTGGGTTTTCTTTCACTCTCCTCTTCTGTCACAACCAGCGCAAGCCTAGCGCCGCTTGGGTTATATTTCTTTCTTCTCTTCGATCACAGTCCGCGCAAGCCTAGCGCCGTCTAGGTTTTCTTTCTTTCTCCTCTTCTGTCATTGCCGGTGCGAGCCTATCGCCTCCTATGTTTCTCCCTCTTTCTTCCCTTCTTTTATAGCCCATGGAAGCCCTCGCCATCTGAGTTTTCCTTCTCCTCTTTCTTCGGACAGCCGGCACAAGCCCATTGCCGCAGGCATTCTTTCTCTCTCTTCTTTCTTTATTTCACAGCCAATGAAAGCCATCGCCATCTGTGTTTTCTCTCTCCTCCTCTCATTCCTGTCTACGTCCTCCTCCTCCTTTCCTTCCTTTTCTTTCCTCTTCTCCTCTCATGGTGTTCTCTTCTACTCTATTTCTTCTTCTCTTTTATCTTCTTCTCTTCTTCTTCCTTTCTTCTCCCTCCCTGTTCCTTTTCTTTCTTTCTCTAACTCTCTCATCTGACAAAGAAGGGTTGAGACAAGCCATTGTGTCTAGCTAGTCAGTATTGGTACAGTCGTCTAGTAATAACTATGTTGAGCCAGTCTGTGCTATCAAGCCCGTTTTACTACCACGACAGATCAATTACCTACTAGTCAGGTCACTGTGTCAGTCTTACCACTCAATCAAATTTTCTCAATCCAATCTTCATCCTCTCATTCTCTTCCTCCTTTTGAATGTGGACGCCTGTCTACATTCGCCCAAAGGCAAGGTGAGGTCCCTTCACCCACTTATCTTATAACATTTGCCATATGTGTGTGATTGCAGAAATTGGAGAATACAAGCCAAGGGAGGCGATTTCGAACCACTTTTACTACTAGGGGGCTTTCTTCATGATCTAAGAGGGTGCCCACATGAGCCAACCCGAGTAAGTCCCGAACCCACCTGAAATTCCTCTCTCATCGGTTGGTCCAACTGCCCTTATTTTTTAGCTAGGTTCTCGAGAGAGCGATCTCAAAGTCCCGGTTTCCCTTGAAATCTGATAGGCGTGCTGCCCGCTCATCTGGATCCGAAGGGCGAGATCGTGGCACCTAACCAGCCGTCAGTTAATGGGTCACCACTTTTTCACCTACCATTCATACATCATCTATCTTTCATATGTAGTCTCATGCCATCTCCCCAAAGCGAGTCAAAACCGCCACTATACTGACTCCATGGTATCCACAAACTGTCATTCCTCACCACTATGGTCCAGCTATGTATCCTTAAATTGTAGTGCACGTCATGGCCTCATGATGTTCAACTGCTTTGCACAGGTCCTAAAGGCATGACCCTAAACACTCCTTCACAAATAAATAACAAGCGTGGTGTATACCTGGACAAAGGAACGCCATGAGTAAAAATGACGGATGGGAAAAATGCCCTTCGACAAGGGACTCGATTGTCAGACGGACTTGATTCTAACAAACGAAGTCTATACAAAATCCTCAACTGTTAAAATCACGATCAGTCCCTTGAGGGTAAGGACTTCGACAAGATCCCTTAAAAAAGTCTCTTCTCCCCCTATAGTCTCCACAGATGGACCCGTACATTGCATCCAAACATCTTAGTATCTTAGTTACAGCAATGTGTGAATCTCCTCAGTGTTCATGTGGTCTTGAATCTAGGAAGAAAAAAGAAATAAAGCTAAAGGAAAATTTTCCATTGTTGTCCTTCTCACTTCTCTTGAAGCACAACATTCGGTAGGGCAAGCTGTTTGAATACATTTTTCAATACCTTGAGTCCCGATGAGGAATAAAAGAGAAGCCAGTAAATAAAGCCTTAATATATAGTGGAATTCTTGATAGTCTCATAATTCCCCCAAAATGGGTCAAAATCTTCCTAAGCACTCTAAAAGGCCACCTGTTAAGTTTCGTCTCAATCCAATATGTCTAAGGCAGCACAGACAAAGAAACAATTTGGAAACATCAACCTCTAGCTCCCTAAAATGGACCCTGTAACTAAAACTATATTTTTGGTATGTCAAACAGCTATAAGACCACCGCCATTGAATCTGACACGGTCGAAACCCCTATCGATTAACTTTCGGCTTAATTGGATGTTCCAGGAAAAAGTTATGGGTAAAACATTAAAAAAGCGTAGGCCACACGCTATTCCCGTGTGGCATCCATGCACCAATCTCCATTAAAGGAGGCTGGTGCGTACAGTCTCGAGTAGAAACTTCATGGATCAATATCTTACTTGTTCTTAGATGGATCGTTCTCAAATTTGGTGAGCATCTTCGTTGCATCAAAACGAGTGTTTTGATATGTGGCACGACCTATGACGATACCCGAGAAGAGAGAAAAACTAAAAAGAAGTTGATGAATTCTTAAGATAGTTGTTGAAAATTTAGCAGTTGATCAAAAGTTTTCAAGATCTACGCAAATTTCGAGTCGTATGATCGTGGCTTAAAAATGTAATCCACGACTCAAAGTTGGCTCACACCAAGCATGATAAGAAAGCAATCATCTTTCAGCTAAACATATGCTGGAGCAACCTCAAATCATCCATGGAAGATCGCACAAGTTCTAGGGCAACAGCAGGGACTATTTTGGAATTTCACACATTGTTAAGTAGGGGCAAAACAGTCTTTTTGCACCCAATTTTGGAGTTTATTTTAATTCAATTAAATTGTAATTATCATCAATTTAGGTATTATTTGAGCATACACCCATGTTTGGGCCCAATTCTATAAGTACATGTTAAACACAATTATCATAGGAACCTTGATTTTTCAACTCATCAATAAAATTTGAGAGTTTTCATGTTCAAATTGTGAGTACGTCTTGGAGAGAGAGAGGAGAGAGAAGAAAAGGATTGGTACCCTTTGGTGAAGGTAATTTTCTCTCTTCTTCTCTCATCTCTCTCTTTCTCTCTCCACCTCATATCTATCTTTCTCTCTCCTCTTATCATCTCTCTCTTCTCTATCCTCGTAGCTCTCTCTTCTTTTTCTTCTCATATCTCTTTCTCTCTCCTCTTCTCATCTCTCTTTCTCTCTCTTCATCTCTATCTCTCTCTCTCTCTCCTCTTGTCTATATCCCTCTTTCTATTTTCTTCTATGATCTTCTTTATCCACTTTCCTTCTCTCTCTTTTGTCTTTCCTTTCTTTCTTCTTCACTTTCCATCTCTCTCCTTATTCTTTCTCTTTCCTCTCTTCGTTCATGCATGGAGGAGCCTATTGCCTGACATGATGTATTCTTGTTTCTAGGACCTAAACAGTGAGCCGGGCCTTAACCCGAGTGGTGGGCCGAGCCTCTATCAAAGTTCATCTTATTCCCCTGTGTCATGGACGGTGGAAACTCATCGTCGTCCATGTTTTCTCTCTCTTTCAATTCTTATGTCATGAACGACAAAAGCTCATCCTCGTTCATGTTTCTCTCTCTTATTCCCCTATGTCATGGATGGCGGAAGCTCATCGTCGTCCATGTTTTCTCTATTTTAATTCTCATGTCATGGACGATGAAAGATCATTGCCGTCCATATTTTCTCCCTCATATTCCCCTCTGTCATGGACGGTGGAAGTTCATCATTGTTTATATTTTCTCTCTCTTTTAATTCTTGTATCATGATCGGCGGAAGCTCATCATTGTTCATATTTTCTCTCTCTTTTAATTCTTATATCGTAGATGACGAAGCTCATCGTCGTCCATGTTTCTCTTTCCTCTTCTCTCCTCTGTCATGGACGGCAGAAGTACATCATCGTCCATGTTTTCTCTCTCTTTTGATTCCTCTGTCATGGATGGTGGAAGCGCATCATCGTCCATGTTTTCTCTCTCTTCACTCTTCAATCATGGACGACGGATGCTCATTGCCGTCCATGTCCTCTCTCTCTTCTCTCCTTCATCATGGATGGGGGATTCGCATCGCCGTCCTTGTCCTCTCGCTTTTCTGAATCCTCTGTCATGGACGGTGGAAGTCCATCACCGTCCATGTTCCCCTTTATCTTTTCTTCCCCTTTTTTCTTCCTTCTTCCCCCTTTCCTCTTCTTTCTTACTGTTCTTTTCTTCTTCTTGTCCCCTCTCTCCCACGTTCCTTTCTTTTTCTCACATGCACGACATCAGTAGTATTGTGCATGCCTTTCCCTCTCTCTTTCGTTCCTCTCTTCTCTTCTTTCTCCCCTGTTTGATCAAGGGAGGCTAAGTCAAGCACTATCATGGTAGTCTCATCATCTAGCAGTATTGTCGTTGTGCCGGTTTTAGTTACCGTGCCCACCTTATTGCCATGATGGGCTAGCCATCTGTCAAGCCGGTCGATGATTGTTCTGTCGTATAATAGTATTTCCATTGTGTCGGTGTAGTTACCATGCCCGTCTTGCTACCACGATAGGTCAATCACTTGTCGGTCTAGCTATTGTGTTAGTCCAACCACCTAGTTGAATTCTTATCTACCCCAGTCTTCTATTCTATCTCTTTCTTCTTCTTTCATCTATTCCCTTTCCCTATTTCTTCTTTTGAATGTGCATTCACCCAAAGAGAAGGAGGGGCCACTGTACCCACTTGTCTTGTAAATAAACCACGTGTGTGTGATTATAAAAATAAGAGAGTATAGGCCAAGGGAGGCGATTCCGAACCAGTTTTATGACTAGGGGGCTTTCTTCGTGATCTAAGGGGGAGCCCACGCTAAAGCCAGCCCGAGTAAGTTTCGATCCCACCTTAAATTCCTCTGTCATTGGATGGTATACCTGCCCTCGTTCTTGAGTGAGGTTCTCGAGAGAAAGACCTCAAAGTCTCTGGTTCCCCAGAAACCCAAGATGCATGCCGCCAAATCATCAGGATCCGGAGGGCGAGATGAGGCACCTAACCTAGTGAGTCTTTTGCGATTCGAGTCCTTTTTGTAAATGGACTCAGGCTGTCGAAATCTTGCTTGATGTTCTTGTTTTTGGGTCTTGGTATTGTAACACCAGGAATATTTTTTCTTGAATGTGGGCTGAAGCTGTCTGGTTAGGCGAGTGCTGTATCAACCAGTTTATAGGTCCAAGCGTCCTTAGCATATTTTAACTTGAGTTGGAAAGCGGCACCATAGAGACGGTTTTCACCAACTTCCTTTTATTTGGGGCTCTTTTACCCATGACGTTTTTGGCCATGTCCACCCTTATTCTTCCATTTTTACTCACGGTGCCCTTTTGGGGTTTGTACTGTGTGCAGGTATTTTTTCTTTTCCACGGAACTCTTTTATTCATAGTTTTATGACCATGTTTGTCCATCATTTTTACTCATGGCGTTCCCTTATCCAGGTATACACCATGCCCGTTATTTTTCTCCTTTTTGCCCGTTATTTTTCTCCTTTCTTTTTTTTTTGTGAAGGCGTGTATGAGGTCATGCCTTCGGGACCTGTAAGAAGCAGTTTAATGTCATGCGGCCAGGACGTGCACTATGGTTTAAGGTTCATACAGCTGGACTATAGTGGAGATGGATGGTAGTCTGTTGAGGCCATGAAGTGAGTATGGTTGTGGTTTTGGCTCACTTTAGTGGGATGACATGAGGGTACCTATGAAAAATGGATGATGTATGGATGGAAGGTGGAAGTGGAACGTGGTGACCCACTAGCCTACGACGAGTATGGATGGCAGGATGGTTCACCGTTTTGTGAGCACGGGTGAGACTCACTAGGGATGATGAATGGTAATGAAGAAAGGGGGATTTGATGAAGATGGTGTGCACATGATTGGGTCGGTTGGGGAAGATGTGCGTGAAAATGCACGTAAAGGATGTGTGTGCATTTGTGGAGGTGTTTTTAAGGTCATTCCTCCGGGACCTGTGCAAAGCAGTTTAACGTCGTACGGCCAGAATGTACACAATGATTTAAGGTCATATAGCTGGGACCGTGGCTATACAGTTTAAAGTCATGCAACTAGGACCATGCAGTTTAAGGTCGGGCAACTAGACCTCTGCTACAGTTTAAGGTCATATAATTTGGACCATGTTACCAAGCCTTTTAACGTCATGCTGTCAGGACGTGCACTATGGGTTAAGGTCATATAGTTTGGACCATGGTTATGCAATTTTAAAGTCATGCAACTAGGATCATTCAATTTAAGGTCGTACAACTAGACCTCCATTGCAGTTTAAGTACATATTATTTGGACCATGGTGTTAAGCCTTTTCACATCATATGGTCAAGATGTCCACTATGGTTTAAGGTCATTTAGTTTGGACCATAGTTATGCAGTTTTAAAGTCATACAACTAGGACCATGCATTTTAAGGTCCAGCAACTAGACCTCTGCTTCAGTTTAAGGTCATATAGTTTGGACCATGAAGTTTAGGGTCATGCATCTAGACCAACGCTGTGCAATTTAAGGTCATGCGACACAAACCAAGGTGTGGGTCGCCCAGTAGGTCAAGCTTTATGAGGATAGGTCTGCGGATAGTAATTTGACTTCCTGGGGGTAAAATGATAGCAGGGGTTTTAGATGGGAAGCAGACTTCACTGGGGATTAGGGGACAAGTATGACTCCCTAAGGAACTTCATTGGGAATAGGCTAATGGAAGGTAACCTGACTCCTAGGGATAAGACAGCTTGGTGGGAGACTGATCCACAGGGGATTAAAGGGGTAAGCATGACCTTAAATTCGTTGGGGTCAACAGGCTGCCATAGGGGTGTAGTTTCTACTGGGGATGAGGGACAGTGACCTACTCCTGACTCCATTGGGGATGACCAGTCGTGGCCTGCGTGAAACGACATGGATGCAACTCCACTAGGGATGACAAAGGTTACGACTTTGATGCAACTCCACTAGGGATAGTGGTAGAATACTCACAGTGATGATCAAGTTCAAACGTGTGCGGCGTTAGCCACGGACAACAACAACATACACGACGATAGTCATTGGCGCAGCGTTGGTTGCATGCGGCGTTAGTCACGCTCGGCGATACGGAACACAGCCATCGTTTAGCTTGTGTTCGGACATTGGGATTCGGCCCAGTCTAGTCCGGCCCATCTGAAGGTCGATGCTCGACATTGCATAGTCGACAATAAGCCTATGTTCGGGCCTCGGGTCTGAGCTCGACCAGGTCCAGGCCATCTAAAGGTTGGTGCTCGGCATTGCACGGTCGGCGGTAAGCCTCTGTTCGGAGCCCGACCCTGTCCGGTTTATCGTCGATTGGCCGTCAGGGACCTGTTTAGTATTCTTGCTTTGTGAGGGTTACCGTGGTGAAGCTTCGCCTATATAAGCAGATTAACCCCATTTTTCACTGGTTTTATCTCAAGTAAAACAGTAGCCATGAGAGTGAGGAAAGGACTTCCAGTGAGAACTTCAGTGTCAGCAGAGTACTCGGGTGAGGGTTTGTAGGAAGTCTAGCGAGCAAGAGAAGGTTCCGGCTATGAGGCGAGAGCACCGGCAAAGAAGACAAGGATGGTCAAGGTGGTTGTCATCGCCGGAGTTGAGGAACAGGCATCTTATCGAGGCGATCTGAGGTTCCGATAGTGATTCTTACGATACTGGAGATGTGGGAAAGAGGCAAGCGACGGTCACTAGGGAATTTTAGTGGATTTTTTATTGTTTTATGGTTGTTTTCCATCACTAGGGATTAGTGGGAGAGTAGCAGTGGTGAACTGAAGTGTTTTTCAGCTTCGGGAAGTAGTGGAAAAGGTGTCACAATTGATTTTCAGTGAGCGGGGAGACAGTTTCCCAATGGGCAACCGAAGGTCGCAGGGAAAGTAAATAGCTGCAGGTAGTCAGACAGTCATGAGGGAACGGTTGTTAGTCCGCATGTACGAAACTTGCATCAGGCTGCATCATGGTGGCAATTGTCAGGCGACGCTCCCGAGGCTCGAGGTGACACATGTGGCGTGTGCAAACAGCTTGAGCGCAGCCAACGTTGACCGCGGGCGATGTAAGCCCCTCACAGCATAACTCCTTAGGTTGGCACACGACGTTGTGTCTTGAGTCAACAGTCAACGATAACATCTTGGTTGAGCGATGGCGTTACACCTTGGTTGACGCACGACGCTACTACTTCATTGGGCAGATGGCGATAGCCTCCACAAATGCAGCCGGTGTTCAGCTTTAAGCAACCAACCAACAGATGCTTCGTGAGTTAGCGTTTGTAGACATGACAGCTGATGCCGGCCTTTATTTGCGCAGTCAGCTATAGCCTTACCTTTAGTGGTAACACTGCCCTGCGGTGACTTGCACACGGCATCGAAATCTTGGCTTTTAGCTTCATGGCCCAGCCTTCAAGCGTCATTCCTAACATGAAAAACCTCCCACGGGTTGGGGATCTTGGCACCAACATGTTTACCGGCAAAAGCTTGGTGAGGGGTGAGCTCATCTGGCTCACCGAGGCGTTGTGTGAACCAAGGTGTCCTTTGAGTGTCACCTTTGTTAGCGACCCCATCCACTTTAAGGTCAGAGAAGACAACGACAAGAATGTAAGGATGAAAGAAGGGGTAAGCCTCTTCCACTATTTTCATAGGAATGTGGCCTCAGGTGAGGACTTGCCTACCTTAGGCAAGAGGATGGTAAAGACCATGGGCCTGAAGTGGTAAAGACCATGGACCATAAAAGTACTAGGCCGATACAGAGGAATTCTAAAGCGTGCTTCCCTACTGCTAGTCGCCATCCAATGCTCGGCAGGCTACTATGATCGTTGCTCGAACACGGTCAAGGTATTGTTGGAAACTTGGAGCCATGCCAGTAACACATGCCCGCTTGAAGGATTTCGCTACTAGATCTGCACTTCATTGGTGGGCTCCCACTCATCAATGTTATTTACGATGAGTTTGTGCTCCCAAACTCAGGCATTTTTTGAGGTAAACGAGTCGGGACAGAAGAACCACTAGCCGAAAATTTTGGACCAGCTCCTAGGCTCAAGGTAAATTTTCTCTCTCATATTTTCCCTCTTCTTCTTTTTCTTCTTCGATTGAGCCTCCCACAGAGACCATGCATTGCAGTGGTAGTGTCGTGCAGGCCTTTTTCTTTCCTTTTTTCTCGTTCTTGTAATTACACAGGTCATGCATAGCGATGGCAGCGCCATGCGCGTGCTCCTTTTCCTCTTCTGTTTGCATGTCTCCATCTCTCGATGAGATTTACAGACGGCACCGCTCATCACTGTCTGCAGGTGTGTCCTAGACGTCTCAGTGAGGAACGTGGGTACTGAAGCTTATTGCCATCCGCCGGGGCTATACCCTGCAGCGTGACTATTGCAGGAGGTGATGTCCATCGCCATCCGTGAAGGGTCATGAAAATACTCATCATCGCCCTCGAGCTTCTTTTTTGCACCTGGCATCTATTGCCGTGTGCGGGCTTCTTCCATCCGCTCGGTGCCCATCGCCGCGCACAGGCTCCTTCCCCGCCTCTCCGATTCTATTGTCGTACCCAAGCTCCCCTTGTGCCCCACACCTATCATTGTTCACTCCACGAGAGGTAATCGCCGCGTGATCCATGAGAAGTTATTGTCGTGCACCTTGCCAGAAGCTATCGACGTCTGCAAGTGACGTGTGGCCTTCTTGCGTTGCCAACGATGATGCTTCTTGTCATCTGTGGGTTTCTATCGTGTCGCACATCTAGTTTCATGTGCCTCACGGGGAGTTATCACTGTGAGCCTCACTAGAAGCCATCGTCGCCTGCAAGGGACGCGGTATCTTCACATGATCCTAACGACGAGGCCCACTGCCATCTGAATTCTTCCCCCCCTTCACAGTCTCACTTTCCTCTCTTCATTCCCTTTTCTTCTTTTCTTTCTTTTCTCTTCTCACTTGATTGACGGTAGACTTGGCATAGCACTGCCATATCGACCTCGGTTCCGAGTAGTATTGCCGTCGCGATGGTTCCGAGTACCATGCCCATCTTGCTACCACTTCGAGTCTATAACTCTCTAGCTGTCACGCTAGTCTCCCCTCTTCATCAAGTTCTCTTCTCTTGTCTATCTCTATTTGGACTTTCCACTTCATCACTCCAACTTTTCACATTCTTAGCCATGAAAATGTGCATTGCTCTAAGAGAAGGGTGGGCCTTTCGACCCACTTGTCTTGCAAGTTAAGCATAGTAGTGTCGTGTAGAAAACAAGGTGATCGCAGGTCAAGTGAGGCGATTCCAAACCAGCTTAAGAAACTCGGGGGCTTTCTTCGTGATCTAAGAGAGCGTCCACACTAGCCAAGCCGAGTAAGTCCCAAACTCACCTTAAATTCCTCTCTCATCGGTTGGTATACTTGCCCTTGCTCTTGAGCAAGATTTCTGAGAGAGCGATCTCAAGTCTCTGGTTCACTAGAAACCCGAGAAACGTGTCGTTAGATCATCTATATCCGGAGGTCAAGATCGAGGCACCTAACCAGCTTGGCACGCGGACTTATTACCCTTCGTCAATTCACTTTTTTTTTACTAGTATCCCCTTTTACTCTCTGCATTACTTTCTATGGCATCTAGGTTTTTCAATCCATTCATCCGAGTCGGGGACTTTCTTATCCCCACACTCGTGACTGTCTCAAGGAAGCAAACTGCTCAAGCTTCCTTCCCTACTCTCCTTCTGAGTCGTAACTCACAGTCCGGCTCCCAGGTTCTTTCTTGGGTTGGTGCGAGAGGGAACTTAAAAGTTCCTTACTCCCCACTTCCTCGCCATGGTGGACCCTCCACTAAGGCCCCGTGCATTGGTAGTGAATCTGCTACCGCACACAGCACACACCCTGCTACTGGTAAGTCCCTTGCCTATCATATTGCTGAGGTACGCCGGAAGGCTTCTCAATGCTTTCGCGAAAGGCAAGCAGGTTGTCGTTATTCTTGAGGTTTGCCATAAGGCAACCCTCCATACTCCACCTCTTCGAACCTCTATACCTAGAGGCTCGGATCACCGATGCGGAGACCCTATGGCCTCCACTTTCACACATACATATAGGCTCGTGGTTCAACCACTTGAGCCACACCTCGGGGAAACTTCCATGCTACCTCGAACACATTTTCAGTGCTAGGCCTTCTCGGGCACGACCCTGTATGTGCCATACACCTTCATCTTATGGCTCGGGGCAACACTAGGTCTTTGCGACCTCATGGTCGACCACTTCGTCCTCCCTCCCAGCACACACAACGTCACCCTGTGAGAGATGGGATCCTATCCAGTCCCTCACAGACACAAGTTGACAGGTCTTGGCCTCCTCAGGTCGAACCAGTAACCAAGCCCGGGATGACTCCCAAGTCACACGGACGGCTAACCATAAAGCTGCACACGCACCGACTTTGCAGGTTCCTCCCCAGTTTAGACTCTGGTGGAGTCATGAAGCAGCTACTTCTTCTGTCACTTCTCCTTCACTGGGTAAGCACCTCGACACCTGATACTCAAACGTCTTCCCTAAGAGTACCATCATGAACCAGCCTCAAGTCAGCTGCGCACCGGGTCATCACAAAGGGATTCAGGGCAGCGACCTGATGCCAGATAGAGGCCTCCAGCCTCCAAGGCAGAAACCCAGGTTTCCTTCCGTCCTTGGAAGCCACTCCCTAATTCAGCTCATAGACACGGCCCTTGCATGCTCAAACAAGGCAGGGAAGTCCAGACCTCAAGCTCTGTTCTGGCGTGTAGTCCACAGCTTTGGATTAAGCAGAAGAGAGGCCTTGAGATCCTGACCACAGAAACCTCCAAGGCAGGTCACCAACCTTGGTGACCTCCTGCCTCGTAATCCCTTTTTCCCACTCCAAACTCCAGAACCCGATCAGGTCTAACAATATTGCTCGGTGATTACTGCCCAGAAGCCACGGTCCTAAAACTGTTGAGAACCGTCCACACAAGATCGACATACAAGGCTCGAGTAAAGTCAGGGCAAGCTGAACCCCTGTAGACTGACTTACCACGCACGACTTGCCAACCTTGGCAGTCCACTAAGCCACCTGACTTTGACCTTCCAAAAGAAACGGTCAGTGTCATGGTGATCAATGATCCGGATGATGTCCAAGAAGAGCGGATGAACCCGGTTCGAGGTAATGATGTAATCCATCCTTGAAAAGATGAAATGTCTAGAAGTTTCCAGGTCCCCTTCTTTTCACCATGAGATAGATTCCCCAATCGACGAGGACACAATTTAGGTGCCTCAATCTCCCAATCCGGATCTGGATGTTCGGGAGGCACACGTCTCCGGTTTCAGGGGAACCCAGGACTTTGAGATTGCTCCCTCAGGAACCTTACTCGAGTGCAAGGGTAGGTGGACCAACCAATGAGAGATGAATTTAAGATGGGTTCGGGAGATTCTTGGGCTAGCTCGCATGGGTGCCCTCTTAGATCACGAAGAATGCCCCCCAGTAGTAAAACTGGTTCGGAATCGTCTCCCTTGGTATGTATACTCCTGTTTTCTGCACTCACACACATATGGAAAGTGTTATAAAACAAGTGGGTCAACAGACCTCACCTTGCCTTTTTGGTGAACGCACATGCGCATGCACATTCAAGAAGAGGAAGAGAAGAATGAGAGAAGAAAGATGGGGTAGAGAAGAATTTGACCAGGAGGGGAGATCAACCAAGTGACTAAACTGTTAGGTAATTGGGCTGACATGGCAGTAAAACGGTCTCGGTAACTCAGACTGGTTCAACAAAATTACTACTAGACGACAATACCAATATCGGCTAGCTAGACACAGCGGCTAGTCATTCATGGCAATAAAGCGGGCACAGTAACACTGACTGACACAACAAAATTATGGTTAAACGACAAGACTACTATGGAAAGTTAATCTTGACCCTTCTTAATCAAACGAAAGAGTGAGAGAGAAAGAAAAGAATCAAAAAGGGAGAGAAGAGAAGCAGGGGAAGGGAATAGAAAGAATGGGAGAAAGAAGGAAGAAGAAGAGCGTGAGAGAGGTTAAAGGGAAAATAAGAGGTAAAGACATACATGGACGACAATGAGAGAAGGAAGGAGAAAACTCAGACGGCGACGTCTTCCGCCGGCTGTGACATGAAGAGAGAAGAAATAGAAAGAACACAGGCGATAATGTGCTTTCACCAGTGTGATAGAGGAGCTAGAAAGAAGGAAGCACAGACAACTATAGGGTAGCTCCGGTTGTGACAGAAGAGAAGGAATAGAGAAGCGCAGGTGGCGATAGGTTAGCACCGTTTGTGACCAAAGAGAAGGAAGAGAAAAGCACAGGTAGCGATAGGTTAGCACCGTCTATGAAAGAAGAGAAGAAAGAGAGAACCACAAGCGATGATAGGTTAACGCCGCTGTAACAGAAAAGAAGAAAGAAAGAAGCACAGGCAGCTATGGGTTAGCGACGTCTGTGATAGAAGAGAAGAAAGAAATAAGCACATGCGGCGCTGGGTTAGCGTCGTTCATGACATGAGAAAAGAAAGAAAGAAGCACAGGCGGCGATGGGTTAGCGCCGTCTGTGACAGAAGAGAAGAAAGAAAGCCCAAGCGGGGATGACTTAGTGTCGTTTATGACAGAAGAGAAGAAATAGAAAGAACCCAGGTGGCGATAGGTTAGCACCGTCTCCGACAAAAGAGAGAAGGGAAAGAACTTGGGCAGAGGCCCGACCCCACTGTTCATGTCTCATGAACAGGAAGGCCTCACACGAGACGATAGACCCACCATCCGTGAATGGAGAAAGAGAAGCAGGGAAAGAAGGACATGATGGACTAGAGGAGGAAGAGAGGGAAAGAGATAAAGATGAAAGCAAGAAAGAAGAGAGGAGAGAGAAAGAGATGAGAAAAGACGGGAGAGAAAGAGAGATAGAGATGAGAAAAGAGGAGAGATAAAAAGAGAGAGATGAGAAAAGAGGAGAGATAAAGAGAGATAGAGACAAGAAAAGAGGATAGATAAATAAGAAAGAGGAGAGAGAAAGAGAGATACAGAGGAGAAAAGAGGAGAGAGATAGAGGGGAGGAGAGAGAAAGTTACCTTATCTCTCTCTCCAAGATGCACCCATGAACTCAAACGAAAATTGAAGTCTTTATTGAATAATGAAGAATGAACCCAAGGGGCTGTGTTGTTGTTTATAATTTGGCTCTGCATGTTTATATAGAATTGGGCCCAAACATGGGTGGATGCTAAAACAATATCTAGAATTGAAGATAATTACAATTTAATTGAATTAAAAGAAATTTGAAAAATGGGTGCAAAAGGACTGTTTTGCCCCTGCCTAACAATTTGTGGAATTCTAGAATAGTCTATGCTGCTGCTCGAGAACTTGCGTGAGCTTTTATGATTTATCTGGGGTTGTTCTGATGCCTGTTTGTTCGAAATATGATTGTTTCCTCATAGAGCTCGACATGGTTATTGATTTGATACCAACTCCGAGTTATGAATCATGTTTTTAAACCATGATCATGTGACTTGAATTTTGGATGAATCTTGAAAACCTTGGATCGATTGTGTACTCGTTCCTTGATGTTTTTCTTTTGTTTCTTTGATGAATCACAATAAGCATGTCGTCACGATCATGTTGCAACAAACGTAGCTAGATTTCGTGTCCGGATGAAGATTTCATCGTCTTGAGTTTTTTATCGGAATCTTGAAATCGGGCAACCGAAATTTACAGCAGCTTCGACGCTTCCGTGTGTGAAATCCAATTGTTCCTTGTACGTGGGGTTTAGACTAAAGTTGGCCTCAGACCTTATGCACATAATGCAATTGATTTCACGTCGATCGGGTACGCGAGCGTCGTGATTTGATAGCTCGAATGAGGCTTGCTCCTACTGAATTTTCTGCAATTTTTTTCATGGATCAGCAACTTCTCTCTAGTTTTTATCTCTGCATTGGCATCTTCATGGGGTGTATCACATATTGAAACGCTTGTCTTCACGAGACGAACACACTCACAAAATTTGAACCTGATCCGACTTGGATCGAGTGAGATATAGGCCTCAAAAGTCACTGCCCATGACTGTGAAAACAACCACCTTTAATGGTGTTTTGGTTCAGAGTGGCCACATGGGAATAGTGTGCGGCTTACCTCTTTTTGGTATTTTACCCATAACTTTGTCTTGGAGTGCCCGATTAAGCAGAAACTTGACCCATAAAGATTTTCAATCGTGTCGGATCCAATGATGGTGGTCCCATAGTTGTTTGACGTATCAAAAGTATAGATCTTGTTATACTTGTCCGTTTTAGGGTGCTAGAGGCCAATTTTCTGAAAATTGTTTCTTTGTGTTCACTGCACTAGACATTTCTGATCGAGAGAAAAATTGGCAAGTGGCATTTTCACTGCCTTAGACATTTCTGATCGAGATAAAAATTGGCAAGTGACATTTGGGAGTACTGATGAAGATCTTGAGTAGGTCTAGGGCAATTATGAGACTGTCAAAATTTCCACTGTTTTTTTCAAGCTTTATTGACCTACTTCCTCTTTTTTTCGAATCAGGCACCAAGGTGCTAAAAAATGCTTTCAAACGGCTTGCCCCACTGACTGTTGTGCTTTGAGTGAAGCAAGAAGGACAACATTGGGAAAATTTCCTTCGGCTTTATTACTTTTTCCTTCCTAGCCACAAGACCACGTGAACACCGAGGAGATTCACGCAATGGTGCAACTAGGATGCTCCGACGTTTGGATGCAATGTACAGGTCCATTCCAGGAGAGTTTAGGGGGAGAAAAGACTTTTCTTTTTTTTAGGGATCTTACCAAAGTCCTCACCTTCTTGTGGATTGTTCGTGATTCTGAAGCTGAGGATTTTGTATGGTCCTCATCAGTGAGAATCATGCCCGTCTGGCAATTGAGTGCCATCTCTAAGGGCATTGTTCCCATTTGGTCTGGGTTTCTTTGTCTTGGATAGAAAACAAAAGAGCCTTTGGTTGATGCTCGTCTGCTTCGTGCATCAGTCATTCCTTGGCTAGTAAGGTACCTCAATTTATCGAGGTGACCTACTTTGGGTAACCCCTGCCCACTGCTAGCAGGTCGCTACATAGTAGGTCCAAAGTCATGGCTGACCTAGCCTTCTTGGGGCATCTTTTGGTTTATCGAAATGATTTCCTTGTATGTTTATTCTGGATGCTTTACTAATGAGCTTTTTGTCCGCGCTCGTCTGTGTCATGCACCTGTTATTCCTTGGAGAGTGGGGTGCCTCAGTTTATTGAGGTGACCAGCTTTGGGTATAATCCATACCCACTGCTAACAGGTTGTTACATAGGAGGTCTAAAGTCATGGCTGACTTAGCCTTCTTAAGGAGTCCCCGGCATCTGGGAGTGCGTTTCCTAACCTCTTGGGAACGATGCTCTTATTCATGAGACTTCTCTTGCTTTCATTAGTGAATCTTCTGACCTTGGAGTCCTTTTTGCAACTAGGCTTAGGATGTGGGAATCTTTTCCTTGAAGCTTTTACTTTTACGTCCTTGGTATTGTGACACCAGGGATTTTTCTTTTTTAGTGTGGGCTGAAGCCGCCTGTTGAGGCGAGTGTTGCATCAACCTGTTTATTGGTTCAAGCATCCTTTGCGTATTTCACTTGAACTTAGGAAGCGGTGTCGTAGAGATGGTTTTTATCAATTTACTTTTATTTGGGGCTGTTTTACTCATGACCTTTCAGCCATGTCCACCCTTATTCTTCCATTTTTTCTCACAGTGCCCTTTTGGGTTTTCACTGTGGCCGGGTTTTGTATTTTTTGAACTCTTTTACTTATGGTTTCATAACCATGCTCGCTCGTCATTTTTACTCATGATGTTCCCTTATTCTGGTATACATGATGTCTGTTATTATATTATTTTTTTGTGAAGGCGATTTTAAGGTCATGCCTTCGGGACCTATGTGAAGCCCTATGGTTTAAGGTCATACGTCTGGACCATGGCGGAGATAAATGGCAGTCTATAGGGGCCATGGAGATGGCACGAGGCTACCTATGAAAGATGGATGATGTATGAAAAGTGGGTAACTAAATGGTGACCCACTATCTTACGATGATTATAGGTTGCGGCATGGTTTGCCATTTTGTGAGCGCTGGTGAGACTCACTGGGGAATGATGGAAGATGATGGTGTCGATGGACTCACTGGGCGGTAGTGAAGGTGGTGCATGCACACGAATGGGTCGGTTAGGGAAGATGTGAATGAAGATACACGTATAAGGTGTGCGCACGTATGTGGGGGTGAGTTTATTGTCATACGTCTGGGACCTGTGCAAAGCAGTTTATCATCATATGGCTAGGACGTGCACTATGGTTTAGGGTCATATAGCTTGGACTGTGGTGCTGAGCCTGTTAACGCCATGGGGCTAGGATGTGTACTATAGATTGAAGTCATGTAGCTTGGACCGTGCAGTTTAGGGTTGTGCAGCTAGACTTGTGCTACAGTTTATGGTCGTATAGTTTGAACTGTGCCATTTAAGGTCGTGCACCTAGACCAAGGCTGTGCAGTTTAAGGTCATACAACACGAACCATTGTGTGGGTTTGCATGTAGGTGAAGCTCCATAGGGGTAGGTCTGTGGATAGCAATCTGATCCCCTGGGGATAAAATGGTTAAAGACAACAAAGGGGTTCGGACGGGAAGATCGACTTCATTGGGGATAGGATAACTAGGTGTGAGGCAGACCCATTAGTTGTTGCAGTGGTAAAATAACCCTAACTCCACTGGGGATAATGAGCTGCAATACGAGTATGACTCCTATTGGAGCCGAGAGGGTATAACACATGTATGACTCCCACTAAGGATGAGAAGTCATAAGCTTGAGTGGAATGACTTGGGTACAACTCCACTGGGATTAATAGGTCATGGTCAGGGTGCAACTTCACTGGGATAACAGTAGTAGGACATGCACGGCTTTAGCATGGGGCGTGTGGTGATGGAATTTTTATAACACAGCAGGCGCTGAGAACAACCAACACTGCTTCTTGAACAGTCAGCCAGCGCTGAGAACGACCAATACTACTTCTTGAATACCCGAACGACACTGATGTTTACAAATGCAGACGATGCTATGGGTAGTCGTGCTAGCTCTTAAACATAGCCAACGCTGGATTGCTGAGAATGCAGCCGGCACTGGGGTTGCTGAAAACACAGTCATGCTAAGGGTTACCGAAAACACAGTCGGTGCTGGGTAGTTTTGACACCATAGCCAATGCTGATTGTGGGTTATTTTTAGGCCTTGACCAGAGCCCGACCCGATCAGGCCCATTAGCATTTGGCCTCCCTGAATGTGGCTGGGATTCCCAGTTTGCAAGGGGCATTTGAGGATAGCATTGGTTATAAAAGGGGGTAACCCCCATTTTCATTTTTTTTCACCGAAGGATAAAAACTGAAAGTAAAAAGGTTAAACAGTGAGAGGGAGGTTTCCGGCAGGATCTTTGAAGAGCATTCAAGAGATTTGGGTAAAGTTAGCGGGAGTTCGCTTATACGTAGGGAAGGTTGCGGCTAAGGAAAAGAACAAGTCACCAGGGAAGACCGGGATTCGTCGGAGTTGCAAAATAAAGGGAGTTCATCAAGGAGCTCCGACTTTGATTTTAAGGGTTATGACAAAGGAAGAAGGCGACAATAGCAGCAGAGGGCTACCCAGGGGTTTCCACTGGTTTTGACAGATTTTCGGTGGGTGAGCGGTGGTTTCCCAGTAACTTGGGGAAAAGTTGCAGAGGTTTTTGGGCTGTGGAGGGGAGTTTTTGGTGAGAATCTGAAGGCCACATGGAAATGAACCGTCACTGAAGGTTGACGGTTGCAGGGAAGGTGAACGGTTGCCAATTAGCACGTATGAAGACGTTTGCCAGGGCAGGACGTGGCAATTGTCAGGCGACGTGATAGAGTTCCAGGTGATGTGCACAGAATCCGTTGCATGTGTGGGAGATTTAGGCCCGAGTGACATTTAAACACATTTGGTGCTTCCTTAGAATATGCAGCCAGCGCTAAGCATTGAGTGCACAGCTTCGAGATACAGCCGGCATTGAACCCTTGGAGATACAGCCGATGCTAAGCCTCATTAAACTCAGCTGACGCTAGGGTCCTGAATATACGGCTGGTGCTAGGCCTCTAAAAACACTGCCGGCGCAAACTAAGGATACACAACCGATGTTGGTTCTTTGGAGAAACAGTCGACATTAAGCTTCCTTAAATGCAGCCTGTGCTAGTCCTCTGCAGCTGGAGCTTGACGAGTGACTTAGTAATTTTCATTTGGATGTAAATCTTTGAATCCCTTTAATGGCTGAGTCTTATTACTAAATTCTTGACAAAAAGAACCTTCTAAGGGAAAGGGACGCCAGTACCAATAAATTTACCGGTGAAGCTTTAATAAGGGGCAAGCCTATTTGGCTGACAGAGCTGGTATGCAAACCAGAGTGGCCTCTCAGTGTAACTTTTATCACTGACCAAATTTGTTTTGAAGTTTGAGAAGACAATAGCGACAATCTCAGTGTTGAAGAAGGGGTAACACGCCTTCATTGTATGAATAGGAACATAGCTTCTAGGGAGAACTTGCCCACCTTGATGCAAATAAAGGGGCTAATGTGGTCAGGTAAAGGCCTTCGAATACAAGGGGAACACCAATATTTAAAGGGATACTCTACCTGGACTGCCAGGGTGTTGGAGTCTCACAGAAGTATTCTTGAACGTGCTTTTTAGTTAGCAGCGGTTCAGTGCTCGGCCAGCTGCTATGATCGGTGTTTCTGCTCCCAGGAGCGGTGTATGACATTCATCTAGGCAACCTCTATGTAGCATGTGACATGGCACGAGGGTGTGAGTACGCCCTTGCTCAACCAATTTTGTGCAATATTTACCATGGCTTGAAGGCCATCTCCCGTGGAAAGGTTTATAAAGGCAAAGAGGGAGGGAATGGCATTGTAGGAGAAGAGGCATTTCTTGGGGATTTTAAGACTCCATTCCCCATCCATTACGTATATGGGTGGCTAGAGTCCTATTTCCCTGCCACTTATGTGAGGAGCCGGGGCACAGGGGACAAACTGTGGCCCTTCTTAATGAGGATTGTTGAACAAAAGGCTTTCTTCCATACCCCATAAGAAGCTCGGAGCTTGTTTGGGAATGACTCCTGAAATAAGCGGCGCGTCCCATTTTCGGTTGGGAGCTTTACCCGATCGTGCTATAATTGATGAATTGGGGAAGGAGCTAGACGGCGCTGCAACAACCATTAGGGAGCTCATGTTTATCCTTAGCATTAGAGGAGGATTTCTACCTTGTCGGACTTCGAATAGTGTCGGATTAGAGGGGTATTTCCCCCACCGCTTTGCCCGTCAGCATGGGATTTGATCAGGGTTGCCCCTTCTCTGTGTCTTTTGAAAAGCGCAGGGGCAGATTAAATGTCAGAAACGTGGAAGAGCTTGGGACTCTTCGTGAGTGCTGGTTTCCAGGACATATATGAACTGCTTGATCCACATGTTTAGAATGACATAAATCATCAAGTACGTGTTACCTCACTTTGGTAGAACGATCCGAATGACTGAGGCCTATGCAAATTGGTGGATACCAGTTGGGGATATTGGGATTCTGATCACCCCTAGAAAGGAGAGAACGAAAAAACTTGTAAGTTTTAGGGATTCCTGGCAAGATAGCAGCCAATGACACCCCGAGAATTGGGAGCATCTTCGATAAGCTTAGTTCTATATTTGAATGGAGTGAAGGTTGAAAGGTCCCAGGTCATGAGGGGCATCCCATTCAGGACTTGAATGCGCTGATCGAGAGTGGTCCTCATAGTAGACTGGCTAGAGGTCCTGCTCAAGGAGGGAGTTCTAAAGCGGCTGCTCCTCCTCTAATAGGGGGAAAGAAAAGGAAACGATCCACCCTTACCGATACTCGTGCACCTGCTCAAGTTAGTGGGTGTACCCAAAGATGTAGGGGTGCCAAAGTTCCTGTGATCTCAAAACCAGGAGGTAGCTCTTCCTCCTCTTATCATTTAGCAACTCCCCCAGTGTCACCTTTTGCACTTTCTCCACCATCTTCAATCTCTCCTGAATTGTTCTATTCTTCTTCAGAGACTGAAGCAAACGACTCCGGCCCTTCTGAGCTCATTGTTGTTACTTCTGACCGAGAAATGACTCCGAAACTTAGGGAGGTGCCCCCAAGTCCAAGGGTAGTTCCTAAGTCAAATTCAGCTCCCATGGAGACCAGCGAGAGTGAAGGCCCTAGAGCGAATGCACTAAGGAGGGAATTTGATGCTAATGTGGCCTCTATGCTTCAGGGCCCAGACTGAGACAAAGATGATGATTCAAAAAGAAGGGCCTATGGTTAGTGATTGCCCTGAGTGTTAAGAGGCTGCTGCCCCCAAGGGCATAGATCGTGAAGATGAAGGGGTTGAGCTTTTTCTGGTCGAGGTCCTGGCTGTTGAGGGCGCAGGCCAGATGGAAAGAACCATGGCTGAGGCTGAATAGGTGATCGATGAAGGCCAAAGGGAAGTGGAAGTTCTTGAACTTGCCAATGCTACTGTGGCAGTTCAATAAGGTGAGACGTAAGGGGAAAAGGTTTCTTCGAAGGTTGCTAGGATAGAAGTGGTGGCCGCCATAGGCAAGGGTTAAGGCGACGAGGCTGGTATTGAAGAATGTAGGTAGGTTGAGGCTGGGGCTGCTGTGGATTTGGGGCGCAAGAAATTCAAGACTTTGCCATTGTTTCAGGGGAGTCAGTGGCTCAGATGGCTATCACTTCAACAAGCCCAGTCCATGAAGCCAAAGTTTCTTCAACTGTTGCAATCCCAACAGCATCACCTAGGCTCATTTTTAGCACGTTTTCTGGTATGATTGCAGCCATGCTTTGTGCAAACCTTCATGGTTTAAGGGAATTGCCTTTCTTTGAGCTGGGTGAGGCCTTGGCCAAGATTAGGGAATTTTCTGCCGCAACTACTGTGGTTGGGAGTGCACCAGAAGTCCTTTCCCATTTTGATGCAACCCTAAATGAGTTGGGGAGCTGGCAGTCAGGACTACTGCATCGTGAAGTGGAGACCAGTAGACTAGCCTCCTTAGAGGATTCAATCTTGCGTCGTCACTAAGAGATAGATTCCTGCACTAAGAAGAAGGCCAATATGACTGGCCGTCAGTTGGAACTCAAGAGGGAGGCGCAAGGTTGCTACAAGAGGATGGTCAAAATAAAAGAGGAGAGGAAAATATTAAGGCAGGAATTCGCTGAACGTGAGAAGGAGATGATTCAGAGAAGGGCCATGGATGCCTCTTTGGTTGCAGATTTATCCAAACTCACTCGCACCATTGAGTCCGAGATTGTAGCTATGGAAGAGGAGACTCAAATGGTGACCGAACTAAAGGAGCATGTGTAGGACACCGAGACTTCTCCTGTAACATGCAGAGCAGAGATCAATAAGATAATTGATCGTTTTTTAAAATGTCTTTTCTTTTGCCAGCACTTGTGAAAAGTTTGAACTCATGAATAAGATGCTTCTTTTTTCTTTTCTGACAGACTTTGATGCACCTCATGTGATCTTTCTTTTTTTCGAACGCCTCTCGACATATTTATTATCTCAAGGGCCTAATGCCTTAGGCCCTGTTTAGCCCCATGATGGGCTGTCATGGATTGGATAGCTTCGAAATGGGGAGTCATTGCTTTTTCTCTTCTTAATGTTTGATTGGCTAATTGCTCAAAGTTCATTTTCCTCATCATTTGATGAGCCTACTCACTATAGATAGTCTAATGAGGAGGGGCTTTGGCCTCCATTACTGGTGCATTCACTTCAAACACATCATAGCATTTGGTCTCAGGAATGAACTCCTTGAGATGTTTTGAAGCAATACGCACAACCTCCAATTAGCTCTGGAGATGGCAGACTTCGCTTCTTAACTCTGCTAGGTTATCCTGCTCTTGAGGGGAAGAAGACTATCCTTTCTCAAACTACTCTCCTCCTGTCAGCGGCTGGTCATTGGCTCAAGAAGCATCCACTATGCTTATCGCAACTGGATTTTGAAAAATCTTTCGCAACGGTTGACACCCCACTTCTTCTTTCAAGAGTGAAATGGGGATATGCAGGAGGTTTTGATGGTCATGAGTATAAGTGATCTTTGGAGCTGGGAATTCTATCCCCATGACTTGGTCAATCTCAAGAATTACCTCTGGTTCATCTTCTAGACCCAGAACTGGAGGCAGAGGGTAAAGACTCCTCTTGAAGTGAACATGGAGTTTCTTCAGGGGTGATTGTGGGGATGCTAGAATGAATAGGGGTTAGAGGGAGGATTCTTCCTTGCCTTTCCTCCTCTTTGAACATGTTCACTACTGTTCTCCCCATGTCCTCAGCATCTTCATGAGGCAAAGATTGTATCTTCATTGTAGACTTGTGATCCCCCTCTTTCAGCTTTTGAGATGACACTAGATCTGTGAAGTAATATTTAGCATCAACATAGTGAATTTCGACTACAGAAAAAGGACTTTTGTAAGCATAGACTGTATGATATCTCCCATCTCAACTATACTTGAAGCACTGATGCAATGTCAATGGAACGTCATATAGCCATGGGCGATTGAGGCGAATGTTGTAGGAAGTATCGTTGTCGATTACATGAACTGGGCGTAATCGTTCATCTCACCATTCTTAAAATGATGGCGAACCGTGCCAGCTGACTTCTCTCATGACTGGTTGAGCCCTTGAACTGTGATGTGGGTCGAAGTAAGATCTTCAGACCTTAACCCCAATCTAGTGAGATCCCCCTTAGGATAAGGTTGACTACCGACCCTCCATCTAACGTAATTCGGTTCATGGGGCATGATATGTAGTTCGTCAGTGACAAAGAGAGGCCGATTATGACTCTTTTCTACCAATTGCAGATCGTCCTTTGAAAAGGTGATTGGCATACATCCTCTTCTAAAATCGCCGAGTCTACCTCAATAAGTTCTACTTTGGTCTCGTACACCTCTAGGTTAGAGAGAGCCTGAACTAAAACCATCTGGTACTCCTTCGAGAGCATGAGGGCATCGTAGATTTTGAGAAGGGCTGGAAGCTGCATCAGATGCCCTATCACATCATATTTCACCTTTTCTTTGTCAAGGCTTTGTGCTCCAAGTCTTGCTACGAGTTTGGGTGGTACACTGAGTTGAGGAGCGGATTTAGGTGGAAGAGGTCTATTTTGGCCTACTAGTTGACTTGACTACATAGCTGATGTGGTTTAGATGAAGGAGGTTTGAGGTTTTGGAAGCAATTGCACTAGGGGTATCCAAGGGAATTGGAGAATAGGTGGATTGTTTGAGGTATTCGGATTAGGAAGGAGTGGTATTTGAAGTAGAACGAAGTGGCAAACTAGAAAACTTCAAGGTGCCTGACTCTGGAAATGGAGGCTGCAACGTTTTCCCTGATCTTAGGCTTATCTGCCTTGTGTTGCTTCTGAGACTTGCACCATATGGCAAGCCTTCTGATCATAAAAGCTCTGCCCTCTTGTTTCTCTTAATCTCTGCTCAAAGTCAAGCTCAAGGGGCCACTGCAATTTCTTTGGCTTTGATGTTTTATGCTTTTTTGAAGAGGATGGCTCTGCTTCAGCTTTAGCGGCCAGGGCATCAGTAAATGTTAAGAATCCCGCTACCTGAGCCAGGGTCTGTTTCAGCTGCCTCCATTGCGTCCTGCTTATGTTGATTCCTTAGAATTCTCTGTCAAGAGCTTCAAAGTCTGGACATTTCAAGGTTGTACCTGCAGGAGACATAGCAGAGGAAGGATGAGAAGTAGAAGAAGAAGAAGGAGAAGGGTCAGAAAGTGGGGGACTTTTATGGTCGTTCCCCTCATCAGATCAATCTGGACAGCTTTTCACGTCAACCTTAGGGTTGGACATGTGCAGGGGGTCTTTTAGGTCTTTCCCTTGTTTAGACCATTGGGGGGGTGCTTTTAACGTCGTCATCCTCATTGAACGTGCTCTGAATGGAAGATGATTCTAGGAGGTCCTCTCAGTGAGGAGGGAAAGGAAGAAGGATCGTGACAGGCATAAAGTCCAGTAAAGTTAGCAATGGGGGAAGAGGCCTAAGAAATTCCTACTCAACTGGTAGTTGAGCCGTCTTGTTTATCCCGTGAGCAGCCCTAAGTGCCTGTCTCCTTCTGGTTTTCTGAGGTGGTGTTTGATTTGTCTCTCTAGGCTTGTGAATAACCATAGCTTGGCGAACTACTTCTCGTCTTAAGGACTTGAGTCTACTTCGCCAATGGTGGACTATCCATGGCTACGAAGTCGAGGGTTCAGTAGAGTTTGAATCATTATTAGGAAGGTCTTGTGTTGGGAGATCCTTTTGCACTGGTGGAGCAATGGCTTGGGGATCACTTACTGGGACGTTGTAAAACTCTTGAAATTCCTGCATTTTCTTTGTGAATATATTACGGAAGCTGGTGTATTCCCACAGGTAGTGGCCCTATATCTAGTGGTACGGGCACCAACTGTCCTCAAGTCCCTGAGCAATTCGTCGGAGCTGCCTTGCTGGTTTTGGAGTGATTAGGCCCTCTTGAAGCATTATAAAAAAGAAGGCGTGAAGGATACCAAGGGCCTCATCTTCCTCTTGGACGTTTACTGCATAGGAGGCTTATGCTACCGCGAAGGCCTTCTTTAAGTCTCAAGCTTTATCCGACCCTTTTGAATAAGGGCCTCGATAATGTCTTTTAGTGTGGAGGAGTCATCTGTGGGGTGATTGATCCTTCTATGGTATGCACAATAATTCTCTTGAGTATTGAGTGGTTAGGTGCCTCGATATCGCCCTCATGATCTGGATGATAGGGCGGCACACGTCTCGGGTTTCAAGGAGATTCGGGACTTTTGAGATGGCTCTCTCGGGAACCTCATTCGAAAACAAGGGCAGGTATTACCAACCAATGAGAAAGGAATTTAAGGTGGGTTCGGGACTTAATTAGGTTGGCTCGAGTGAGCACCCTCTTAGATAACGAAGAAAGCCTCCCAGTAATAAAACTGGTTCGGAATCTCCTCCCTTGGCTTGTATTATCCTATTTTCTGCAATCACATACATATGGCAAATATTATAAGGCAGGTGGGTCAACAGACCTCAGCTTGCCTCTTTGGTGAACGTACACAAGCATGCACATTCAAAAGACGAAGAGAAGAATGAGAGAAGAAAGATGGGGGAGAGAAGAATTTGACCAGGCGGGGCGATCAACACAGTAACTAAGCTGATAAGTAATTGTCCTGACATGGTTGTAAAACGAGCTCGGTAACTCAGACCGGCTCGCCTGGATTACTACTAAACATCAATACCGATACTGACTAACTAGATAAGGTGGTTAGTCTGTCTTGGCAATAAAGCGAGCACAGAAATTCTTGCACAACGACATTACTGCTAGACAACAAGACTACCATGACAGCCTAATCTCAACCCTTCTTTAATCAAATAAAAGAATAACATAAATAATAGATTGCATAAAGAAAAAACATAAGAAGAGTAAGATAAGAGAAGAAGAGAAAAGAAAGAAGGAGTGAGAAGAGAAAGAAAGAAAAAGAAGAATATGAGGGAAGAGAGAAAAACACAAACGGCGCTAGGCGTCACTTGCTGTATTATGCAAAGACTAGGAAGAGGACTCAGTCGGCACTGATCATCACCAGTTGGGTTAGACAAAGAAGAGAGACGTAACACAGTGGGTGTTGAGCGTCACTAACTGTGCTAGATAGAGAAGAGAGAGAAGATGTAGTCGGTACTAAGCTTCGCCGACTGTGTTAGACGAGAAGATAGAGAGGATGCGGTCAACACTAGGCTTCGTTGACTGTGTTAGATGAGAAGAGAAAGAGGATGCAATCGACATTAGGCTTCACCGACTGTGTTAGACGATAAGAGTGAGAAATTGTAGTCGGCACTAGGCTTCACCGATTATGTTAAATGAGAAGAGCAGAAAGAGAGATAGAGATGATTAGAAGAGAGAGAGAGATAAAGATGAGAATAATGGAGAGAAAGAGTGATAGAGATGAGAAGAAGAGAGAGAAAGAGAGATAGGGATGAGAAGAAGAGGGAGAAAGAGAGATTGAGATGAGAAGAAGAGAGAGAAAGAGAGATAAAGATGAGAAGAAGAGAGAGATGGATAGGGATGAGAAGAAGAGAGAGAAGGAGAGATAAAGAAGTGGAGAGAGAAAGAGAGGAGGATAGATAGAGATGAGGAGATAAAAAGAGAGGAGAGAGAAAGAGAGGAGGAGAGAGAAGAGAGGAGGAGAGAGAAGAGAGGAGGAGAGAGAAGAGAGAGAGAGAGAGAGAGAGAGAGAGAGAGAGAGAGAGGAGAGAGAAAGAGAGGAGGAGAGAGAAATAGAGGAGGAGAGAGAAAGAGGGGAGGCGAGAGAAAGTCACATTATCGAAGTGTACCGGCCCTTTTCTTCTCTCTCCTTTCTCTCTCTCGCCATGACACACCCACAGGTTCAAGAGGAAATTGAAATTTTATTGATCGTTGTGTGAAATGAATCGAATGTCCTTTACAATTTTGCTTTGCATGCTTCTATAGAATTGAGCTAAAACATGGGTGTACGCCCAAAACTACCTAAACTTGAAGATAATTACAATTTAATTGAATTCGAAGAAATTCTAAAAATGAGTGCAAAAGGCCCTGCCTAACAAACTGTAAAATTTCAAAACAGTCCCTGCTGCTGCCTGAGAACTTGCATGATCTTTGATGACTGATCCGGGGTTGTTCTGATGCCCATTTGATCGAAAGATGATTATTTTCTTGTGGGACTCGGCATGGCAATAGATTTGATACCAACTTCGAGCGATGAATCATGGTTTTAAGCCATAATCATGAAACTTGAATTTTAGATGAATCTTGAAAACTTTGGATCGATTTTCTTCTCCTTCCTTAATATTTCTTCATGATTTCTTTGTTGAATAACACTGAGCATGCAGTCAAGATCACGATGCAACAAACACATCTCGATTTTGTGTCCGAACGAAGATTTTGTCGTTTAGTGTTTTTTGTCAAAATCTTGAAATCCGGTGGCAAGAATTTGCAGCATCTATGACGCCTCCGTGTCTGAAATCCAAATGTTCATCATACGCGAGGTTCGGACCAGAGATGACCACGGACCTTATGCAATTGGTTTCACGCCAATTGGGTATGCGAGTGTTGTGATTTGGCTGCCGGAGTGGAGTCTACTGCTGCTGAATTTTCTGTAACTTTCTTCACGGACCAGCAAATTCTCTCTAATTTTTCTCCCTACTCTGGCATCGTCGCAAGGCGTACCACATATCTAATCGCTCGACTTGATAAGACGAACGCGCACAAAATTTGAGCGCGATCCGACTCGAATCGAGTGAGATATGGGCCCCAAAAGTGACTGTAAAAACAACCACTTTGAATGATGTTTCGATGCAGGGTGGCCACATGGGAATAGTGTGTGGCCTACCCCTTTTCAAAATTTTACCCCTAACTTTGTCTTAGAGTGCCCGATGAATCCGAAACATGAACCATAAGGGTTTTCGATCGTGTCGAATTCAATGGCAATGGTTTCACAACTATTTCACGTAAGAAAATTATAGTTCTAGTAACAGGGTCCATTTCAAGGTGGTAGAGGCCTATTTTTCCGAAATTGTTTCATTGCGTTCACAACCTTAGACATGTCTGATCATGATGAAACTTGCCAGGTGGCCTTATGGAGTGATGATGGATATCTTGACCAATTCTGGGGAAATTCGAAGACTATCAAAATTTCCACTTATTTTGTAGGCTTTATTGACCTGCTTCCTTCTTTATTCCGCATCAAGGACCATGGAGCTGAAAAAATGCATTAAAACAACTTGCCCCACCAAATGTTGTGCTTCGAGGGAAACGAGAAGGACAACATTCAAAAAATTTCCTTCGGATTTATTACTTTTTTTCTTCCAAGCCACAAGACCACGTGAACGTCGAGGAGATTCACACAACGGTGCACCTAGGATGCTCAAACATAGGGATGCATTGTTTGTGAGTCCGTCCGTGGAGACGTCAAGGGGAGAAGAGACTTTTTTGAGGGATCTTATCGAAGTCCTCACCCTCGTGTGGACTGTTTGTGATTCTGAAGCTGAGGATTTTGTACGGACCTTGTCAGTCAGAATCAGACCTGTTTGGCAATTGAGTGCCATAATGAAGGGCATTGTTCCCATTTGGTCTCGGTATCATTTTCTTGAATAGACGACAAAAGAGCCTTTGGTCGGTGCTTTCTGCGTCATGCACCGGTTGTCCTTGGTGGGTAAGGTACCTCAGTTTATCGAGATAACCATCTTTGAGTATAACCACCCCTACCCATTGCTTTGCAGCTATGATAATCATCTGATTGCCACTCCAAAGTCATGACTGACTTTGCCTTCTTGGGGTGTCTTTGGTTCATCGGAGTGACTTTCATGTTTGTTTGTTCTGCTGGAGAGCCTTTTGTCAACGCTCGTCTGCATCGTGTACCAGTTGTCCTTGATGCGTAGGGTACCTCAGTTTATCAAGATAACCAACTTTGGGTAAAACCACCTTTACCCACTGCTTTGCAGCTACGACAATCATTTGATTGCTGCTCCAAAGTCATGTTTGACTTAGCCTTCTTGAGGCATCTCAAGCATCTTGGAGTGTATTTGTAACCTCTTGGGAATGATCTTCATGAGACTTGTCTTGCTTTTTTGGTGAATCTTCTGTCTCTCGAGTCCTTTTTGTAGCAGAGCTCAAGCTGTAGGAATCTTTTCCTTAGAGCTCACTTTTTTCGGATCCTGGTAGTGTAACACCAGGGACTTTTTTCTTTTTGAGTGAGGGCTGAAGTCACCTATTGAGGCGAGCACTGCATCAACCTGTTTATTGGTCTACGCGTCCTTTGCAGATTTTCACTTAACCTTGTGAAGCGATGCCGTAGAGACGGTTTTCACCAACTTCCTTTTATTTTGGGACTCTTTTATCCAGGACCTTTCTATCATGTCCATCCTTAGTTTCCATTTTTACTCACGACGCCCTTTCGGGTTTTCACCGTGCCCGATTTTTTTATTCACAGAACTCTTTTACTCATGGTTTCATGACCATGCCTGTCCGTCATTTTTACTCATGGCATTCCCTTATCAAGGTATACACCATGCCCATTATCTTTTGTGAAGGCATGTTTAAGGTCATGCCTCTCGGACCTGTGCAAAGTAGTTTATCATCATACAGCCAAGACATGCACTACGGTTTAAGGTCATATAGCTGGACCATAATGGAGATGGATGGCAGTCTATAGAGGTCATGAAGCGAGCCTGATAGTGGTTTTAGCTCACTTTTGAGGAGATGGCATGAGGCTACCTATGAAAGATGGATGATGTATGGATGGAATGTAGAAAGTGGTGACCCACTAGCTTACGATGAGTATAGGTGGTGGGATGGTTCACCTTTTTGTGAGCACTGGTGAGACTCACTAGGGAATGATGTAGGATGATGAAAGGAATGGACTGACTGAGGAGGTAGTGAAGGTAGTGCGCACACACGAACAAGTTGGTTAGGGAAGACGTGCTCGAAGATCACGTAAAAGGTGTGTATGCGTACGTGGGGTTAAGTTTTAAGGTCATACCTCTAGGACCCACGCAAAGCAGTTTATTATCATACGGACCAGATTTACACTGTGGTTTCGGGTCACACTGCTGGACCGTGGTTATACAGTTTAGAGACATGCAACTAGGACCATGCAGTTTAAAGTCGTGCAACTAGACCTCCCCTATAGTCTAAAGTCATCTAGTTTGGACCGTGGTTATGCAGTTTAGAGTCATGCAACTTAGGACCGTGCAATTTAAGGTCGTGCAATTAGACCTCCACTACAGTTTAAGGTCATATAGTTTCGCCATGAAGTTTATGGTCATGCATCTATACCATCACTACAGTTTAAGGTCAAATAATTTGAACCATGCCGTTTAGGATCGTGCATCTAGACCACAGCTACAATTTAAGGTCATATTGTTTGGACCAAGGATATGCAGTTTAGAGTCATGCAACTAGGACCGTGCAATTTAAAGTCGTATTGTTTAGAGCATACAATTTGGGTCGTACATCTAGACCACTGCTATAGTTTAAGGTCATATAGTTTGGACCATGCAGTTTAGGGTCGTGTATCTAGACCACCACTACAGTTTCAGGTCATATAGTTTGGACCGTAGCTTGGGTCGCCATGTAGGTGAGACTTTATGGGGAATAGGTCCGTGGGCGGCAGTCTGACTCTCTAGGGATAAGATAGGTAGGACCAATGAGTGGTCCAAATAGGAAAGTTGACCTTATTTGGGAAGAGGTGACAAATGTGGGTCTTTTGTGTACTTGAGGATATAATAACTAAGTGTAAAGAAGACTACTAGGGATTGCAGTAATAAAAATGACCCTAACTCCACTGGCGATAATAGTATGTGTATGGCTCTCTTACTAGGAATGAGAAGTCACGATTTGAGTTTAATCGACCTGGGTTCCACTTTGCCAGGGATAATAGGTCAGAGTCAAGGTGAAACTTCCCTAGGGTTAATAATGATAGGACACAAATGGCTTTGGCCTAGAGTAGGCGACAATAAGCTATTTAAAGTACAGCCGGCACAAGATGCAGCAAGAATTATTTCTTTAGCACTCCGCCGGCATTAAGTCTTCGAAAATGCAACTGGTGTTGAAGATAGTCAAAACTGCTTCTTAACCAGTCAGCCGACACTGAGGATGGCCAGCTCTATTGCTTGAACACACCTGACGCTGAATTGCTAGACAACTGGCCTAGAGTTGTCGAGCACACAGCCAACCCTATAGTTGGTGAAACACAGCCGGTGCTAGGTAACTTCAACTGCATAGCAGGCATTGGGTATGGATTGATATTTGAGCCATGACTTGAGCTCGCCCGGTCTAGCCCTCTTCTTGGAATTTTACAAGTGGCGATGAGAGTTGCCTCGGGCCTCAGATCAATGCTCGACCCGGTGCATCGTCGTTTGGCTTTCCAGGACACGATTGGAGTTCCCAGTTTGTGAGGGGCGTTAGAGGGTAGTGTTGGCTATATAAGGGGGTAAAACATCATTTTCCTTCACTTTTTCACCGAAGGTAAAAAAAACTTAAAAAATTTAACGATGAGCAGAGGGTGCCTGGTAGAAGGTCCGACAAGCAGTGGGATTCTGGTAAGAGTTCATTCTGGGAAGAAATCAAGTGTTCCGACAAGCCAAGGAGAAGTTTTTGTTGGGGATTAGTGGAGTTGTAGGAGTTTTCTGGTTTAGTACAGGTGGTTTTTTGGGAAGCAAGAGAACTCCGACCGTGGTCTTCTAGGGTAGAAGAGGCGAGAAGTGCAGCAGTGGCATTTTCGCAAGTTTTGGGAAGTTTTTCGGTGGTTTTAGGTGGTTTACCCATGTTGTTGATGGTGTTACAGAGGGTTCCCGGCACGGGTAGAGAGTTTCTGACGGGAAACCGAAGGGCGTAAGGATGTGGACCGTTGCTGGAGTGTGGACCATCTCAGGGAAGGAGAACGGTTGTGGGGGTTTTTCGTTAGCGAAACGGGAGTTTCGAAGGGAAACCGAAGAGTCAGGGGAAACGAACGGTCATGGGAGGTGAACTGTCGCAAGAGGGGGATGGATGAGCTTGGAAAACGTGCAATCGTTGGGAAGGCGAAGGAAATTAAGCCCTGAAAACGAGGAGTCTTGGAAGGTTAATAGTCATGACAGAGCCAATGCTGATAGAGGCACAGTCGGTGCTGATAGTTAGCAGAATAACCAACACTGATCCTCAAGAAAGGCAACAGGGGCTAGGAGTTGGGAGAGCAGTCGGTGCTGGCCTTTGGAGGACACAGCCGGCGCTGGCTACGGACGACGCTCATCAGCACGTGTGGCATGTCATGACGCGCACAGTGCTACTTGAATGTGGCAGTAAGTTACATGCGAGAATTTACGATGCTCGGTGATGAGCTATGTACGACAATGTTCCTGAGCTGGCAAACGGTGGTGAATGATGGTAAGGCATGGCATGTAATAAATATTAGAAGCCAAGTCTTCCATTACACAGTGTTGTTCTGTGGAAGGGCATCCACTATGAACAGGGTATGCTCTCCATCATAGGCCAGGTCCTTGCCAGAGCAGCCTGCTTTGTATGTTTAATACACACGTCGAAAATTATGCCTTGCATGTTTGATATACACGTCAAATGAGATCTCTGGCTTGTATGTTTGATATACACGTCGGATGAACTGAAGCTAACATCTCTGAGTGGTTTCGCTTCATCTTTTGCCCTGTAACCATCCTCTTATAGCGGCACTCATCAGATGAATTGAAGCGGACTCTCCAAGTGGTTTTGCTTCTTCTTCATGCTGAGGGTGCTTCTTTGGTGGGTTTGCTTCTTCTAATAGAGCAATTCTTTCGTGGGTTTGCTTCTTCTGGGAAAGCAATTCTTTTGGCCTGTAACCATCCTCCTATCTTCCGATGTAAGAGCAAAACTACAGATTTTAGTTTGTAACTGTCCACTTATCCTCAGATGCAAGAGAATCGTAATCGTCCTCTACTAATGTGCTTTTTAGCTTGTAACTTGTAACTCATAACTCATTTTTGCTGCAATAAAAAGAGTTAGACTTTGTTTGGACATTCTCGCTTGCAACTTGTAACTCATTTTTGCTGCAATAAAAAGAGTTAGACTTTGTTTGGACCGCCTCAGTTATTTTTGCTGAGTCTCTTTCCTTTGAATATGCATCATGGATAGTACTTCTTTAAGTATCGCCCATTGATAGGGGGCATTGTCTCCTCTCCTTCAGGATGTGCCAGTATGTAGGCTCCATTTGGCGAGACCTTTTTTTACTATAAAGGGACCTTCCCACTTAGGCTCAAACTTCCCTTTACGCCGGTCATGCATAACAATAGGCCTCTTGACAGCTAGAACTATCACCATGAGTGAATGAGTGGACCTTGACAGACTTGTCAAAAGACCTCTTTATTCTCCCTTGGTTGAGTTCAAGGATCTGCTGAGCCTCTCTCCTCCTTTTATCGAGCACATCCAATTCTTGATACCGGAGCTTAACTCTCTCGTCTTTGGTTATTCCTTAGTGAATAGCAACCCGTTGTGAAGGGATTGGAATTTCGAGAGGTAAAACTGCTTCACCCCCATAAACCAAAGAGTAAGGAGTGGAATCAAAGAATTTCTTGCAATAATACGATAAGCCCATAGCTCTTCGGGAAGCTTCTCGTGCTAGTTCTTCTTTTTTTTTAATACCGATTTTTGTAAAACATTGTATAGAGTCTTATTAAAGGCCTCAGTTAAGCCATTCGCCCGAGGGTGGTACATAATAGAGTACTTCCACTGAAAACCAAACTGATTGACCAAGCGATCAATATGGTGGCTTCGAAATTGGGGACCATTGTCAGATATAATCGGGTCAGGGACCCTAAACTAGTATAGAATGTGATGTCGAATGAAGTTAGCCACTGTTGTCTCTGGAACTTGCTTAAGAGGGACCGCTTCAACCCACTTAGGAAAGTAATCTATTGCAGCTAGAATGAAAACATGACCCATTATCAAAGGAGGGTAAATAGGCCCTACAATGTCCATACCCCATTGTGAGAAGGGCCATGAAGCCACTATAGGGTATAAAGGCTCTGGAGGTTGGTGAACAAGGCTTGTGTGTATTTGGCACACTTGACACTTTTTAACATAGTTTAAGGAATTGGCCAACATGGAAGGCCAATAGTATCCCAACCTGTGTATTCGTTCATATAGCTTAGGACCGGACTGGTGTAGTCCACAAATTCCTAAGTGGACTTCTTCTAACACCTTATTTGCTTCTTGGACATCCACACATCTAAGAAGAATATCGTCAAACAACCATCTGAAGAAAGCATCTCCTTCAAGGAGGGTATACTTGGTAGACATTCGATGTACATTGTTGCATTCAACACGATCTTCTGGGAGCCTGCCTTGTTTAGGAAACTAGTGATGGGCTCTCTCCAATCTTCTACCTGTTCAATTTCCATGCATATTGAGTCAAAGAATTCTAGTTCTTGGTTTCGAGCCATAGGTCCTTGATCAGTCTTAATTACTTCTTTAGCTGATAGAAGTGTTTCGAGTGTATAAGGAAGGCACTCGGGGAAGATATTTCTCTCATCATCCCGTCTACCTCGGTTCTTAGTTCAATGTGTCTTCATTTTACCACCCAGACAAGCATGGGTTCTGATGAGGAAAATTGAATTGTAGAGCCGAGTTTTACAAGTGCGTCTGCCTGCGAGTTTAGACTTCTGGGGATGTGCTTAGGGATACGTCCTCAAACTGGGCCATATATGATTTTGCAGTATCGAGATAAGGCTTGAGAGTGTCTTTCCTCACGTTATATATTCCCTAGCGAATAACCAACTCAGAGTCGCCATAGATCTTGAGCTGCTCCAAGCCTAAGTCGAAGGATATCTCCAACCCAATAATAAGGGCTTAATATTCTACCTCATTATGAGAGCCGACCTGAGCGAAAGAGAAAGAAAGTGGCAATACTCCTTCTCTCGAAGTCAGGAATACTACTCTGGCGCCTCCTGGATCTGTTTGGAAGGCTCTGTCGAAGTACAATTCTCACGCATGAGCAAGGTCAGCACGTAACACCTCTTCATCAGGGAGGTCTCTTGATAGCGGAGATTCTGCTGGTATGAGGTGTACTGCAAGAAAATTAGCCAAGCCCTGATCCTTGATGGTCTTCTGTGGGACATACATGATGTCGAAGTCCATCAGCAATAATGCCAACTTAGCAAGGCATCTCGACAAGCATGGGTGGGTCATGTGAAATTTCACAGGATCCGCTTTTGATATAAGTTTCACTTCATGACCAAGCAGGTAATGGCGGGGTTTTTGTACTGCGAAGATCAGGGCCAAGCACATCCTCTCAATAGGGGGATAATTCTTCTCTCCCCCTTGCATCCTGCGGTTGAGATAATACAATGTTGTTTCTTTTCCCTTGTCATTGTTTTGTGTTAATAATGCCCTGAGTGACACGTCCAGAGCAGTCACGTATATGATAAGGGGTTTTCCCAACACAGGTGTAGAGAGCACTGGAGGGTTGAGTAAATATTATTTGATGTCATCAAGAGCTGCCTGACATGCTTCATCCCAAATGAATGGGGTATCCTTCTTTAACAGGTGTGTGAAGGGTTTACAACGACCTGAAAGATTTGAAAATGAACCGGTGAATGTACGCCAGCTGCCCTTGAAGAGAGCACAGTTCTTGAAGTGTAGTCGATGATAGCATTTCTTGGATTGCCCTGATCTTGACTGGCTCAACCTCAAGCCCTCGATGTCTAATAATGAATCCCAAGAACATTCCTGAACGCATGTCGAAAGCACATTTCGACGAGTTTATTTTAAGTTGATGAAGACGTTGTTGCTCAAATAACTTTTCAAGGTCTTTCATGTGAGCATCCTTCTCCTCTAATTTTAGTACCAAGTCATCTACATAACACTCTACCTCCTTATGCATAATGGCTTTGAAGATGGTAGTCATTGCTCTATGGTCTGTGGCACTAATGTTTTTTAATCCAAAAGGCATCGTCGTGTAAGAGAAGACCCTTTTTAGAGTTAAGAATGTAATGACTTCTTCATCAGCAGGCGCCATCTGTATCTGGTTATACCCGGAGTGCCCATTCATGAAGGAAAGTATTTGACAGTGAGCCGTTGAGTCGATGAGCATCTATGTGAATGGCGACGGGAAGTCATTCTTTAGATAAGCAGTATTGAGGTCACGGAAGTCAATGTAGACCCTAATTTGACCATTCCTCTTCTTGACTGGAACAAAATTTGCTAGCCATTTCAGGTACTTGACTTCACGAATGAAGCCTGCATGTCTAAGTTTGGTCACTTCAGCATCTATCTGTATTTCGAGGTCAGGCCTAAACCTCCTTGATTTTTTTTTGATAGATTTGACAGTCGAGTCAATGCTGAGATGGTGAACAACGATTTGAGACCAGGAATCTCATAGTAATGCATGGCAAAGACGTCTCGATTTGCTCACAAGAAAGTGGTGAAATCTTCTTTCTCTTTCGAAGACATATTTGTCGAGATAAAAGTAGGCCCAGGGTAGGCCTCATCTCTTAGATTCATTTCTTCGAGCTTGTCAGCAATAGGTTGACCACCTTCTTCCCATTCTTTTAAGGCTTCTTGCAACTCCTCCTCATTGTTTTCAAGGGTGTTTTCATCAACCTCAAGTACAGAGACCCATGATTCTGACATTTCTACCTCCAATAGGGGCCCAGAGTAGGTCACGATTTTTGCGCCTTTATCGAATCAAGGTACAGAAAGGTCAACCTCAAACATGGAAAGTCTATCAGGCTGTAGAAGCTTGTCTTGAAAGTTAGAGGGAAATTGAGGTTCAGTGGTGGTTTAGCAGGAACCTTCTTCATATGAATCACACGGTATTTGTACGGGTGCCTGCAATGTTTGCCCAGTGCTGGCTGATGCTTCATAGACTTGTACCATGTGGCAAGCTTCCTGAGAATAAAATCTTTGCCTTCTTGACTCTCTCAGTTTTTCTCAAAGTCGGGCTCAGGGGGCAACTGGGGTTTCTTTGGCTTCGACTGTGGCTCTACCTTGGCTTTAGCTACCAGGGCATCAGCAACTGTTAGGAATCCTATAGCTTGTGCCAAGGTCTTTCTCAATCGTTTCCATTGTCCCTTCGAATTCTTTATCGAGAGCCTTGAAGTCCGGGCATATCGAGGTTGTACATGCAGGAGACATATAAGAGGAAGGATGAGAAATAGAAGAAGAAGAAGGAGAAGGGTTAGAAGGTGGGGCAATTTTAAGGTCGTTCCCCTCATCAGACCAATCTGGGCAGCTTTTCGCATCATCACCAGGGTCGGACGAGTGCAGGGGGTCTTTTAGGTCGTTCTCATGCTTAGACCGTTGGGGAGTGTTTTTAACATCGTCACCCTCATTGGACGTGCTCTTAGTGGAAGATGACTTTGGGAGGTCCTCTCGACGAGAAGGAAGGAGTATATTGTTAGGGATGAAATCCAGTAAAGTTGGTAGTAGGGGAAGGGGCCTGAGAAATTCTTGCTCAAGTGGGGGTTGAACCGTCTTGTTTTTCCGGCGAGCAACCCTTGGTGCCTATCTCCTTCTGGTTTTTTGAGGTGGTGGTTGATTTATCTCAATATGTTTGTGAACGGCCTTAGCTTGGCGAACTTCTTATCGTCTTAAGGACTTGAGTTTTCTTCGCCCATGGTGGACTATCCATGGATGGGAAGTCAAGGGTTCAGCAGAGTCTGAATTGTTATTAGGAAGGTCCTGTGTTGATTGGTCCTCTTGCATTAGTGGAGCAGTGGCTTGGGGGTCACTTACTAGGATGTTGTAAAACTCCTGACAGTTTAGCATTTTCGTTTCGAATATATCATGGAAACTGGTGCATTCCCATAGCTAGTGACCCCATATCTGGTGATACCAGAACCAACGGTCCTCGAACCCCTTAGCAAGACGTCGAGGTTGCCTTGCCTGCTTCAATGTGATTATGCGTTCCTGAAGCATTATAGCAAAGAAGGCATGAAGGAAGACAAGGGCCTCGTCTTCTTCTTGGACGATTATTGCATGGAAGGCTTCAGCTATCCCGTAGGCCTTCTTTAAGTCTTCTAGCTTTATCTGATCCTTTTGAATCAAGGCCCCGATAATATCTTTCAGGGTGTAGCAGTCATCTGTGAGATGATTGATCCTTCGATGGTAAGCACAATAATTCACTTGAGTGTCAAGACCAGCTTGCTCAGAGAACTTTGCTTTTGAAAGATGAATCATATTATGTTCCAATTATAACTGGAATAGTGCAGGAACCCATTCCTTCTCAAAGGGGTAGACCTTGTTCCTATGTCTGGTGAAATAATCACCCCGATCAAGGTCGGATGGTGGGGGTACTTGGTTGTACGACTGTTATTGCCTGCCGGCCTGGGGAGCTATCTTCGTCGCCCACCCCTTTGGAGAGGTCCAAAGTTTAAGAGGGATTCTTCTTTGAATTAGTGACCGTGGCGACTGCACTGAATACTCCTTTCTGTTGGCTGCCCCATGTGTTGTTCCGAGAGCTACCATTACCCCAATTGTTCGTTGAACTTGCAAACGGTCGTCGTAACCCACCATGGTGGCGTGATAGACTTTCTATGCGAACTAATTTAAAGATCAATTCTGACATGGAGGTCGGATTAGAGGCCCCGACATGTAGCTCAATCTCGGGCCGCATGCTCTGCACGCAAGTTTGGACTGCTTCCTTCTCGGGAATAGGATTAGGCTGGCAAGCAGCCAAATTTCTCCATCTTGATATGAACTGGTCCACGGGCTCATCGGGGTCTTGAGTCAGAATGAGAAGTTTGATGGTTTGAATCTCTCTCTCGACCTCATAGAAGTGTCGATAGAACAGTCTTTTCATTTCCTCCCATGTATGTACCAAGTTTGAGGGAAGTCGAGCATAACATTGAAAAACTAGGCCGTCAAGGGTTTCAACAAACTGATGAAGAAGGAGTCTCCCATCAGCCATTGTTTCTCAACATGCTGCCTGAAAGTGGGCGATATGCTAATTTAGGGACGTGGTCCCGTTGAATAGGGGAAACTTCCCTTTCTTGTAATCTGAGGGAAACGACACCTGGTCATTATATGAAGGGTACGACCTTTGATAAGGCATTGCACCCTGTATCCCCAAAAGTTTCTTGTTCTTTAAGCTATGGGTCACCATAGCATTGATGTCTACCTATGAGACAGGGTGAGGGACATAATTGTCCTGTGAGGTAGAGGGAAGGGGATGCCTTGGAGGTGCACCATCAGAGTGATGGGAATTGACCTCATGGTTAGCTGATTAGCATGCGGTGTCTATACGATCGATCTTTTCCATCATCGCTCACACTATATCCTCAAACTTGTTCATGTGGTCTTCATGCGACTCAAGCTCATCTATAATCATACCCGCTGACTATTTCTTCAAGAGGGTCAACCCCAGTTATGGTTGAGGGCTTGCGTGCTTGACGGGTCGCACTCAACAGCAGGGGATCAGCAAGCCCTGACTGAACTCGATTTTTGTATGCCGATCTCGTGAGGACCGGTTCTCGACGGTCTTAGGACCATGGCTGATGAGGGGCTGGGTCACTTTCTACAACATTAACCACAGTGCAGGGTCATGGAGCTGTTCTTCAGGCTTCATCATCTGAAGAGGGTAGAAGGGGTTCAGGCGAAGAGGGTCATCAGATCGGTGACTTTCTAGGTGAGAATTCATAGACCCTTATTGCATTTAGTCTTGATGTTTTGATGGACCACACGCAAAAACTGTGATTGGGACTGTGGCTCTTCTTGCACAAGAGAGAGTTGTCTCCATCAGGTGCGGAAAAGGATGAGGACCAGAGACTGAAGTCATCTTGGGCCGGGGAGGATGAAGGACTTGATCGTCCATCAGGTCTAGAGACATGAGAGAAATGACGAGGCTGGTTCAGAATGGTACTTTTGGGGAAGGTCTTTGAGTACCGAGGCTGAAGGTGCTTGCTCAAAGAAGGAGGAGCAGGCACAAGCATGGTTGACTCATGAGGATGCTTGAGTTGAGGGCGAGGGGCTGTTTGAAAAGGTGACTCATGTGTGCCCCTTGAAGAAGGTTCCCGGTGACCTGGGGGTCAGCCAAGGCTCGAGCAAGTGGTCTGACCTTAGGAGGCCAAGAATTGTGAGTGGGTGTCTGTACGGGAAAAGGTGGAGGCCTGCCCCTTACAGGGTGCGCTTGTGTGTGCTGAGTACGAGGACAAGACGATCATCTCTCGTGTACTCTAGTTGGTGCACTGACGGCATTACCCTCGAGCAGTGGGATGAATATGAGCAGCACATACCGGACCTGGCCTTGAGAGGTCTGATCCTGGGGGTTGCCCTGAGATGTGGCTCGAGTGGGTGACCCACGAGCCTTATGGTGTGTGTGAGGGGTGAAGGTTGCAGGGTCTAGGCCTCTATATGTTAAGCCTCTAGGAATAGAGACTCGTTGTGGTGCAGGAATGTGGGGGCTAGCTTGCGTCGACCCACGTGCACAATGGCAACTTGCTTGCCTTTTATAGAGAGGGACTAGGTAGCCTTTCAGCGTACTTTGGCAAGACGACTAACAAAATACTTGTCGGTGGCTGAGTGCATGCTGTGAGTGGTGGCGTGTGCGCCACCTATGCAGGGTGCCTTAGTGGAGGTTCCACCAAAGCAAGGAGATGGGGAGTTAGGGATTTTTATGTCCCTCATCATGCGAATCCAGGCTAGAACCAAGGAGCTAGACTCGGCATCTTTGCTCATAAGAAGGGTTGGGAACGAAGTTAAACGAACTTGTTCCTTGAGAACACTCGTGAATGCAAGGAGGAGAAAATCCTTGATCTAGATGAATGGGTTACATAACGCAGCAGCCATAAGTGATGTGTGAATACATAACATAAAAGGAAAAACTTAGCGAAACAAGTACGATCTAACTAAGGGGTAGTAAGTCCTCAGTGGAGTCGCCAAGCTGGTTAGGTGTCTCAATCTCGCTCTCCGAATCTAGATGGTGGGGTGATTAAGTCTCGGGTTTCGGGAAGACCAAAGACTTTTGAGATCGCTCTCTCGGGAACCTCGTTCGAAAACAAGGGTAGGTATTACCAACAGATGAGAGAGAAATTTAAGGTGGGTTCGAGACTTACTTGGGTTGGCTCGTATGGGCGTCCTCTTAGATGAAAAAGAAAGCCCCCTAGTAATAAAATTGGTTCGAAATCGACTCCCTTAGCTTGTATTCTCCTATTTTCTATAATCACACACATATGACATTACTATAAGGCAGGTGGGTCAAAAGAGCTCACCTTGCCTCTTTGGTGAACATACAAAAGCATCCACATTAAAAAGAAGAAGAGAAGAGCGACCAGGCAGGGAGATCAACACAATGATTAAGCTGATGAGCAATTGTCTTGACATGGTAGTAAAATGAGCTCGGTAACTCCGACTGGCTCAACAAGATTACTATTAGACTTCAATACCGATACTGACTAGCTAGACATGATGGTTAGTCTGTCGTGGCAATAAAGCGAGTACAGTAATTCGGGCACAAAGACATTATGGCTAGACGATAGGACTACCATGATATGCTAATCTCAACCCTTCTTTAATCAAATGAAAGAATAATAGAAATAACAGATATCATAGAGAAAAAACATAAGAAGAGTAAGATAAGAGAAGAAGAGCAAAGAAAGAAGGAGTGGGAAGAGAAATAAAGAAAAAGAAGAATATGTGGGAAGGGAGAAATATACAGACGACGCTAGGCGTCGTTGGCTGTATTAGGCAAAGATAAGGAAGAGGAGTCAATCGGCACTGAGCGTCGCTGGCTATATTAGGCAAAGAGAAGGAAGAGGAGTCAATCGGCACTGGGCGTCGTCGGCTGGGTTAGACAAAGAAGAGAGAGGAAACATAGTCGGTGCTGAGCATCGCTAACTGTGTTAGATAGGAAGAGAGAGAAAATACAGTTGACACTAGGCTTCACCGACTGTGTGTTAGACAAGAAGAGAGAGGATGTAGTCTGCACTAGGCTTCGTTGATGTGTTAAACTAAAAGAGAGAGGATGCAGTCAGTGCTAAGCTTCACCGACTATATTAAACGAGAAGAGAGAGAAGATGTAGTTGATGCTAAGCTTCACTGACTATCTTAGACGAGAAGAGCAGAAAGAGAGATAGAGATGAGAAGAAGAGAGAGAGAGAAAGATGAGAAGAATGGAAAGAAAGAGAGATAGATATGAGAAGAAGAGAGAGAAAGAAAGATTGGGATGAGAAGAAGAGAGAGAAATAGAGATAGAGATGAAAAGAAGACAGAGGGATGAGAAGAAGAGAGAGAAAGAGAGATAAAGATGAGAAGAAGACAGAGGGATGGGGATGAGAAGAAGAGAGAGGAGAGATAAGGATGAGGAGAGAGAAAGAGAGGAGGAGAGATAGAGATGAGGAGAGAGAAAGAGAGGAGGAGAGAGAAAGAGGGGAGGAGAGAAGAGAGGAGGAGAGAGAAAGAGGGGAGGAGAGAGAAAGTTACCTTATCGAAGAGTACCGACCCTTTTCTTCTCTCTCCTCTCTCTCTCCAAGATGCACCCACGAGTTCAAGAGCAAATTGAAATTTTATTTATCGTTGTGTGAAATGAACCGAAGGTCCTTTCCAATTTAGCTTTGCATGCTTCTATAGAATTGGGCTAAAACATGGGTGTACGTCCAAAACTACCTAAAATTGAAGATAATTACAATTTAATTAAATTTAAAAGAAGTTCAAAAAAATGGGTGCAAAAGGACTGTTTTTCCCCTGCCTAATAATGTGTGGAATTTCATAAGAGTCTTTGCTGTTGCTCGAGAACTTACTTGATCTTCCATGACTGATCCAGGGTTGTTTTGATGTCTGTTTGATCAAAATATGATTATTTTTTTGTGGGGCTCGGCATGATAATCGATTTGATACCAACTTCGAGCCATTATCATGAAACTTGAATTTTGGATGAATCTTGAAAACTTTGGATCGATTGTGTGCTCGTTCTTTGATGTTTCTTCATGATTTCTTTGTTGAATCACATTGACCATGCCGTCATGATCACATTGCAACAAACGCTTCTCGATTTCATGTCCGGACAAAGATTTGGTCGTCTTGAGTTTTTTGTAGGAATCTTGAAATCTAGCATTGAAAATTTACAGCAGGTTTGATTCCTTCGTGTATGAAATCAAACCATTCATCGTACGCGACGCTCGGGCCAGGGATCGCCACGGACTTTACGCACATAATACAATTGGTTTCGTGTCAATCGGGTATGTGAGCGTCATGATTTGGTCGTCAGAGTGGGACGTGCTGCTGCTTAATATTCTACAACTTTCTTCACTTATCAGCAACTTCTCTCTTTTTTTTATCCTTGCTCGGGCATCATCTCAGACCGTACCATATATCGAATCGCTCGTCTTGATGAGACGAACACACTCACCAAATTTGACCCCGATCTGACTCCATTCGACTGAGATATGGGCCCCGAAAGTGATTGCTCATGATTGTAAAAACCGTCGCTTTTAATGGTGTTTTGATGCAGGGTGGCCACACGGGAATAATGTGCGGCCTAACCCTTTTCAGTATTTTATCACTAACTTTGTCTTAGAGTGCCTGATTAAGCTAAAACCTTGCTTATAAGGGTTTTGACCATGTCGGATTCAATAGTGGTGGTCTCACAACTGTTTGACACACCAAAACTATAGTTCTAGTTACAGGGTCCATTTCAGGGTGCTAGAGGCTGATTTTTCTGAAATTGTTTCTTTGTGTTCACTGCATTAGACATGTCTGATCGTGATGAAACTTGGCAGGTGGCCTTTTGGAGTGATGATGAAGATCATGACCAATTCTGGGCAAATTTTGAGACTGTAAAAATTTTCACTTATTTTGTAGGCTTTATTGACCTGCTTCCTTCTTTATTTCGCATCAGGTATCAAGGTGCTGAAAAATGTGTTCAAACATTGAGCCCAGCTTGCTTAAGGAACTTGGATTCTGAAATTTTGATCATATTATGTTTCAATAATACCGAAAATGTGTAGGGACCCATTCCTTCTCAAAGGGGTCAACCTAATTCCTATGCCTGATGAAATAATCATCCTGATTAAGGTTGGCATGTGGGAATACTCGGTTGTACAACTATTGCTTGCCTACCGAGGGCATTGTTGTTACCGTGCTCACCCCTTTGGAGAGGTTCAAAGTTTGAGAGGGAGCTTTCTTTGGATCAGTGACCGCAATGGCTGCACTAATCACTCCTTTTTGTTGGCTACTCCGGGTGTTGTATTGAGAGCTACCATTGCCCTGGTTGTTCCTTGAGCTTGCAGACGGTTGACGTGACCCACCGTGATGGCATGATAGGCTTTCTATGTGGACTGATTTAGAGATCAATTTTGACATGGAGGTTGGATTAGAGGCTTCAACATGTAGAGCAATTTCAAGTTGCATGTTTCGCACACAAGTTTGAACTGCTTCCTTCCCAGGCATGGATTAGGATGACAAGCGACCAAAATTCTCCATCTTGAGATGAACTGATCCTCGGGCTCATCGCGATCTTGAGTCGGGGTGAGAAGTTCAATGGTTTGAACATATCTCGACCTCATAGAAACACTGGTGGAACAGTTTCTCCATTTCCTCTCAAGTATGCACCGAGTTCGGGGGAAGTCGAACATACCATTGAAAAGCTGGGCCGTTAAGGGTTTCAACAAACTGACGGAGAAGGAGTCTCCCATCAGCTGCTGCTTCTCGACATGCTGCCTGGAAGTGGGCGATATGCTGGTTGAGCGACGTGGTTCCGTTAAATAGGAGAAACTTCCCTTTCTTGTAATCTGAGGGAAACGGAACCTGGTCAATTTATGAAGGGTACGGCCTTTGATAAGGCGTTTCACCTTGTATCCCCGGAATTTGCCTTGTCTTCAAGTTATGGGTCACCATAGCATCGATGTCTGCCTGTGAGATGGGGTGAGGGACATAATTGTCCTGTGAGGCTGAGGGAAGGGGCTGGCTTGGAGGTGCACCATCTAAGTGGTGAGAATTTACCTCATGGTTTGCTGATTGTTGTGGGGCATCTGTACAATCAATCTTCTTTATCATTGTGTGCACCATATCTTCAAACTTGTTCATGCAGTCTTCCTACAAGTAAAGTTTGTCTATACACATCACGCTGACTAATTCTCCCGAGAGGTCAGCCTTAATTGCAATTGAGGGCTTACAAACTTGATAGGTCACACGCGACAGATCAGTCAGCAGGGGGTCAGCATGACCCGACTGGAATCGACTCTTGTATACCATTCGCGTGAGGACCGATTCTCGACTGTCTTGGGACCGTGGCTACGGCACTAACCACATTGCAGGGCTCATGGGCTTCTTCTTCTTCAGGCTTCATCATCTAAAGAGTGTGTGTACTCGGGTTGGCACAATGATGACGCTGCCCCAAGCAATGGGATGCATATGAGCAGCATGTGGCGAACGTGGCCTCGGGATGTCTAATCTTGGACACGGACTCGAGGTGATATAAGGGTTGCCTCGAGGTGTGGCTCGAGTGGGTGACCCATAAGCCTTATAGTGTGTGTGAGGAGTGGAGGTCTCAAGGTCTCTACCTCGATATATTGAGCCTCTAGGGATAGAGACTCGTTATGTTGCCAGAATGTGGGGGGTAACCTTGCGACGACCCATAGAAGCAATGCAACTTGCTTGCCCTTTGTAAAGAGGGACTGGGCAGCCTTCCGACGCATGGCAGTAATACGACTGACGAGTGACTTGCCGGTGGTAGGGTGCATGATCTGTGGGGCAATAGATGTGCTGCCAATGTAGGGTGCCTTAGTGGAGGTTCCACCAGAGCGAGGAGATGGGGAGTGAGGGACTTTTAAATCCCACCTCACATCTATCCAGGTTAAGATCTGGGAGCTAGACCTGGGGTCTTTCCTCAAAAGAAGGGTTGGGAATGAAATTGGAGGAACTTGTTCCCTGGGAAAACTCACGAATGCGGAGATAATAAAATCCCCGATCTAGATGAATGGGTTACAGAACCTAGCAGCCATAAGTGATGTGTGAAAATAGAAAAATAAAAAGAAAGAACTAGCCAAATAAGTAAGATTCGACTTAAGGGGTAGTAAGTCCCTAGTGGAGTCACCAAGCTGGTTAGGTGCCTCGATCTTGCCATCTAGATATGGATGATCGGGCAGCATGCATCTCGAGTTTCAAGGGAACTTGGGACTTTAAGATCACTCTCTCAAGAACTTTGCTCGAGTGCAAGGGCAGGTGGACCAACCAATGAAAGAGGAATTTAAGGTGGGTTCGGGACTTACTCGGGCTGGCTCGCGTGGGCACCCTCTTAGATTGTGAAGAAAGCCCCTCAGTAATAAAACTGGCTCAGAATCGCCTCATGTATTCTCCTATTTTCTGTAATCACACATATATGGCAAATGTTATAAGACAGGTGGGTCAACATACCTCACCTTGCCTTTTTGATGAATGCACATGGTTGTGCACATTCAAGAATAGGAAGAGAAGAATGAGGGAAGAAAGATGGGGGAGAGAAGAATTTGACCAAGCGGGAAGATCAACACAGTGACTAAACTAGTAGGTAATTGACCTGACGTGACAGTAAAACGGGCTCAGTAACTCAGACCAGCTCAACAGAATTACTAATAGACGCTAAATACCAATACCGGCTAGCTAGACAGAGTGGCTAGTCTGTCATGGCAATAAAGCAGACATAGTAACTCTGACTGGCACAACAACATTATGGCTAAATGACAAGACTACCATGGAAGGCTAATCGTGACCCTTCTTAATTAAATGTAAGAGTGTGAGAGAGAAAGAAAAAAATCAGAAAGTGAGAGAAGAAAAGAAGGGGAAGGGAATAGAAAGATTGGGAGAAAGAATGGAGAAGAAGAGCGTGTGAGAGGATAAAGAGAAAAGAAGAGGTAAAGACAGACATAGACAACAATGGGAGAAGGAAGGACAAAACTCATAAGGCGATGTCTTCTGCCGGCTGTGACATGAAGAGAGAAGAAAGAGAAAGAACATGGGCGGTAATGTGCTTTCATCAGTGTGACAGAGGAGATAAAAAGAAGGAAGCACAGGCAGCGATAGGGTAGCACCGACTGTGACAGAAGAGAAGGAATAGAGAAGGGTAGGCGGTGATAGAATAGTGTCCTCTGTGACAGAAGAGAATGAAGAGAGAAGCACAGGCGACAATAGGTTAGTGCGGTCTGTGATAGAAGAGAAGAAAGAGAGAAGCACAAGCAGCGATAGGTTAGCGCCTTTTGTGACAGAAGAGAAGAAAGAAAGAAGCACATGCAACGATGGGTTAGTACCGTCTGTGACAGAAGAGAAGAAAGAAAGAAGCACAAGCGACGATGGGTTAGTGTCGTCTGTGACAAAAGAGAAGAAAGAAAGTACAAGCGGCAATGGGTTAGCATCATCTGTGATAGAAGAGAAGAAATAGAAAGAACACAGGTGTTGATAGGTTATCAGTGTTAGTGACAAAAGAGAGAAGATGAAGAACTTGGGCAGAGGCCCGACCCCACTGTTCATGTCTCATGAACAGGAAGACTTCACACAAGACGATAGACCTGCCTTGTGTGAATGGAGAAAGAGAAGTAGGGAAAGAGGGACATGATAGACCAGAGGAGGAAGAGAGGGAAAGAGATTAAGATGAAAGCAAGAAAGAAGAGAGGAGAGAGAAAGATAGATGGAGATGAGAAAAGAGGAGAGAGAAAGAGAGATAGAGAAAGAAGAGAGAAAGAGAGATAAAAATGAGAAAATAGGAGAGAGAAAGAGAGATACAAGAAAAGAGGAGATAGAAAGAGGAAAGAGGAGAGAAAAAGAGAGATAAAAAGGAGAAAAGAGGAGAGAAAGAGAGGAAGAGAGAGAAAATTACCTTTTCGAGGGGTATCGACCATTTTTTTCTCTGTCCTCTCTCTCTCTCCAAGACACAACCACGAACTCAAGAAAAAATTGAAGTCTTTATTGAATAATGAAGAATGAACCCGAGGGGCTGTGTTGTTTTTTATAGTTTGGCTTTGCATGTTTATATAGAATTGGGCCCAAACATGAGTGGACACCTCAAAAACTAGACACCTCAAAAACTACCTAAAATTGAAGATAATTACAATTTAATTGAATTAAAAGAAATTATAAAAATAGGTGCAAAAGGATTGTTTTGCCCCTGCTTAACAATGTGTGGAATTTCAAAACAGTCCTTGCTGCGGCCCGAGAACTTGTATGGTCTTCCATGATTGATCCGAGGTTTTTCTAAAGCCCATTTGATCGAAAGATGATTGTTTTCGTATAGGGCTCGGCATGGTGATCGATTTGATACCAACTTTGAGCCATGAATCATGTTTTTAAACTATGGATCGATTGTGTGCTCGTTCCCTGATGTTTTCTTTTGTTTCTTCATTAAAGCACACTGGGCATGTCGTCATGATCACGTTGCAACAAACATAGCCCGATTTTGTGTCCAGATGAAGATTTCATTATCTTGAGTTTTTGGGTGGAATCTTGAATTTCGATGGCCGAAATTTACAAAAGCTTCAATGCCTCCGTGTGTGAAATCCAACCATTCATCGTAAGCAGGGATCAGACCATATATGGCCTCGAACCTTATGCACATAATGCAATTGGTTTCGCGTCGATCGGGTACGCGAGCGCCATGATTTGGGCTCTCGAATGAGGCATGCTGCTGATGAATATTTTGCAATTTTCTTCATGGATCAGCAACTTCTCTCTAGTTTTTCTCCCTACTCGGGTATTATCATGGGGAAGCGCCACATATCGAAATGCTCCTCTTGACGAGACGAACATGCTCACAAAATTTGAACGCGATCGAGTGAGATATAGGTCCCGAAAGTCACTGCCCGTGACTGCGAAAACAACCACCTTTAATGGTGTTTTGGTGCAAGGTGGCCACACGGGAATAGTGTGCAGCCTACCCCGTTTTGGCATTTTACTCATAACTTTATCCTGGAGTGCCCAATTAAATCGAAACTTGACCCATAGGGGTTTTCGACCCTACCGGATCCAATGGAGGTGGTCCCACAGCTGTTTGACACACCAAAAATATAGATCTAATTATACGGATCAATTTCAGGGTGCTATAGGCCAATTTTCTGAAAATTGTTTCTTTGTGTTCACTTCCTTAGGCATGTTTGATCGTGATAAAACTTGGCAAGTGGCTTTTGGAGTGCTGATGAAGATCTTGATCAGCTCTAAGGCAATTCTGAGACTGTCAAAATTTTCACTATTTTTGTCAGGGTTTATTAACTGCTTCCTCTTTATTCCGCATCAGGGACCAAGGTGCTTAAAAAAGCGTTCAAACAACAGTTCCCAGTCAAACCCCCCCATCGGCTTCTCAAGACAGATTTGCCTCCCACAGAGTCTCCCAAACCGACATAGATGCCATGGTGGCCCATAGCCTCAAGAACAAGGTCTCAAGCCTACAAGAGGCCCCGCTCTATTAGAAGTCATACCCTTCGTACATTGGCCAGGTGTCGTTTCCCCCAAACTATCAAAAAGGGAAGCTTCCCTTGTTCAATGGTACTATGTCTCCTCACCAGTACACTGCCTACTTCCAAGCGGCTTGTAGGGAGACGGCAACTGACAGTTGACTTCGCCTCCGTTAGTTTGTCGAGACTCTCAAAGGGCCAGCCTTTCAGTGGTATGCTAGGCTGCCCTCAAACTCGATGCACACATGGAAAGAAATAGATCAGTTGTCTTACCAATGCTTTTACAAAGTCCAAAGGAACATGGAAAGTATCAAGCTCCTCACGTTGACTCAAGACCCTGGTGAGCCGGTTAACAAATTAATCGCCCGATAGAGGAAGCTGGAAACCTTTCATGCCACGCCCATGACCGTAAATGAACACGTCTAGACTTGTAAATGAAACATGCTTCCCGAGATCGCTCTGCATGTTGAGGCCTCCAATCCGCCCTCCATGTTAGAGCTCATCTCTAAGGCAGTTCTTATCGATGGATTGTCCAAACACCATGGCGGCTCTCTTCAGCAACCCTCTGGTTCGAACTCTTGCTCCAACAGTCGAGGCAACCAAGAAAAAGTGGTGATCAATGTGGCTATCACTGTGACTGACACCAACAAAGCTGCCCTTAAGACCTTCGACCTCTTCAAGGCACAGATGCCTCTGGTCGGGGGCAAACAGTAGTCCTAAAATAAGGTCTTGCCTCCTAAAATCACTAATCGAAGAGACTTCTGGGTCCAGCATCAGAACAAAGTGTACCCCTTCGACAAGGAGTGGACTCCTTCATTGCTTCAACTGCTGCTAGAACAGAACATGATCCAGTTGCTGAAGGTCAACACAACAGAGCCGACTGAGCCGGAGACAAACGAGAAGTACTGCGCCTATCACAAGAAAGTAGGCCACCCCACTCATGACTGTTATAAGCTCAACGATACTATTGAAGCCCTTATTAACAAGGGTCAGATAAAGCTCGAAGTGTTAAAGAAAGCATTTGGGGAAACTGAGGCTTCTCAAATAGTGACAATACAAGAAGATGATAGGGCACCCGCTATCCTCCGTGCACTATTTTCCATAATGCTCAAAGAGGGACACATCACGTCAAAGTCGACAAGGCAGCTCAAGTTCCTTCCTCCAAGAACTGAGAACCTCTGATACTCGTATCACCTAATATGAGGCCATGACGTGAGCGAATGTACTGGTTTCGACGAGCTCCAGGAAAAGAAGATGCAGCATTGCCAGGAAGCTCATGGTAATCTAGAAGGATGCCCTCAAGTCCCTCTTTCACCAGTGCAAGAAGATCTCCCGACACAAGCCCTGGGAAGCGCTCAGGTAGACCCCCTACAGACCCTCTTCGATGCAATGCTCCAACAGGGTCTCGTCACTCCCAAGCCCGCTAGGCAGCTAAAGCATATTGCCCAAGGAAAGGAAAAACTCTAGTGCCCATATCACTAAGGATAGGGCCACGAGCTAAAAGAATGCTCTGGGTTTGAGGCTATACTTACGGAGAGTCCAGAAATGCCACATTGTTTGTGCCATCCTCCTAGAATGCTTCTAAGTCAACGCCCCTGTTCAAGAGGAAGCCCAACTACAGGCCCCTCATGATCATTTACTAGCCCTGGGAAGTCTGCCATGGGTGAAGTAGGCTCAAGTCCTAGAAGCATGAGGCAGTCCACCAAGCCAGGGCTACTCATCAGCCCGATACAGTGATCCAAACCCCCTCCTTAAGGATCCAGAAGGAGACGATGAGCACTCAGTTCAACTCACCAAAGGATTCATCCCAGGCACAGCTATCCTTATTCTATCGTCCAATCAGATGGATGTTCAATAGCTCGGGAGTCCTTCAATATGGGTGACGACTCTAAAAGCACCCCACAACGGTCAAAGTCAGGGCAAGACCTAAAATATCCCCTGCAATTCTCCAATATGGGTGACAACGCTAAGCTGGGGCAGGACTTAAAATACCCCTCGCACACGTCTAATTCTGACGACAACATAAAAAGCTGCCTGAAACATTTTAAGTATTCTTCTACACCCACCTCTTCTATTTCTTCCACAGGTGCAGCTAGGTAGTGCCCAGACTTTGACACTCTAAAACGAGAGCTTGGAAGCACCAACCTCAGCAGTTCGTAGCAAAAGCGCCTAGGAAAGATGTTGGCCCAGGCAACTGGATTCTTGACAGTCACCGACACTCTGTCAACCTGAGCCAAAACCGAGCCATCTTCAAGCTCTCATTCCTGCAAGGGCTTTCACACAATTCAAGTTCATGAACCGTCACCTAGTTTGGGGAAAATACCGAGTGACCCCAGTCACGAGGTCAAGGACTCCCCGTTCGAAGTCGACCCTTTCATTGCTTGGTCTGGTCAGGGACCAGAATTTGTCTCTCACACTAGGCCCCTGCTAGAAGTAGAAATGTCAGGATCGTGTATCCATGCACTTGAGATTGATGAGAAGCATTCTGAATCCCCAGATGACGAGCTGCAATAGGCTCTAGAAGAGTGGGAAGAAGGTGGTCAGGCCACAGCTGACGAACTTGAAGAGATAAACTTAGGGGAGAAGCCGACCTAAGGCGAACTTTCATCTCGACAAAAATGTCCCCAAAAGAGAAAGAAAGTTCTATTGCTCTCCTTCGAGCAAACTGGGATGTCTTTGCTTGACATTATCATACGATGCCTGGTTTAGAACCTCAAGTTGTTGTACATCATCTCAATATTGATCCGATCGTCAAACCCATAAAGTAGAAATCAAGAAGGTTTAGACCCGACCTCGAGATGCAGATCAATGTTGAGGTGAACAAGCTCAGGCAAGCTGGATTCATACGTGAAGTCAAATACCCAAGATGGTTGGCGAATGTTGTCCCAGTCAAGAAGAAGACTGGCCAAATCGGAGTTTGTATTGACTTCCGCAACTTGAATACTACTTTCCCTAAGGACAACTTCCCCCTACCGTTCACTGAGATGCTGGTTGATTCCACAGCCCATTGCCAAATCTTCTCCTTCATGGATGGATATTCTGGTTATAATCAAATCAAGATGGCACCAGAAGATGAGGAGGTCACCGCGTTCTTGACCCCAAAAGGTGTCTTTTGCTACACTGTGATGCCTTTCGGGTTGAAGAATGCCGATGCCATGTACCAACGATTCATGACGACCATCTTCAAGGATATGATCCACAAGGAGGTCGAGTGCTATGTGGATGACTTGGTGGTGAAATCTGAAACAAAGGACTCTCACATACAAGACCTTAAAAAAGTATTTGAATGGCTATGGCGTCGCCAACTCAAGATGAACCCCCTTGAAATGCGCCTTTGGCGTACGCTTAGGAAAATTCTTAAGGTTCATCGTGAGATAGATCGAGCCAGTCAAAATCAAGGCAATTTAGGATATTCCATCGCCTAGGACCCTACATGAACTGCAGTCTCTCCAAGGACAAAGCAGTACTTGTTTAATCCTCTAGTACTCTCTACACTAGTGTTAGGAAGGCCTATCATCCTATATGTAACCACTCTTGATGAGTCACTCGGGGCACTCCTAGTGCAAAACAATGACAAGGGAAAAAAGCAACACTCTATTATCTCAGTCGTAGGATGTAGGGAGCCGAGAAAAATTACCCTCCCATCGAGAAGATGTGTCTAGCCCTGATCTTTGAGGTACAGAAGCTCCGCCATTATTTGGTCGGTCACGAGGTCAGGTTAATCTCAAAGGCTGACCCGGTCAAGTTCCTTATGACTCGATCATGCCTCTCAAGACGCTTGGTCAAATGGGCATTATTGCTGATGGAGTTTGACATCACATACATACCACAGAAGGTAGTCAAAGGTCAAGCCTTAGCAAACTTTCTCGTGGCTCACCCAGTTCCTTCAAAATCTCCCATCTCAAGTGATCCCCAAGATGAAGAATTTTTATGTACGATGCTAACTCGGTCGTTGGAGATGTACTTCGATGGAGCATTCCAGGCTGATAGAGGAGGCACAAGAGTCGTGTTCTTGACCCCCGATGGTGGAATGATTCCACTATCCTTCTCACTAACCGAGGCATTTTATCATAATGAAGTTGAATATCAGACCCTCATAATCGCCCAGGAGTTAGACCTGGGGCAGCTAAACATCTTCGGTGACTCTGAGCTGGTCATTCGACGACTTAAAGGGATTTATGACATGAGGAAGGATACTCTCAAGCCTTATCATGACACGACCATATACCAGTTCGACTTCTCCTTGAGTTATATCCTTAGGAGGCTAAACTTGCAGGCAGATGTGCTTTCAAAGCTCGGTGCCACCATTCAACTGTCTTCAATAGGCCCATGCCAATCTGGGTAACAGAATGGAGACATGTCGATCTGAGAACCTAGGTTGATGCAGATGATGAGAGGGATGTTTTCCTCGAATGACCGCCTTATCCATTCGGAGCGCTCCTCATGGTCAAGGGTTTCATTAAAGCGGAGCAAGAAATATCCTGAAGTAAATAATCCACGGCTAAGAAGCAACAACTTGAATTATTCCACCCAATCTGTGCAGAGGTTGAACAAGTGAAAGACTGGAGGGAGCCCATCATTAACTTCATAAAACATGGAAGGCTACCTTAGGATCAGGCAGAATGCAACGACATACGGTGGATGTTTACTACTTACACCCTTCTCAATGGGGATGTTCTCTTTTGTCGATCATTTGATGGAATTCTCCTCAGATGCGTCGATACACAAGAGGCAAGCCAAATACTTGAAGAAGTGCATTCAGGTACCTATGGGCTGCATCAGTCCGGCCTTAAGCTCTATGAGCACATAAGCAGGCTCAGCTATTATTGGCCTTCAACGGTGGCAGACGCCCAAAATTATGCCAAAAGATGCCAGGTGTGCAAAATTCACTCAAGCCTCATTCATCAGCCTCCGGAGCCATTCCATCCTACAGTGACATCATGGTCCTTTTCCTAATGGGGTATGGATATTGTAGGACCCATCGACCCTCCTTCTGCCTTAGGTCATGCCTTCATTCTAGCAATGACAGATTTCTATTCCAAGTGGGCTAAAGTGGTCCCTCTCAAGCAGGTTCCTTGGATCACGGTGGCAAACTTCATCCGCCACCACATCATATACCGGTTCGAGGTTCTGGACAAATTAATCTCGGATAGTGGCCCTCAATTCAAAATCCATCATGTTGAGCACCTGGCCAACTAGTTCGGTTTCAAGTGGAAGTACTCGACCATGTACTACCCACGAAACAATGGTTTAGCAAAGGCGTTCAATAAAACCCTATGCAGGGTGCTCCGGAAGTAAGTTTCAAAGTCAAAGAAGAACTGGCATGAGAAGCTGCCAGAGGCTCTATGGGCTTATCACACCACCACTCGCAATGCTACAAACTCTACCCCTTATTCCTTAGTCTAAGGAGGTGAGAAAGTCTTACCCCTCGAGGTTCAAATACCCTCACTCTGTGTCGTTATACATCAGGGACTAACTAAAGATGAGAGGGTCAAGCTCTGTTACTAGGAGTTGGATGCCCTTGATGAAAGAAGACTAAAAGCTCAGCAGAACCTCGAGCTCAATCAAGGAAGAATGAAGAGAGCCTTTGACATGTCTATCAAGGTTCATTCATTAGCTCTTGGGGACCTAGTCTTAGCAGTCAAGAGGTCGATTGTCATTCATGGGCGCCGCAAAGGAAAGTTCGAATCTAAGTGGGAAGGTCCATTCATAATCAAGAAAGCCATGCCAAATGGAGCCTATATATTAGAAAACTCTAATGGAGAAGAGGCGATGCCCCCTATCAATGGGAGATATTTAAAGAAGTACTACCCTTGATACCCCTAATCAATGGGAGATATTTAAAGAAGTACTACCCTTGATACCTCTAAAATGCAGTGCGTATAGTAAAAAGAAAGAAATGAAGACGAGGAACATTAAGCCAACTCAAAGGAAGTTCAATTCTTTTATTGCATTAGAAAAAGTTACATGCTTCAATCAAAAGCCCATTATTAAGGAAGTTACAAAGCTCTTGCGTCTGAGGATAAGAGGACGGTTGCAGGCCAAAAAGAAAAGCTCTCCTCATGAAGAAGAACCAAACCTACCAAAGAAATGCTCTCCTCATAAAGAAGAAGCCAACCATTTCTGAGTCAGCTTTGATTCATCAAGGGAGGCATGGCTAGCTTCCAAAGAAACAGCCCATGGTGGATTACCTTCCTCCAAAAACAACATGGACTTCACGATTGTGCTGGAGGACCTGTCTTTCAACAGACCGCAGTGGCAGGGCCTCCTCATTTTCCATCACTCATGAACCCCGCGAGACATCACCGTCCATGGTCATCGCCGCGTGCTACTCAACACCTTGTGCAGCCATCATCGTGCACAACTAAATGCCGCATTCTACCATCACCACGGTCAGGCCAACGCCGCGTGAGACCATTGCCACGAGCGGCATGCTCCCCTGCATGCGACTTAATGTCATGCATGCCCTTGAAGTGCACCGGTTCCCACTGTTCCCAGTTTCTGGGGTGCATTGACTCACACGCCTTTCTGTTCCCTAGTCATCGCTCCTCGCCAATGGGCCACCTTCTCACGACCTTTCACCTTCCTCGCAACCCTTCGGGTTTCACCAGAAAAACTCCTCTGCCTACCTAGAATCCTCGTATGACCCTATTCTTTCGCGTACCGGTATTGCCTCTCCCATCAGAAAAACCTCTGCGTCCGTCTGGAATCCTTGTCTGACCTTGTTTTTCCTCATTCCTGATATTCGAGAATATTACGAAAACCACCAAAATCTACAAAAATTCCACTTGTGACTATTGCTAGTTACCCTTCTCCATGTTTTCGCACTTCTGCAGTTCGCCACAAACTCATCGGAATTCCACTGAGTTTCTAGTGAGCCCACTGCTACTACTACTCCTTCTCATAGCTAGAGGACTGTCAGACTCCCTTGACTTCTCTGTAACCTCCCTTCAGCCACGGGACTATCGAAAAAAGGCAGTGAAACTCTGATAGAGCACCTCTGCAAATCTTGCTAATGCCTTGAGGAACTCTGTTCCTTGCTCAGAAAGCCTTGGCACTCTTCAAAGTACTCGCAAGCATGGTACGAAGCTCCACGGCCTACTCAAGCTCACCAGAAAGCTCTTGAAGGGTTGTCTTCTTTAAACTTTGGCCACAAAACTCTCGACGAAAGTCTCTTCTCAAAAGCTCAGGCTCACTCTCTCTCTCTTTAGAAACTCTAGAACTATTTTACCCTTTGGTAAAATAGTAAAATGGGGTTTTCCCCCTTTTATACTCGACAGTGCCACAAATTGCCCCTCACAAATTTGAAATGATACTCCAGTCCCAGCTCTTGACAACAATAAGACCAGGCCAGGGAGGGTCAAGCCCGAGACACGAAAAGGCTATCGCCATACACTTCGTCAGGGACTTACACCGTGTGCCTCTCCAAGAGCTATCGCCGCGTGCTTTGTCAAGGGGCTACCGTTGGGCATCTCATCAAGGAGCTATCGTCATGTGTTGCATCAAGAGGCTATCACCGAGCGCCTCGTCAGAGGACTATCGTTGTGCGCATGCCAGGGCACTCTCATCTAGACCATCTTCCTGCATCCTCAGGAAATTCATTCCTTACACCGTAGTCTTACTCCTTAGGAAGGGCATTCTACAGTGACGGATCTGTTCCCCATGGAGTCGCATTCCCTCACCACACAATAGTCCATGTTGCATGACCTTAAACTGCACAGCCTTGGTCCAAACTACGTGACCTTAAACTGTAGTGGAGGTCTAGTTGCACAACCTTAAACTGCATGGTCCTAATTGTATGACTTTAAACTGTATAACCACGATCCAATCTATATGACCTTACACCATAGTGCACGTTCTTGCTGCATGACCTTAAACTACACAGCCACGGTCCGTGCTGCATAACCTTAAACTACACAGCCACGATCCATGCCGCATGACCTTAAACTGCACAACCACGGTCCATGTTGCATGACCTTAAATATACAGCCACGGTCAGTGCTGCATGACCTTAAATTGCACAGCCACGATCCGTGCTGATGACCTTAAATTGTACAGCAATAGTCCGTGCTGCATGATCTTAAACTTCACAGCCACGGTCCGTGCTGCATGATTTTAAATTGCACAGCCATGGTCCAAATGCACGACCCTAAACTGCCTGGTCCAAACTATATGACCTTAAACTGTAACGGAGGTTTAGTTGCATGACCTTAAACTATATAATCTTCGTTGCATGACTCAAAACTATACGACCATGGTCCAGTTGTATGACCTTAAACTATAGGGCACGTCTTGGCTGCATTACGTTAAAAGGCTTAGCGCCATGGTCCAAACTACATGACCTTAAATTGTAGTGGAGGTCTAGTTTCACGACCTTAAACTGCATGGTCCTAGTTTCTTAATTTTAAACTGCATAGCCATGGTCCGAGTTACAAGACCTTAAAACTGTAATGCACAGCACGACAAATAGTCCATACGCATAACTTTAACTGTGAGATGGAGCACCTCTTCATGGGGTTTATTTCATCAACATCCCCAGTCAAGGGTCGTGCCTACCCCTTCAATCCCCGATGGGTCTGTTTCGCACCAACATCTCAGTGAGAGTGACATCCTACTGCGACCCACTATCCCTATGGACTTAGGGTCATTCTCATCTTCTCAACCCTCAATGGGGTTACACCTATGCTCTGGGCCATCATCCCCAGTGGAGTTACAGGTATATCATTACTCATTATCCTCGTGGAGTCATACTGGCCCTCATAATCCCCAATGAAGTCTGCTTCAGCTTGCCATTCCTCGTAGAGCCACCATATTCATCTAAAGCTCTCTGCTTGCGTATAGCCTTAAATATTTTTATCCTCAGGGAGTCAAATTGCTATCCACAACCTATCCCCCATGTAGCTTTACTTACATGGTGCCCCACACTTACATGGCGACCCACACAATGGTCCATACTGCATGACCAAAACTGCACAACCACAGCCCGTGCTGCGTGACCTTATATTGCACAGCCACTGTCCATGCTGCATAACCTTAAACTGCATAGCCTTGGTCCATGCTACATGACCTTAAACTGTACAGCCGTGGTCCAAACTACATGACCTTAAACTGTATCGGAGGTATAGTTGCACAACCCTAAACTGCATGGTCCTAGTTGCATGACTTTAAACTACATAACTGCGGTCCAAGCTCTATGACCTTAAACCATAGTGCACGTCCTCGCCGCATGACATTAAACTGCTTGGCCCAGGTCTAAGAGGCATGACCTTAAAGACGCCCCCACATACGCTCACACGCTCTTTATGTGCATCTTCACGCACGTCATCCCAAACCGACCCGTTCGTGTGCACACACCACGTTCATTACCACCCCAGTGAGTCCACATATGCGCACACGTCCTTACATGCATCTTCACACACACCTTCCCTAACCGACCCGTTCATGTGCGCACACCATCCATCATTCCTCAGTGAGTCTTACCCATGCCCACAAAACGGAGAGCCATCTCGCCACCCATACTCGCCGTCAGCCAGTGAATCACCACTCTCCACTCACCATTCTTCCTTCATAGGGTAGCCTCATGCTATCTCCCCAAAGTGAGTCAAAACCATCACCATACTCACTCTATGGCCTCTACAGACTACCATTCGTCACCACTACGGTCCAACTGTATGAACCTCAAACTATAGTGCATGTCTTGGCCGCATGACATTAAAACGCTTCGTACAGGTCCCGAAGGCATGACCCTAAACACGCCTTCACAAAAAATGGGCATGGTGTACACCTCGACAAGGGAATGCCATGAGTAAAAATGATAGACGGGTGTGGCCATGAAACCATGAGTAAAAGATTTTTGTGAAAATAAAAACCCAAGCATGGTGAAGACCCTAATAGGGCACTGTGAGTAAAAATGGATGAAAAGGGTGGACATGACCACCAGGTCATGGGTAAAAGGGCCCGAAAACAAAGGAAGTTGATGAAAATCGTCTCTATGGCACCACTTCCCCCTTGTTCAAGTGAAAACTCACAAAAGGGTGCTTGAACCAACAAAACAAGTTGACGCACTACCCCAGCCTCAGCCGGCACTCAATTGTCAAACAGGCATAATTCCATTAAGGCCTACCTAAACCCTCAACTGCCAGGATCCAATCACACCACAAAATGGCTCATCCAGAAGTGAGAGTCGCATAAAATCTTCCACACTTCAACATCAACAAACAACAAGAGTCCTTGAGGGTGAGGATGACGATCGAAAGATCCCTCAAAAATGCTAAAGACCATCATGGAGGCAAGAAACTGACGAAGCTAGGGCTTAACCTACTAGAGACTTCAGGGTTATTCCTCGCCATGATATCGCCTTGCTTAAAACCTTCCTTAGCCAACAGGCCCAGACCTTTTGAACCAGGCAGAATGGGGTCCACAAGGCTGCCTCGCTAAAATTCCCCAAGCCGACAGGCTCAGAATTTTGGGATAATTCAAAAACCCCCAACTAGACCTCGCTAGATGGGACCTACAGAGATACCTTGAACATCAAAAGAAAACCTGGTGTAGCAGTGAACAATGCCAACGAAAGGTTCGTAACACTTGGCCTCTAGATAGGCCCAATGCTGGCCAATGAGGTCCCTATAAAATCCTCAAGCTGTCAGAATCGTAAATAGTCCCTCGAGGGTGAGGACTTCGATGGGATCCCTCAAAGTTTTTTTTTTCCCCTAAAGTCTCCACAGATGGACTCGGACATTGCGTGCAAACGTCCGAGCATCCTAGTCATGACATTGTGTGGACCCCCTAAGCGTTTATGTAGTCCTTGGCTAGTCGGGATAAATTTACCAAATGATTACACTTGTTGATTCTCTCGAAGCACAACATTTGGCAGAGCATGTTGTTGGAAGATATTTTTCATCATCATGGGGCCCCCGCTCAATAAAAGGCTAGCAAACAGTGGAAATTTCGACAGTCTCAAAATAGCCCTATAACTGGTCAAAATATTCATGATAACTCTCAAAATCTTCCTGTCATGTTTCGTCATATTTCGACATGTCTAAGGTATTGTAGACAGAGAAACAATTCCTGCAGAATCAACCTCTAGTACCCTGAAATGGACCCTTAAACTAGAGCTACATTTTCAATATCTCAATTTTCTATTTGACCACTGCCATTCGATCCGGTACAGTTGAAATCCCTCGGGGGTCAAATTTCAGCTTAAACGAGCACTCCAAGAAGAAATTATAGCCAAAAGAGTGAAACAAGAGGAGTCACACTCTATTCCCGTGTAGCCACCCTAAAACTCCACACCATTGGACAGTCACAGACAATGAATTTTGATGCTCATATCTCTCCCATCCCAATTTTGATCATGCTTAAATTTGGTGAGCATGTCCGTCTCGTTAGGACGAGCGTTTCGATATGTGGCACGCCCCGTTATGACACCTGAACACGAAGAAAAGCTAGAGAGAAGTTGCTGATTTGTTAAGAAAATGCCAGAAACTCAGCAGTGTCATGCCTTGCTCTAGTGGCCAAATCGTACCGCTCGTGAATCCAATCAACATGAAACCAATTCCATCTTGTGCGTAAGGTCTCGGGCTTTGTCCGACCCGAACCCTGTACACGATGAACGGTCGAATTCTGCACACAAACCAGATGAAGTGACTGAAAATTTCATCGCTGAAATTCCAGATTCTGGCCAAAATTCCAAAGTTGCAAAATCTTTGTCCAGGCACGAAATCAAGCTATGTTTATTGCCCCGTGATTGTGACGGCATGCTCAGTGTGATCCAATGAAGAAATCATAGAAAAACATCAAGGAAAGAGCAGAATATCGATCCGAAGTTTCAATATTCATTCAAATTTCAAGTCACATGATCGTGCCCTAAAAACACGATCCATGGCTCGAAGTTGGTATCAAATCGATCGCCATGCCGAGCCCTATAAGAAAACAATCATCTGGGCATCAAAACAACCCCGGATCATCCATGAAAAATCATGTATGTTCTAGGGCAACACAGGGACTGTTCTTGAATTCCACAAATTGTTAGGAAGGGGCAAAGCTTTCATTTTGCACCCTATTTTCTAATTTCTTTTAATTCAATTAAATATTCATTTCTAGCAATTATGTTTAATTTTGATTATCCACCCATGTTTGGGCACACTTCTATATATACTATACCATCATTGTATGCAAAGAGGCTTCATAAAAGAGAGTTTTTACTTAATAAAGTTTCTCTTTCTTCTCATTGTTGAGTCACGTTTGGAGAGAGAGAAACTTTTGGACTGGTTCCCTTAGGCTCAAGGTAAATTTTCTCTCTCCATCTCTCCATGAGATTTGTAGACGGCTCTTCTCATCGTCGTCTGCAGGTGTGTCCTTGACGTCATAGCGAGGAACGCGGGTAATGAAGCTTATTGTCGTTCGCAGGGGCTTCACCCTGCCTTGTGACTATTGCAGGCGACGATGTCCATCGCCGTCCGTTAAGGGTCACGACAATACTCATCGCCATCTGTGAGCTTCTGTTTTGCGCCTAGTGCCTATCGCTGTGCACAGGCTTCTTCTGTTCACTTGGTGCCCATCACTGTGTGCATGCTCCTTCTGCACCTCGCCGCATCTATCACTGTATGAAAGCTTCTTTTACGGCCCATGTCATCGTTGTGCGCTCCACGAGAGGTAATTGTTGCGTGACCCATGTGAAGTTATCGCTGTGAGCCTCACCAGAAGCTATCATCGTCCGCAAGAGATGTGTGGCCTTCTTGTGTTGCCAACGGTGATGCTTATTGCCGTCTACGGGTTTCTCTCATGTCCCACGTCTAGTGCCGTGTGCCTCACGGGGAGCTATCGCTGTGAGCCTCACTAGAAACCATCACCGCCTGCAAGGGATCCGGTATCTTCTCATGATGCTAACAGCGAGGCCCACCGCCGTCTAGATTCTTCCCCCCTTCGCCCTCTCGCTTTCTCTCTCTTCATTCCCTTTTCTTATTTTCTTTCTTTTCTCTTCTCACTTGACTGAGGGTAGACTTGGCCTAGCACTGCCATATCGCCCTTGGTTCCCAGTAGTATTGTCATTGCGATGGTCCCGAGTACCATGTCCGTCTTGCTACCACTCGGAGTTGGTAACTTTCCAACTGTCATGTTAGTCTCACCTTTTCATCAAGTTCTCTTCTCTTTTCTATCTTTATTTGAACTTTCCACTTCATCACTCTAACTTCTCACATTCTTAGCCATGCGAATGTGCGTTGCCCTAAGACAAGGGTGGGCCTTTCGGCCCACTTGCCTTGCAAGTTAACCATAGTAGTGTTGTGCAGAAAATATCACAGGTCACGGGAAGCAATTTCGAACTAGCTAAAGCAGCTGGGAGGCTTTCTTCGTGATCTAAGGCGGTGCCCACACGAGCCAGCCCGAGTAAGTTCTGAACCCAACTTAAATTTCTCTCTCATCGGTTGGTATACCTGTCCTTGCTCTTAAGCCTGGTTCTTAAAAGAGCAATCTCAAGTCTCGGGTTCACTAGAAACCCGAGATACATGCCACCAGATCATCTAGATTCGAAGGGCGAGATTGAGGCACCTAACCACGTGTCTATAAGGGAACATGTGGAAGCCTACTCCTTATAGGGTGCACGAGTGTGTGTTGAGTGGGAGGACAAAGGGGTCGTCTCCAGTGTGCTTGGTTTGGCGCAACAATAGCATTGCCCCGAGCAGTGGGATGCATATGAATGCGCATAGGTTTCATCCCTAGGAGGCTTGATTTTGAACGCTTACTCGAGGTAGCACAAGGGCTGCCCCAAAGTGTGACTCGAGTGGATGACCCACGAGCCTTAATGTGAGTGCGTGAGGTGGAGGCTGCAGGTTCTCCTCCTAAATATGTTGAGTCTCTAATCATAGAGACTCAAGGTTGTGCAAGAATGTGGGGGGAAGCCTTGCGGCGACCCACAAAAGTAACGACAACTTCCTTGCCTTTTATAGAAAGGGACTGGGCAGCCTTTCGGCATACCTCGGTAATATGACCGACAAGTGACCTGCCGGTGACAAGGTGCATGGTATGAGTAGCAGCAAACGTGCTACCAATGCACCTTGGTGGAAGTTCCACCAGGGCGAAGAGATGGGGAGTTAGGGACCTTTAAGTCCCTCCTCACACCTTTCCAAGTTAAGACTTGAGAGTTAGACACTGGGTCTTTGCTCAAAGGGAAAGTTGGGAACGAAGTTTGAGGAACTTGTTCTCGAGGGAAGTTTGTGAACGTGGGGATTAGAAAATCCCTAATTCAAATAAATGGGAAGAACCCAGAAGCCATATGTGATGTGTGAAAACAGAAAAACAAAGGCGAAACTAACCAAACAACGACAATCTGACGAAAGGGTAGTAAGTCCCCAGTGGAGTCGCAAAGCTAGCTAGGTGCCTTGATCTCGCCCTTCGGATCTGGATGATCTGATGGTGTGCGTCTCGAGTTTCGGGGGAACCTAGGACTTTGAGATCGCTCTTTTGGGAACCTTGCTCAAGAGCAAGGGCAGATATATCAATCGATGAGAGAGGAATTTAAGGTGGATTTGGGACTTAGTTGGGCTGGCTCACGTGGGCACCCTCTTAGATCATGAAGAAAGGCCTCCAGCTCTACAACTGGTTTGGAATGGCCTCCCTTGGCCTGCATGCTCATGTTTCTGCAATCACACAGACATGGATAATTTTAGAAGACAAGTGGGCCGAAGGACCCCACCTTGACTTGGGGTGAATGTACACAAGGCGTGCACATTCAAAGAAGAAAAAAGAATAAATGATGAGATGAGGGTTGGGAGAAAGAAGAAGAGAGAAGAAGAGGAAAAGAAAGAGACATTTGACCTGGTAATTAGCCTAGCACGGTTGCTAGATTCGCATGATGATTGACCTGACGTGGTAGCAAGATGGGCACGGTATCGCGGACCGACATAGCGGCAATACTATTCGACGACAGGACACCAACATTGACCAGCGTAACACAACGGCTAGTTCGACGTGGCAGCAAGATGGGCATGGTAACTTAGACCGACACAGTGGCAATACTGCACGATGACGAGACTACCGTGACAGTAGACTTGTCCCTTAGTCAATTAAAGAGGAAGAGGAAGAAGAAAGAGAAAGAAGAGAGATAAAAAAAGTAGAGAGATAAAGAGAGAGAAGAAGAAAGAAATAAGAGAGAAGAGAAGGAAAGGAGAAGAAAGGCGAAAGAAGATGAAGAAGAGAAAACATAAAGAGAAGAGAAAAGAGGGAAAGGAGAGAGAAGGGAAGAAAGAGAAAGGAGAGAGAAAATAAGAGAGGAAAAAAGAGAGAGAAGGAACGAGAAAGAAAGAAGATGACAAAAAGAAGAGAGAGAAAGAACAGAGAGAAAGGAGAGATAAAGAAGAGAGAGAAGAGAAAAGAGAGAAGGAACGAGAAAGAAAGAAGATGGTAAAAAGAAGAGAGAGAAAGAAGAGAGAGAAAGGAGAGATAAAGAAGAGAGAGAAGAGAAGAGAGAGAAGGAAGAGAGAATGGAGCGAGAAGAGAAGCGAGAAATAAAAGAGAAGAGAAGAGAGAGAAAAGCATAAACGATGATGGACTTCCACCATCCATGATAAAGAAAGAGGAGAGAGAAAGAACATGGACGATGATAGACTTCCACGTCCATGATAGAGACAGAGACAGAAATGAGAAATGAATGTCATGCATGGTGATGAGCATCGCCGTGCACCATATGAGAAAGGAAAAATTTGGACAGAGCCCCAACCCATCACTCGGGTTAAGGCCCAGCTCACTGTGCATATTTTTCGAAGATAAAGGAAGGTAGAGAACGTCATACTTGGTGGAGAGCATCGTCGTGCATGATTGGAGGGAAGAGAGAAAAGAACTCAGAGTGAACGTAAGAAAGATAAGGCTGAGAAAAGAGGATTTTAGGAAAGAGGAAGAGGAAAGGAAAGTAAAGAGAGAAGAAAGGAAAGAAGTGAGGGCAAAGGAAAGTAATGAGAGAAATTGGGAAAGAGCTAGAGGAAAAAGAAGGAAAGAGAGAGAAAGAGATTAGGAAAGAGAGAAGAAGAATAAGGAAAGAGGTACGCAAGACGCTGCCACCATCGTGGGTGTCAGAGAGAGAAGAAAACAAAAAGAGAGATTTGTGCGTGGTGTTGCCATCATCGTGCATGTTTAGATAGAGAGAGACAGAGAGAAAGATAAAGCAGAGAGAAGAAGGAAGAAGAAAAGGGATTCGTGCACGGCGTTGCCATCGCCATGCATATTTAGACAAAGAGAAAGATAGAGCAGAGAGAAGAAAGTAGAGAAAGAGATTCGTGCACGGCATTGCCATCGTCATGCATATTCAGATAAAGAGAGAGAGAGAAAGATAGAGCAAAGAGAGAAAGGAGAAGAAAATACACACTGCGTTGCCATCACTGTCTGTGTGAGACAAAGAAAATAAAATAGAGAGAGAGAGAGCTTCGTGCATGGCACTGCTTTTCACCCAGTACTCTAAAATAAAGAAAGGAGAAATTGAAGGTGGGTCTGCTTTTCACCCAGTACTCCAAATGTAATGTGCATTTTAAAAAAGAAAGAGAAAAGAAATAAAAGAAAAAGGATGACGGCTAGTATGTCTTTCAACTAGTTCTTCAGAGAGAATGTAGATTTTAAAGAGAAAAGAGAAACGAAGACTGGTTTGGCTTTCATCCAGCTCTTCAAAGATAAATGAGAGAAAAGAGAGACGAAGGTTGGTTTGTTTTTCACTCAGATCCTTCAGAGATAAAATGTATTTTTTGAAAGAGAATGAGGGCTAGTCAGCCTTTCACCTAGTCCCTCATAATCCCTGTGAATAAAGAGAGGAAGCTAGTTTGACTTTCACCATGGTCCTCCTCAATAGAAATGATTAAGAAAAACTAAAAACAGAGAAGATGGTTGGTTTAGCTTTCACCCAAATCCTTCAAAGAAAGAGAAAGGAGAAACGAAGGCTAGTTTATTTTTCACCTAAATCCTTTAGAGATAAATGTACTTTTGAGAAGAGAGAAAAGAGGAACGAAGGCTGGTTTGTTTTTCACCCATATCCTTTAAAGATGAAGAAAGAAAAGTATTTGCTTTAAAGAGAGGAAGAATAAAAGCCATAAGAGAGGGTGAAGGTTAGCTTAGCTCTCGCTAAACCATCCAAAAGGGAGAAGAGATGAAAAGGGATGAGGGAAGGGAAGAGAAGAGAAGAAAAGACAGAAGAGAAGTGAAAGAGAGAGAAGAAGTTTGACCGGGCGGCTAGACTGACACAGTGGCAAGACTGGCGCGGTGGCTGATCTAGCGCGGCAGCTAGACGGGCACGGTGATTCAGACCGGCACGACGACTAAACTTCTAAACGACAAGACTGGCACGCCAGCTAGTCTTGCGCAACGACCATTCTGAAGCGGCAGCCAAACGGGCAAGGTAGCTCAGACTGACACGACGGCTAAACTGCTCAACGACAAGACTGGCACGGCAGCACAAGTCTCAGTCAGCCCTCTGGTCAAACAAGCAAATGAGAGAAAGAGGAGAGGTGAAGACTAGTTTGGCTCTCGCAAAGTCTTCCAAAAGAGATGAAAGTGAAATAAAAGTGATAGAAAATGGGATGAAATGAAAATGAAAGAGATGGATTAAAAATAAAAATAAAAATACAAGAAAATAAAATAAATAAAGGAATAAATTATAATAAAATGAAGTAAAAGAAAATAAAATAAAAGGGATAAAAAGAAAATAAAATAACATAAGATAAGGTAAAACAAAATAAATGAGATAAATAAAATAAAATAAGGAGAATCAATGAAGTAAATAAAATAAAATAAAATGGGGTAAGGAAAATAAGATAAAATGAATAAAGTAGAAAAAATAGATTGAAGGTAAACTAAGACAAAATGAATGGGTGAGGATAAGTAAAATAAAATAATAATAATAAAAGATTGGTAAATTGGTAAGAGATGGAAAGGGCTTATTATTGGGTTTTTTGGATAAGAGAGGGAGAGAGAGTTGGGTATGGGGCATTTTTTGTGAAAGGTAAGGTGTTAAAAGAAATGACGTTTTGGTTAAGGGAGAGAGGGAGTTGGGGTTTCTAAAGAGGGAGAGAGACACAAAGTACTTGGTGAGAACTTCGACGAGACGAAAAAGAGAAGGGAAAGGGCGAAAAAAAACAAAGGGAGTGAAGTAGGTTTCGGTTGGAGGCTTAGAGAGAGAAAGAATAGTGAGAGAATGGGAGAATGGGGAGAACCATGAAAGGGGCAGAAATGGCGGACGGTACGGATGGTGCGGCAGAGTGAGAGAGTGTGGGGCGGAAATAGTAGAGATGGTGCGAGATGAGATGAAGAGGATGGCGACTGAGAGGTTGAGTGTAGTAAGAGAGGCGCGAGATTTGCAGAGAGGCAGAGGTTGATAAGAGCAAGAAAGGAGCAACAGCGGGATGGCGGAGATTGCAGTCATGTGGCGGAGATGGTTGTGTGAGGTGGCGGAAATGGAGTGAAGGATGGTGGAAGAGAGAGGGGGTAGCTGAGTAACGGAGAGAGAAGTGGGGAGGAGAATAGAGAGGGGCGGAAATGGTGGCAGCGATGAGTTGCAACTGAGATGGAAAGAGATGGTGGCTGCCTGTTGGTCGGAGGTAGGGCAAGCTTTTTATGCTTCCCCTACAACATAAAACTTATATACTTGGCCTTATCCAACCATCTATTCTGAATGGAGGGTTAAGATTGCCCCAATCACATTGTCACGACTCTACACTATTTTATTTTTAATTGTTTTTAATAAATTATTTTGATACTAAGTTAATGATGTTCAATCCTCTATTAAACTCGCATTAGTGAAAAATATAAAAAAAATACTTCCAATAAAATGAACTGATAAAAATACTCCTGAAAGTTTCAACAGGTATTTTGGTTATTATATTTTGTTGAAAACTTATTTTTCATATTTTTTATATGTGAGCCCCAATGAGAAGATGACACGTACCAAATTTAATATTCATACAATTTGTATAAAAAAAACTAAATATAAAATACTTTCAGATGTCAGATCTAAGATCAAACGATGAGTGATTCTCTTGATCAAACTTGGACGGCTGGATGATAAGGGAAGTATAGATCTTTTATGCTGTAAGGGAAGTATAGAAACCTTTCCCATGAAAAAAGAGAAGGAAAAAGGTGGCGGAGGGAGAAGGCGTGGAGAAAGGGAGAGAACCTGGTTGCGGGAGGCTCATTGGTTTTTTTTTCTTATTGGAGAGAGGGAGAGCGATGGGAGGATGGGGCAAAAGGTTGCTAGGTGAAAGAAGAAGGTTTAGTGGTGCACGGCAATGGGGCGTGGGTTGTGCACGGCGGGATGAAGTCGTGCTGACAGTGTTGTTGGAGAGTGCCTCGATAGGAGACGAGGAAAGGGGCGCATAACAGTGAAGAGTGAAGGCGTGCAGTAGTGGTGCACGGTGGTAGTGTGGTCGGGCGGCAACAATGGGAAAAAGGCACAAGGTAGCAGCATGGTCGCGCGGTAGGTTGGAAGTGATCGCATGGAAGCACGGCAGCGAGAGGTGGTCACGTGGCAGTGGGGTGGTCACGCGGCAGGGTGGAGGTGGTTGCGCGGGAGCACGTAAGACAAAGGTGATTGCGCGAGAGCACGACTGCGAGAGGTGGTTGTGCGGTAGTGGGGTGGTCGTGCGGTAGGTTGAAAATGGAAATGTTGGTCAGGTGGAACCACAAGGAAAAAGGGGGAAGGTGGATGTAATGGTCCATAAGGAGGAAGTAGACGTGCAAGGAGCACATGAGAGAGAAAAAAGAAGGGAGAAAAGAAAACTAAAACATAGACGGCGGCTTGTGCTGCTGTTCATGAAAGTGAGGAGAGGGAAAGAGAGAAGAGAGAGAAAATGAATGAAGAGAGAGAAAGAGAGAAGAGAGAAGAGAGAGAAAGATATAAGAGAGTGAAAAAGAAGAGAGTGAAAAAGAAGAGAGAGAAAGAGAGAAGAAAGAGGAAAAGAAGAGAGAGAAAGAGAGAGAGAAAGATAGAAGAGAGAGAAAAAGAAGAAAGAGGTAGAGAGAAGAGAGAAAATGAATGAAGAGAGAGAAAGAGCAAAGAGAGTGAAAGAGAGTTACTTTGAGCTTGAGGGTACCAACCCAATAATTTCTCTCTCCTCTCTCTTTCTCCAAAACGTGACCACACAATAAACAAAAGATTTGAATTTTATTAAAACTAAGTGGGTCCTTTATATAACGACAATACGTGATATATATAGAGAACTCACCCAAACATGGGTGGATGAACAAAATTTAACCTAGTTGATGAAAATTAAAATTTAAGTGAATTAAAGAATTTCTAAAAATTGGCCGCAAAATGAAAATTTTGCCCTTGTCCCAACAATCTATGAAATTTCAAATCAGTCCCTATTTCTTCGTAGAATCTTTCCATGGCTAATTTGAGACCTTTTCGACTACCATCTGGCCAAAATAATACTATATTCTTGATGAGCTCAAGAAGATGATTGTTTGGGTGTCAATTGCAAGCCATGGATTAGAGTTTTAGACCATGATCCTGAGGCGAAAAAACGTAGGAAATTTTATATTTAAGATTCAATCGGTTTCTCAGTTCTTTTCATTGATTTCTTCATTGTAACGTGATGAGCATGTTTCCATGATCATTCTACAAAAAGAACGACTCAATTTAGTGCCCGAATGACCGTATTCTAAATTAGGAAACTTTGGCCAGAATCTAGATTCCGTTGGCTAGAATTTTCCATTGTTCATCCCTGATTTTTGAGGAATTCGACTGTCCATCACGCGCAAGGTTCGACCCAGAGGAAGCTCTCGACCTTGTGGTCGTAACAGGTCTGATTTTGCATCGATCTGATGCGCAAGCGCCATGAGGAGCCCATTTGATCGAGGGGATGTGCTGCTGGAAATTTCCTGCTACTTTTGGCATTTACCCTTAAACTTCTCTCTACGATTTCTCCTAGCTCAAGCCATGTTATCGCACGTGCCACATATCAAATCCATCAGGTCAATGTGATACGACCCGGGATGGGGAAGATACGGCCCTGGAAAGTTTGCACCAGAAATTGTGAAGCACAAATTCCATTAATGGTAACTGGTTCGCCTAGGGCGCACCGTAATAGTCTATGGCCTACTCATTTTCGGTAAGGTGGCCATTACTTGCTCCAGAAGCATCCAAATGCGTTGAAAATTGGTACCCAGGGGTTTTCAAACTTTTTTAATCAAACGACAATGGTTTGCAGACCATTTGACACTCCGATAATGGTGCTATAGTTCAAAGTCAATGTTTAGCATGAAAGAGGAAGAATTTTTTAAACTATTTTATCGTCTGCACTATCTTAAACTCGTCGGATTGTGATCAAACTTGGTAGGTGTTCTTAGGAGACCTTTAGCCATGTTCCTGCACCTTCTTAGGTCATTCTGAAATAGTGAAAAATTTCACTTCTGGATCAAGGCATATTGTCCTACGTCTTCTATAGTCCACAGGTATTTTGGCACCTACGAATCTAGGTCGCGAACTGCTCTCTCCTTATTCACATCGAAGATACAAGTGATGAAAATGACCTCAAACAGCTTGCCTCACTGAATGTTGTGCTTCAAGAGAAGCTACAAATACAACATTCAAAAACAAAATTATTCACTCGACTGTAGTTTTCTTCCTTGCCACCGGATCACACGAAACCAAAGGGACGCTCATACAAAGCTGCTTCTTGGATGGATGACCAAGGCTCTCAGACGGCTGGGGACCTTGTTGTGGACCCAGACGTGGAGACTTATGGAGGACGTGCTTAAAGTCCTCTCCCTTGTTGGACATATTGGTAACGTTGTTTGCTGCTACATCAGGTCTGCTTTGACAAGCAGGGTACTTTTGTGGGCCCCATCCTACCGAGTCCAGTTGGGGGCTTTTTGTTTGCTGATTCGAATGTCTGGTCCGACAAGAAGGGATTTTGGCGAGGCGGCCTTAAAAGGGCACTACCCTAGTTGCTGTGGGCAGGTATTTACTTGATATGACAATTTCTTACCTTGTGATGGATCTTGCGGGATGATTTTAACGTCTACACCCCGTTGGAAGTATGGCGGGATGATTTTAAAGTCTAAACCTATTGGATGTATGAGTGGCATTGTTTGTAGCCTCACCAAGTTTGCTTGGCCTGATTCGACAGTTTCTTGCTTATGAATGATCTTGTTTTTGGGTGCCAATAACAGGGTATTCTGCTATTGAGGAATTTTTCTTGAAATATCGGCTGAAGTCGCCTATGGAGGTGAGCACTGCATCAACCTGTTTATTGGCCTGAGTGCGCTGGCGGGTTTTCACGTGGACAGGGGGAAGCAGTGCCGTAGAGATGGTTTTCACCAACCTCCTTTTTATTAGGCTCTTTTGGCCATGACCTGACAGTTATGTCTGCCATTTTTGCTCACGGTGCCCTTTATGGGTTTTTACCGTGCTCGGTTTTTATTTTCGGAATGCTCTTACTCAGTGTTTTGTGATCATGCACGTCCGTCATGTTTTCATCATGGCATTCCCCTTTCGGGTTTACACCATGCCCTTTTTTTTTTTGTGGGGGCGAGTTTAAGGTCATGCCACTTTGACCTGGTTGGCGATGGATGACAGTTTTGTGGAGGCCATGGCGTGAGTATGGTGGTGGTTTGACTCACTTTAGGGTGATGGCATGAGACCGTCTGTGAATGATGGATTTTGGTCGGATGGAAGGTGAATAATAGTCACCCAATAGCTGACGGTAACTATGGATGGTGGAAGTGCTCACCACGGCTTTGTGAGTGTGGGTATGACTCACTGGGGAATGTACCGAGGTCTTGAAGGGTTATGGAGATGGACTCGTTAGGGAATGTGGTAAGTTCATGAAGGGGAACAGGGATGGATTCACTGGGAGGTAGTGGAGATGGTGTGCACATGTATAGGGGCGTGTTTAAGGTCATGCCACCTGGACCTGGGCTAAGCAGTTAACGTCATGCAACTAGAACTTGCACTATAGTTTAGGTCATACAGCTAGACCGTTGTGCCAAGCAGTTTAATGTCATGTGGCCAAGACATGCACTATAGTTTATGATCATACAACTGGACCATTGTGTAAAGAAGTTTAACGTCATGCGACCAGAACATGCACTGTAGTTTAGGGTCATATAGCTGGACCGTGATGAGTCGCCATGTATGTGGGTTGCCAATGAGGGGTAGACACACCGGGAGATGTGAAATGGATGAGGCTCCATGGGGAATGGACCTATGGATGGTGGTCTGACTCACTAGGGATGAAAATGGCTGGGACCATTTATGGGTAGTGGGTTTAGACGGTGAAGGTCGCCCAGTGAGAGAAGGTAGGCAAAAGAGGACACATTGGGGATTAAGAAGTGGGTACGACTCCCTAGGGATTAAAGATGAATATGACTTCCATTGGGGATGGCAAGGTGCTAAGGGTTGATCTTTACTGATGCGCACATGAACGACCAACTAGGGAAGGCACGCAAAAGGCGCATGTAAAAGGCATGGGTGTAGAGGCATAAGGGTTGCACTCAGCGGCGAATGCGTTCGGTGGCGATCGGTGGAAGTCAGGTGCACTTGGGAGCAAAGCGTGCACGACAGTGTGGCATTCACGGTGGTGAGCATTGGGGTGCGCATGGCGGTTCGGCGTGCACAATTGTATTTGTAGAGGGAACGTGCTCGGCAGCAGCATGTGATGAAAGAACGCGCTCGACGGCAACATCTAGCAAAGGGCGTGCTCGTCAGTCTGAATAATAAGACGCGTACGACGGACTTTCAAGGCGATGCGCACGGCCGTGCCATCTAAGGTACATGCACGGCAGTGGCACGATAGTGCTGGTAAGAACATGCACATGGAGGTGAGGTGGCATTGCCCTTCAGTAGGATGTGAACCATTAAGCGCTCTCCTTGTAGACACGTTTGCCCTCGCACATATCTTTTAAACTTAAACGCCCCTTTCGAGTTCTCATTGTGCCTATCTTTTATTTGACGATTTTTTCCCTTTTTCTTTTTGATATATTTTGCCCATGGTTGCTTTTGTGGGTGCACACCATGTCCGTCGTTTCTTTTCCCTTCTTTCTTTTTGACATTTTTATGCATGATGCCCTTTCGAGTTTTCATCATGTCTGTCTCCCTCTCCTTTTTTTTTTGGAGGCGTGTTTAAGGTCATGGCACTATGATCGGTGATTTGGAGTGTTTTAAGGTCGTATGGTGAGACCTGAGGACATGTTTAAGGTCTTACCTTTGAGAACGTAAGGCATGTCTAAGGTCTTGCCTTCGAGACCGTAAGAGTAGTGTGTTTTATGGTCATACACTAAGACCAGAGAGCATGTTTTAAGGTTTTTCCTCTGATACCGTAAGTATGCTGTGCACTTTATCATCGTGCCACTAGGACGTGTCCTATAGTTTAGGGTCATATAGGTTGGACCATGGCTATGCAGTTTAGGGTCATGCAGCTCGGACCACGGTGCAGCATTAGATCATCTATGGAATCATACTGCTAGTTCAATCTCCTTATTGTTTATGAGATTTTGGATAATGTCTCCAATTGTAGTACACTCCTTTCCAAGGAGTTGTGGTGTTCTCAGGGCGTGGAGGGTCTGTTTGAGCAGGGCTGTCAATAGGGGTGCAGCTCATCTCATTCAATACTAGGGAGCAGCTTTCCTCGAGTGAGGGTGACGAGTTCTTATCAGAGGTAAGAATGACTAGGTGAGCGTAGGTGAGAGAAGCTGCATCATTAGAACCAACGAGAGCAGATGACTATCCATTAGTTAGGTGCCTCGATCTCACCCTCCGGATCCTCTTGAGGATTGGGCGACGCACGTCTCGGGTTTCGGGGGAAGACTGGGGATGTTTTTGAGATATCTCTCTCAGGAACCTCGTTCAAGAATTCAAGCAAGTGTTACCAACAAATGAGAGAGGAATTTAAAGGTGGGTTCGTGACTTACTAGAGCTGGCTCTCATGGACGCCCTCTTAGATCACGAAGAAAGCCCCCCAATAATAAAACTAGTTCGAAATCGCCTCCCTTGGCTTGTGTTCTTCTTGTTTTCTACAATCACACACATATATGCCAAAGGTTAGAAGACAGGTGGGTCAGAACTCACCCTTTTCCTCTTTATTGAACGTACACAAGTATGTGCATTCAAAAAGAAAAAGAGAAGAAAGCCGGGGGATAGAAGAACTTCACTGAGCGAGAAGATAAAGCGGTGACTAAGCTGGTGAGTAATTGGCCTGAAGTGGTAGCAAAAAGGGCTCGGTAACTACGACCGGCTCACAGGATTACTACTAGATGTCATTACCGATACTGACTAGCTAGGCATGATGGTCAGTATGTCATGGTAACAAAGCGGTCCAAGTAATCGTGGCACATCAACATTACGGTTAGACAATAGGACTACCATGAGAGGCTAACCTCAATCCCTCTTAGTCGAACGAAAGAGTAGCAGAATGATGGTTATGATGAAATAAGAGAAGAAGGGAACAAAAAGAAGGAGGGAGAAGAAAGGAAGAGAAAAGCATTACCGACTGTGTTGGAAGGAAGAGAGAGAAAACACAGTCGGTGCTAAGCTTTGTCAACTGTGTTATACATAGGAGGAGAGAGAAAATACAGTCGACACTAGGATTCACCAACTGTGCGGAAGAAGAGAGAGAAATCCAGTATACACTAGGCTTCACCAACTGTGACAAAATAGAAGAGAGGGAAATCCAACTGATGTTAGGCTTCACCGACTGTGACAGAAGAGAAGAGAGAGAAATCCAACTGGTGCTAGGCTTCACCGACTATGACAAAGAGAAGAGTGAGAAATCCAACCGGTGCTAGGCTTTGCTGACTGTGATAGAAGAAAGAAAGTTACCCACTCTAAGGGTATCGACCTTTTATTCTCTCCCTCTCCAAGAAGGACCCACAAGCTCAAGAAACAATCAGAATTTTATTGATTGATCCAAGATGAATGAACCCCTCCTTTGTACAATGAGGTAGTGCTTGTTTATATAGAATTGGGCTAAAAGGTGGGTGGACACCCAAAAACTACCTAGAATTGAAGATAACTACAACTTTATTGAATTTAAAGAAATTCTAAAAATGGGTACAAAAGGACTGTTTTGCCCCTGCCTAACAATGTGTGGAATTCCATAACAGTCCTTGCTGCTTCTCGAGAACTTATGTGATCTTCCGTGGCTGACCCGAGGTTGCCCAAGGTTGTTCTGATGCCCGTTTGATCGAAAGATTTTTGTTTTCTTGTAGGGCTCAGCATGACGATCATTTTGATACTAATTTCAGGCCATGAATCATGTTTTTGAGCCATAACCATGAGACTTGAATTTTGGATGAATCTTGAAAACTTCGGATCGATTGTGTGCTTGTTCCTTGATGTTTCTTCCTGATTTCTTCATTGAATCATACTGAGCATGTCGTCGCGATCACTTTGCAACAAACATAGCTTGATTTCATGTATGGATGAAGATTTTGTCATCTTGAGGTTTTGGCCTAAATCTTGACATCCAATGACCGAAATTTACAAGATTTTTGATGCCTTTGTTTGTGAAATCCAACCGTTCATCGTACACGAGGTTCGGACTAGAGATGGCCTTGGACCTCACGCACATAATGCAATTGGTTTCATGCCGATCGAGTATGCAAGCATCGTGATCTGGCTACTCGAACGAGGCATGCTGCTGCTGAATTTTCTACAACTTCCTTCACGGATCTGCAACTTTCATTGAGTTTTTCTCTCTGTTCAGGCATCATCATGGGGCATACCTCATATCAAATTATTCGTCTTGATGCGATGAACATAGTCATCAACTTTGGGAGCGATCTGACTTGGAACGAGTGAGATATAGGCCCTGAAAGTGACTACCCATGACTGTAAAAACAACCACCTTTAAAATGTGTTTTAATATAGAGTGGCCACGAGAGAATAGTGTGTGGCCTACCCCTTTTTGGTATTTTACCCATAACTTTGTCTTGGAGTGCTTGATTAAGCTAAAACTTGACCCGTTGAAGTTTTTGACTATGCCGGATCTAATGGCAGTGGTTCCATAGCTGTTTGACTCACCAAAATTATGGCTCTAATTACAGGGTCCATTTCAGGGTGTTAGAGAACGATTTCGCTGAAATTGGCAGGTGGTCTTTTGAAGTGGTAATGAAGATGTGGACCAATTCTGGGGCTATTCTAAGACTATTGGGAATTTCCACTATTTTATTGGCTTTTATTGACCTGCTTCCCAACAGGGACCAAAGTGTTGAAAATACGTTCAAACAGCTTACCCCGCTGAATGTTGTGCTTCAAGAGAAGCGAGAAGGAAAATCATTTTAAAAATTTCCTTCGGCTTTCACTTTTTTTCCCTCTAGCCATAGGACCCAATGAACGTCGAGGAGATTCACGTAATGGTGTAACTCGGATGCTCGGACGTAGGGATGCATTGTTCGCGGGTTCGTTCGTGGAGACTTTAGGGGGAAAAGAGACCTTTTTGAGGGATCTTGTTGAAGTCCTCACCCTCGTGCGAACTGTTGATGATTCTGAAACTAAGGATTTTGTACAGACCTCGTCAGTCAAAATCAGGACTCTCTGCAATTAAGTGCCATGTAGAAGGGAATTGTTCCCATTTGGTCTGGGTTCGCTTGTATGCTTTTGGTTGACGCAGTTTGCTGCAACACCAGGTTTCCTTTTGATGTTCAGAGTACTACTGTAGGTCTCGTCTATCGAGTCCAGTTAGAGGCAGGTTTATTAGCCGATCCCGAAGGTTTGGGGGTACCGGCTAGGTGAGCTAAAGTCTCTGGCAGGTTGAACCCTGGCTTTGTCAGTTTCTTACCTTTGTAATGTTTGTTTCTAGAGTATGTTTGTGACCTCGTGGAAATAATGTTCTTCCTCATGAGACTTGTCTTGCTGTCTTGGCGAGTCTTCTATCTTTCGAGTCCTTTTTGCAGCTGGACTCAAGTTGTCGGAATCATTTTCCTTAAAGCTCGTATTTTGGATTTTAGCACTGTGACACCAGAGATTTTTCTTTGAGTGAGGGCTGAGGCCGCCTATTAAGGCGAACACTGCATCAACCTATTTATTGGTCTAAGCGTCTTTTACGGATTATTACTTGACCTTGGGAAATAGTGTCGTAGAGACGGTTTTCACCAACTTATTTTTATTTTGGGGCCCTTTTTCCCATAACCTTTTGGTTATGTCAACCCTTTTCATCCATTTTTACTCTTGATGCCCTTTCAAGTTTTCACTGTGCCCGGTTTTTTTTTATTCACAGAACTCTTTTACTCATGGTTTCATGACCATGCCTGTCCGTATTTTTTACTCATGTCGTACCCTTGTTCAGGTATACACCATGCACGTTATTTTTTCATTTTTTTTAGTGAAGGCATGTTTAAGGTCCTGCCTCAGGGACCTGTGCGAAACAATTTAATGCCATGCGGCTAGGAAGTGCACTATGGTTTAAGGTCATACAGCTGGACCGTAATGGAGATGGATGGCAGTGTGTTGAGGCCATGGAGTGAGTATGGTGGCGATTTTGATTCACTTGGGAAAATGGAATTAAGCTATCTATGAAAGATGGGTGATGTATAAAATGTGAGTGTGTATGATGGCGACCCACTAACTTACAACGAGTTTGGATGGCGGGATGGTTCGTCGTTTTGTGAGCGTTGGTGAGACTCAGTGGGGAATGATGTAGGATAATGAAAGGAATGAACTCACTGGGGAGGTAGTGAAGATGGTGCGCACACTAACGCGTACGTTAGGGAAGGCATGCATGAAAAGTGCACGTAAAGGCGTGTGCATGTATGTGAGGGCGAGTTTATGATCATGCTTCCTAGACTTATGCAAAGCAGTTTATCGTCATGCGGCTAGGAAGAGTACTATGGTTTAAGGTCGTACAGCTGGACTGTGGTTATGTAGTTTAAAGTCATACAACTAGGACCGTGCAGTTTAAAGTTGTGCAACTAGACTTCCACTACAATTTAAGGTCATATAGTTCGGACCATGGTGCTGAGCATTTTATTGTCATGCGGCTATGACTTATACTATCGTTTAAGGTCGTACAACTGGACCGTGGTTATATAGTTTTAAGTCATACAACTAGGACTGTGCAGTTTAAAGTCGTGCAACAAGACTTCCACTACAATTTAAGGTCATATAGTTCGGACCAAGCAGTTTTGGGGTCATGCAACTAGACCAGGGCTGTGCAGTTTAGGGTCATGCAGCACGGACCGTGCAGTTTAAGGTCGTGCAACTAGACTAGGGCTATGTAGTTTAAGGTCATGCAGCACGGACCGTGCAGTTTAAGGTCATGCAACGAGACCTCCGCTACAGGTTAAGGTCATATAGTTTGAGCCAAAGTTGTAGAATTTAAGGTCTTGCAGAACGGACCATACTTGGGTCGCCATGTAGGTGGAGTTCCATGGGGAATAGGTTAGCAGATGGCCATCCGACTCCCTGAGGATTAGATAGCTCGGTGTGAAATAGACCCACTAGGAATTGAAGAGGTAAGAATGACCTTAACTCCACTGGGGATAGTGGACTACAGTGTGGGTGTGACTCTTACTGAGGATGAAGGACAGTGACCTGCTCTTGACTCCATTAGGGATGATAAGTCATGGCTTGGGAGGACCTTTACTGGGGATGAGAAGACATGGCTAGGGATGAGAAGACATGGCCTGAGTACTACTCCATTGGGGATAATGGTAGGACACACTAGGCTTCAGCCTAGAGTTGGTGACAATAGGCTGCTTGAAATATAGCCGACGCCAAGTGTAGCGATAATGGTTTCTTGCGAGTATTCAACAGGCACCGCGTTCTCAAAAACACAGGGGCACTGGGTTGTTAAAAACTCAGCTAGCGCTGTGAACGACCTGTGATATTGTTTGAACACAACCGACGCTAAGTTAACCGGTGCTAGGGTCATTTAGAAACTCATCCGACGTCAAGTCAATCGGCGCTAAGGTTGTTTGGAATTCACCCAATGCCAAGTCAACCGGTGCTAGGGTTGTTTGGAATTCACCCTGCACCAAGTATGGATCGACGAGAGTTACCTCGGGCCTCAAGTCAAAGCTCGACCCAGCTCATTGTCGCTTGGCTTCCCTTGGACGCCACTCGAATTGCCAGTTTGTGTAGGGCATTTGAGGGTAGTGTGGTTTATATAAGGGGTTGAAATCCCACTTTATCTCACTTTTCACCAAGGGTAAAAAAAACTTAATCAAAAATTTTCTTAATAGTGAGGAGAAGGTGCTCGGTTGAACTCCAGGGTAAAAAAAACTTAATAGTTTCACCAAGTAAAAAAAAATTAATAGTTTCGGCAAGCAGTTGTACTCCAGCAAAATTTTTGCAGCGAGGGTTTTCGACAAACAGTGGGATTCTCAACGGTTTTGTAGGGAAGGCCTTCGGCGAGCAGACTTTGCCCACAATTTGGCGAAGTTGTAGCGAAAGGAGTGGGAAAGGAGAGTTCTCCGGGGAGTTTTCCGGGAAACAAAAGAGCTTCCGACTGCATTTTTTTTTTTGAAGAAGAAGAGGCGGGAAGTGGAACAGTTAGCACTTTCGCACGTCTCAGGAGTTTTCAGGGAGTTTTAAGGGGTTTCCCGGGGGTTGTTAGTGGTGTCGCAGAGGTTCTCGCGGACTTAAGAAAAGCTTGCAAAAGTTTTTGGTGAGGTTCTAGTGATGTCTCGGGCAAAAAACACAGGCGGGAAAGTTCTTCAGTGGGTGGTTTCCGACCATGTAGAAGAAGTACTGGCAGGAGACGAACATTCACAGGAGGTGGACCGTCAAGGGAGGTGGACCGTCATGGAAGGTGTATAGTTGCAAGAGGTGATGTGCCACCTCTGAAAATCGTGCGACCATTAAGGAGGTGCAAGACGTGGTGACAGTTGACATTCGCTCGTGTGTCAGGCGATGCCAAATGACGTGGAGACGGTTGTCAGTTGACACAGCTGAGTTCGAGGTGTCACAACTAAATTCCATGACACGTATGAGAAATCAGATCACAATCAGCTCTGGCCTTTGACAAGCTCAACTGGCGCTGGGTATCGGCAATCTCAACCAGCGCTGAGTGTTGACAGACTCCACCGGCGCTAGTCGTTGGCACGCAATCGGCATTGGGCATTGACAAGCTCAACCGGCGCTGATTGTTGAAAGACTCAACCGGCGCTAGTCGTTGGCACGCAACCTGTTCTGGGCATTGGCAAGCTCAACCGATGCTAGGTAGACCAGGGCTGAGTGTTGAAAGACTCAATCGACGCTAGTTGTTAGCACGCAACTGGCACTGGGCATTGGCAAGCTCAACCGGCGCTAAGTATCAACCAGCACTGATGGTTTGGAATGCTAACACAACCAGTGCTAAATCTAAAGAAAGGAAGCTGGTGCTGGAGGTTAGGAGCACAATCGACGCTGGCCTTTAGAGGACACTGCCGGTGCTGGCCTCAATCGACGCTCATCAGCACGTATGGCTTATCAAGATGCGGAGAGTGATGCTCGCGTGTGGAAATAAGTTACATGCGGGATTTGTGATGTTTGGCAATGAGCTATGCATGGTGATGTTCATGGATCGACAAGAAGTGGTGAATGATGGTAAGGCATGGCTTATAGTACCTGTTGGAAGCGAAATCCTCTAGCACAACAGTAAGGTCCATGTTGTTTTGTGGAAGGGCATCCAACATGAATAGGGTACACTTTCCATGATAGGAAAGTTCCTTGCCAGGTCTAGCCAACTTTGTATGTTCGATACACATGTCAAATGAATCCTACGTTGTATATTAATATACACGTCAGATGAGATATCTGGCTTGTATGTTTGATAGACACGTCGGATGGATTGAGGCTAACTTCTTGGAGTGGCTTCGCTTCATCTTATGGCCTGTAACCAACCTCTTACTCTTCAGATGAACTAAAGGTAACCCTCCAAGTGGTTTCGCTTCTTCTTCATGAGGAAGGCCTACCTTTGGTGAGTTTGCTTCTTCCTCATGGGGCAGGCATTTGTTTTGTCCTGTAACCATCCTCTTATCCTCAGATGCAAGAGCAAAACTACAAGTTTTGGTTTGTAACCGTCCTCTTATCCTCAAATGCAAGAGACTTGTAACATCCCTAATAATGGGCTTCTTTGTAAATTGTAACTCCTTTTTACTGCAGTAAAAAGAATTAGAATTTGTTTGTACTATCTTGCTTATTTTCGGGTTGAGTCCCTTTCTTTTCAAATCGCATCACGGATAGTACTTCTTTAAGTATCATCCATTGATAGGGGGCATTGCTTCCTCTCCTCCAGGATGTGTCAGTATATAGGCTCCATTGGGTGAGACCTTTTTTACTATAAAGGGACTTTCCCACTTACACTCAAACTTCCCTTTACGTCGGCCATGCATAACAATAGGCCTCTTGACAGCTAGGACTAGATCACCACGGGTGAATGAGTAGACTTTGACAGACTTGTCAAAAGCCTCCCTCTTCATTCTCCCTTGGTTGAGTTCAACGCTCTGCTGAGCCTCTAGTCTCTTTTCATTGAGTGCATCCAATTCTTAGTATCGGAGCATGACTCTCGCATCTTCAGTAATTCCTAGGTGAATAGCGACTTGCAGTGAAGGGATTTGTATTTTGAGTGGTAAAACTGTTTTACCTTCATAGACCAGAGAATAAGGAGTGGAATCAGTAGCATTTCGAGCAGTGGTACGATAAGCACGTAGTGCTTCGGGAGGCTTCTCATGCCAGTTCATCCTTGTTTTTTAGACTAACTTTTTTCAAACAGTGCACATAGTCTTATTGAAAGCCTCAGCTAATCCATTCGCCCGAGGGTGGTACATAATCGAGTACCTTCATTTGAAACCGATCTGGTTAACTAAGCGATCGATGTGATGACTCCTAAATTGAGGACCGTTATCTGATATAATCCGGTCGGGCACTCCAAAGTGATATATGATATGATGTCAAACAAAGTAGGCCACCACTGTCCCAGGAACCTGCTTAAGGGGGACCGCTTCAGCACACTTAGAGAAATAATATGTTGCAGCTAGGATAAAATCATGACCCATTGCAAAAGGAGGGTCAATAGTCCCTACGATGTCCATACCCCATTGTGAAAAGGGCCATGATGCAACTGTAGGTTGTAAGGGCTCTGGAGGCTGATGAACCAGGCTAGAGTGTATTTGGCATACTTAGCATTTTTTAGCATAGCTTAAGGAATCGGAGATCTTGGAAGGCCAATAGTATCCCAATCTACGTTTTCGCTCATAGAGCTTAGGATCAGATTGGTATAGTCTACAAATGCCTGAGTGGACTTCTTCTAACACCTTAGTAGCTTCTTGGATATCGACGCATCTAAGAAGAATGTCGTCAAACAACCGTCTGAAGAGAGCATCTCCTTCAAGGAGGGTATACTTGGTGGACATTCGATGTATACTATTGCATTCGGCACAATCTTCCGAGAGCCTGCCATGTTTTAAGAAACTAGTGATGAGCTCTCTCCAATCTTCTACCTGCTCAATTTCTACGCATATTGGGTCAAAGAATTTTGGTTCTTGATTTCGACCCTTAGCTCTGTGACTCTGTGTTATTCTTTGTTCAGTCTTGATTACTTCTTTGGCTGATAGAAGTGCTCCAAATGGATACGGAGGGCACTCGGAGAAGATATTTCTCTCATCATCTGCATCGACCTCGATTCTTAGTTCGATGTGTCTCCTTTCTGCCACTCAAACAAATGTGGGTCCTAATGAGGACAACTGAATTGTAGCACTGCGTTTTGCAAGTGCGTCAGCCTGCGAGTTTAGCCTCCTTGGGATGTGACTCAAGGATACGTCCTCAAACTGAGCCATATATGATTTTACAGTATCGTGATAAGGCTTAAGAGGGTCTTTTCTCATATCATAGATCCCTTTGAGCTGCCAAATAACCAACTCACTGTCGCCATAGATCATGAGTTGCTCCAAGTTGAGGTTGAAGGCTATCTCTAGTCCGATTATAAGGGCCTGATATTCTGCCTCATTATGAGAACCGGCTTGGGCGAGGGAGAAAGAAAGTGGCAATATTCCTCCTTTCGAGGTTAAGAAGACTACGTCGGCACCTCCTCGGTCTGATTGGAAGACTCCATCCAAGTACAATTGCCAAGCATGAGCAAGCTCAGGACAGAATACTTCTTCATCGAGGAGGTCGCTTGGTCACAGAGATTTCGCCAACATGGGGTGCGCTGCAAGAAAGTCAGCCAAGGCCTGGCCCTTGATAGCCTTCTGTGGGACATACGTGATGTCGAATTCCATCAGTAATAATTCTCACTTGGCAAGGCGTCCCGTCAAGCATGGGCATGTCATGAGAAACTTTACAGGATCAACTTTCAATATACTTTTAACTTCATGACCAAGCAAGTAATGGCAGAGTTTTTATACTGTGAAGATCAAGGCCAAGCGCATCTTCCCAATAGGGGATAATTCTTCTCGACCCCTTGCATCCTGCAGCTAAGGTAATATAATACAGTCTCTTTTCCCTCTTCATTGTTTTGTGCCAACAATGCTCCTAGTGACTCGTCTAAAGCAGTCACATATAGAATGAGGGGTTTTCCCAATATTGGTGTAGGGAGTACTAGAGAGTTGAGTAAATAATGGCTGATGTCATCAAGGGCTGTCTGACATTCTTCATTCCAGATAAATGGGGTATCTTTCTTTAACAGGTGTGTAAATAGTTTACATCGACCTGAGAGGTTCGAGATGAACCTACGAATGTATGTCAGTTGCCCTTGGAGGGAGCGCCGTTCTCGAAGTGTAGTCCATGACAGCATTTCTTGGATTGCCTTGATCTTGACTGGCTCAATTTCAGGCCCTCGATGTCCGACGATGAACCCCAAGAATTTTAAGGAGCGCACGCCGAAAGAATATTTTAGCGGGTTCATTTTAAGTTAAAGAAGACACAAATGCTCGAAAACCTTTTCAAGGTCTCTCATGTGAGCATCTGTCTCTTCAGATTTTACCACCAAATCCTCTACATAGCATTCACTTCTTTGTACATTATGTCTTTGAAGATGGCCGTCATTGCTCTCTGGTATGTGGCACCAGCGTTCTTCAATCTAAAAGGCATCATCGTGTAACAGAAGACCCCTTTCGGAGTTAAGAACGCAGTGGCTTCTTCATCTTCAAGCGCCATCCTTAACTGGTTATACCCAGAGTAACCGTCCATGAAGGAAAAGATTTGACAGGGAGTCGTTGAGTCGATGAGCATCTCGGTGAATGGCAATCGGAAGTCATCCTTAGGACAGGCGGTACTGAGGTCACGAAAGTCAATGCAAACCCTGATTTGACCATTTTTCTTCTTCACTGGGACAACATTTGCTAGCCATTTTAGGTACTTGACTTCACAAATAAAGCCTTCTTGTTTGAGTTTGGTCACCTCGGCATCTATTTTCATCTCAAGGTCAGGCCTGAACCTTCTCGATTTATGTTTGCTGGGTTTGATAGTCAAATCGATGTTGAGATGGTGAACAACTAATTGAAGATCTAAACCATGCATCTCATGATAATGCCAAGCAAAGACGTCACGGTTAGCTCGCAAGAAAGTAGTGAAGTCCTCTTTCTATTCTGGAGACATATTCACTGAAATGAAAGTGGGTTTGGGATCTACTTCGTCTCCAAGGTTTATTTCTTCAAGTTCGTCAGCTGTGGCCAGACCACCTTCTTCCCATTCTTCTGGGGCCTCTTGCAACTCTTCATCATTATTTTCAGAGGTCTTTTCATCAACCTCAAGCGTAGAGACCCATGACCCTGACATCTCTGCTTCCACTAGGGTTCTAGAGTATGCCATGATTTCTGCGCCTTTCTGGAATCGAGGGACATAAGGGTCAACCTCAAACATGGGAAGCCAATCAGACTGCAAGAGCTTGTTTTGGGGTTCAACAAAGGTTGGGCGTGAAGTAACCTTGTAAGAATCACACAGTCCTTGCGCAGATGTGTGTAGTGCTTGCTCCGTAATGACTTGCGCTTCATAGATTTGCACCATATGGCAAGCCTCTTGAGAATAAAATCGTTGCCCCTTCGATTCTCTCAGTCTCTACTCAAAGTTAGATTCAGGGGGCCAAAGGGGATTCTCTGGCTTCGACTTCTTGTGCTTCTTTGAAGAAGGTGGCTCTACCTTAGCTTTAGCTGTCAGGGCATCAGCAACTGTTAGGAATCCTGCTGCCTGTGTCACTATCTTTCTCAATCGTTTCCATTGCATCCTGCTTATATTGATTCCTTCAAATTCTCGGTCGAGAACCTCGAAGTTTGGGCATATAAAGGTTGTACCTGTAGGGGATGTAGAAGAGGGAGAATGAGAAACAAGAAAAGAAGGAGGGGAAGGGCTAGAAGGTGGGGGACTTTTAAGGTCGTTCCCCTCATTAGACCGATCTGGGCCACTTTTTACAACTTCACCAGAGCTGGATGGGTGCAGGAGGTCTTTTAGTTATTTCCCTTTCTTAGACTGTTGGGGAGTGCTTTTAACGTCGTCACCCTCATTGGACGTGTGCCGAGTGGGAGACGGCACGGGAACATCTTCTTGACAGGATGAAGAAGGAAGAAGGATCGGGCCAGGGATGCAATCTAGTAAAGTTGGCAATGGAGGAAGGGGCCTGAGAAATTCCTGCTCGACTGTGGGTTGAGCGATCTTGTTTCTTCGACGAGTAGCCCTTGGTGCCTGTGTCTTTCTGGTTTTTTGAGCTAATATGTGATTCATCTCGCTGCGCTGGAGAACAACTCCAACTTGGCGAACTGCTTCTCGCCTTAAGGGCTTGAGTCTGCTTCGGCCAAGGGAGACTATCCATGGCTGTAGAGTCGAGCATTCCGCTGAGTCAGAGTCATTGATAGGAAGGTCTTACTTTGTGAGATCTTCATGCTCCGATAGAGAAGTGACTTGGGGATCACTTACAGGGAGGTTGTAAAACTCTTGACACTCCCACATTTTCTTTGCAAATATATCAAGGAAACTTATGCATTCTGACAAGTAATAGTCTTTTATCTGATAATACGGGCACCAACAATCAGTCCCCTTAGCAGGAGGACAGGATTGCCTTGCCTGCTTTAGTGTGATTATGCGTTCTTGAAGCATTATAACGAAGAAGGCGTAAAGGATACCAGGCATTTTGTCTTCCTCAGATGGTTATGGCATGGGAGGCCTCGGCTGCCCCGCAGGCCCTCTTTATGCCTTCAAGCTTTATCTGACCCTTCTAAATCAGGGCCTCGATAACATCCTACAACGTGTAGTAGTCATCTGTGGGATGATTGATCCTCCGATGGTAGCCACAATAATTTTCCTGAGAGATGGATCATATTTTATTCTAATAATAACCGGAACAGCGCAAGGACCCATTCCTTTTCTAAGGGATAGACCTTGTTCCTATGTCTAGTGAAATAGTCACCCCGATCAAGGTTGGCTGGTCGGGGTACCCGATTGTATGACTGTTGTTGCTTGCCAGCCTAGGTTGTTACCTTTGACGTGCTTCCCCCTTCAGAGAGGTCTAGAGTCTGGGAGGAAGCCTTCTTTGAATCAGTAACCATGACAGCTGCATTGATTACCCCTTTCTGTTGGCTGCCCCGTGTGTTATTCCGAGAGTTACCATTGCCCTGTTGTTTGCTGAACTTGTAAATGATTGTCGTGTCCCAGCATAGTGGCGTGATAAACTTTCTATGCGAACTGATTTAGAGATCAAATCTGACATGGAGGTTGGATTAGAGGCCTCGACATGTAGACCGATCTCGGGTAGCATGTTCAGCAAGCAAGTTTGGACAGCTTTCCTCTCAAACATAAGATTAGGATGGTGGGAAGCCTTTTTTCTCCATCTTGATATGAACTGATCCACGGGCTCATCGGGGTCTTGAGTCAAGGGAAGAAGTTTGATGGTTTCAACCTCCCTCTCGACCTCATAGCAGCATTGATAGAATAGTTTCTCCATCTCCTCCCATGTATGCGCTAGTTTAGAGGAAGTCTGACATACCATTGAAATGCTAGGCCATCGAGGGTCTCAACGAATTGTCGAAGAAGAAGTCTTCTGGCTGCTGCTATTTCTCGATATGCTGCTTGAAAGTGGAAAAGATGCTAGTTCCGGAACATGGTTCCGATGAATAAAGGAAACTTCCCTTTCTTATAATCTGAGGGAAACATGACCTGATCAGTACATGAGGGGCATGGCCTTTGATAAGGCGTCACACCCTGTATCCTCGGGATTTGTCAGTTCTTTAGGCTATGGGTGACCATAGCGTTAATATCTGTCTGAGAGACAAGATGAGGGACATAATTGTTCTGTGAGGTAGAGGGAGGGGGCTGCCATGGAGGTGCACCCTCAGAGTGATGGGAATTGACCTCACGGTTGGCCAGCTGGCGTGCGGCGTCGATATGATCGATCTTCTCCATCATTACGCGCCATATCCTCAAACTTGTCATGCACTCTTCCTGCACATCACCAGACTTGATTACAACCATTACACTACCATTTCTCTGTGGAGGTCAACGTTAGTGGCGACTGAGGGCTTGCGAGCTTGACAAGTCGTACATGGTAGGTCAGTCAGTAGGGGGCCAGCATGCTCTGACTGAACTCGACTCTTGGATCCTGATCGCGTTTGGACCGATTCTCTACGATTTTGGGACCGTGGCTATTAAGTGGCTGGATCTTCTTCTATGACAGTAACCACAGCACAAGGCTCATAGAGCTCTTCTTCAGGCTTGATCATCTGAAAGGGGTAGAAGGGATTCAAGTGAAGAGGGTCGACAGAATTGGTTGTTTTGACTGCCTTGGTCACTTTCCTAGTCTAGGTCGCAGGTGGTCAGCTCTTCTTGCACAGAAGAGAGCTGTCTCCATCAGGTGCGGTAATGGATAAGGGCTAAGAGCTAGAATCTTCTTGGGCCGAGGAGAATGAAGGACTCGATCTTCCATCAAGTCATTGCCCCGAGCTCTCTTGTGGGCCCTAGAGACACGACCAAAGTGACGGGGCTGGTTCAGGATGGTACTTTTGAGGAAAACCTTTGAGTGTCAAGGCTGAGGGTGCTTGCTCGAAGGAGGAGTGGGCCGGACCAGGATTGAGTCATGAGAAGGCCCAAGTCTAGGGCGAGGGGACATTTGTGATAGCAATGTGTGTGCGCCCCTTGAAGAAGGATTAGGGGAGACGTGCGGGTCAGTCCGGGCTCGTGTAAGTGACCTGGCCTTGCAGGCTGAGAGCTACGGGCAGGTGTCTGTAAGAGAACAGATGTAAGCCTACCCCTCACTGGGTGTGTTTGTCTGTGCAGCATAGGAGGACGACGAGGTCATCTCTTGTGTACTTGGGTTGGCATGATGACGGTGTTACCCTGAGTAGTGAGATGCATGTGATCAACGTGCACAGGACCTGACCTTAGAAGGTTCGATCTTTGACACGGACTTGAAGTAACAGAAGGGTTGCCCCGTGGTGAGTCTCGACTGGGTAACCCCTGTGTCTTGTGGTGTGTGTTAGGGGTGGAGACCATGGGGTTTCCACCTTGATGTGTTGAGCATCTAAGGATAAACAACAATGGAAGAAAAATATGGGGGGTAGCCTTATGGCGACCCTCAGAAGCACTGGCCACTTTGGTCGTCTTTTGCAGAAAGGGACTAGGCAGCCTTCCGGCATGCCTCAAGAACACGACTTGCAAGAAACTTGTCAGTGGCTGGGTGCAAGCTATGTGGGGCAACAGAAGTGTTGCCGATGCAGGGTGTGTTAGTGGAATCTTCACCTGTGGGTGGAGATGGGGAGTGAGGGATTTGTAGGTCCTGCCTCACATCGGTCCAGGTTAAGACCTGGGAGCTAGACAAGGGTCTTTGCTCAAAAGAATGGTTGGGAATGAAGTTGAAGGAACTTGTTACCTAGGGACACTCTCGAATAAGGGGATAAGAAAATTTTCGCTCCAAATAAATGGCTTACAAAACCCGCAAGCCATAATAAAATGTGAAAAGATAATGAAAGAAGATAATAACAGAAGAAACTAGCCAAACAAGAACGATTCAACTAAGGGGTAGTAAGTCCCCAATGTAGTCGCCAAGCTGGTTAGGTGCCTCGATCTTACCCTTCGGATCCTCTTGGGGATCGGGTGGCACGCATCTCAAGTTTCGAGGGAAGACCCGGGATGGTTTTGAGATCGCTCTCTCAAGAACCTCGTTCAAGAATGGGGGCAGGTGTTACCAACCCGTGAGAGAGGAATTTAAAGGTGGGTTCGGGACTTACTCGGGCTGGCTCGCGTGGGCGCCCTCTTAGATCACAAAGAAAGCCCCTCAGTAATAAAACTGGTTCGGAATCGCCTCCCTTGGCTTGTATTCATCCTGTTTTCTGTAGTCACACATTTATATGGCAAAGGTTATAAGATAGGTGGGTCAGACTTCACCCTTTTCCTCTTTGATGAATATACACAAGCATGCACATTCAAAAAGAAGAAGAGAAAAAATACTGAGGAGAGAAGAATTCGACTAAGCGAGAGGATAGATCGAGGACTAAGCTGGAGAGTAATTGGCTTGATGTGGTAGTAAAATATGCTCGGTAACTAAGACCAGCTCACAAGATTACTACTAGACGTCATTACCAGTACTAACTAGCGAGGCATGATGGTGAGTCTATCGTGCAATAAAGCGAGCCAAGTAATCCTGGCACAACAACCTTACAGCTAGACGACAAGACTATCATGAGAGGCTAACTTCAATCCCTCTTAGTCAAACGAAAGAGTAGCAGAATGATGGTTACGACGAAAAAAGAGAAGAAGGGAACATAAAGAACGAGGGAGAAGAAATAAAGAGAAGAGTACGGAAGACGAGAGGATAAAAGAAAGAGAGGGAATGAAGATGCAGTCGGCACTAAGCATTGCCGATTGTGCTAGAAGAAAGAGAGAAAAAATGCAGTTAACGCCAGGCTTTGCCAACTGGGTTATACAGAGGAGGAGAGAAAGAGAAAATGCAGTCGATGCTAAGATTTTCTAACTGTGTCAGAAGAAGAGAGAGAAATCCAGTCGGTGCTAAGCTTCACTGACTGTGACAGAAGAGAAGAGAGAGAAATCCAATGGACATTACGCTTCATCGACTATGACAAAAGAGAAGAGAGAGAAATCCAACTGGCGTTAAGCTTCACCAACTATGATAGAAATGAAGAGAGAGAAATCCAATCGGCACTAGGCTTCACCGACTGTGACAGAAGATAAGAGAGAGAAATCCAACTAGTGTTAGGCTTCGTCGACTGTGACAGAAGAGAGGAGAGAGAAATCCAACAGACGCTAAGCTTCGCCTACTATGATAGAAGAGAGGAGAGAGAAAAATCCAACTTGACATAAGGAATAAAAGAAAAGGAGAGAGAAAACCCACTCGATGCTGGGAATGAAAGAAGAGGAGAGAGAAAAATCCCACATGGCACTGGGAATGAAAGAAGACGAGATAGAAAAATCCAGTCGGTGCTAGGCTTCACCAATTGTGACATAAGAGTGGAGAACAAATATAGATAAAGATGAGAAGAAGAGAGAGAAATAGATAGAGATGAGAAAGAGGGGAGAGAAAGAGATAGAGATGAGAAGAAGAGAAAGAGATAAACATAGAGATGAGAAAGAAAGGACGAGAGAGAAAGAGGGGAAGAGAGAAAAAGAGGGAAGGAGAGAAAGAGGGAAGGAGAGAGAAAGCTACCTGCTTGAAGGGTACCAGCCCTTTTCTTCTCTCTCCTCTTTCTCTCTCCAAGACATACCCACAAGTTCAAGCAACAATCAGAATTTTTTTGATTGATCCAAAAAGAATGAATCCCTCCTTTTGTATAATGAGGTAGTGCATGTTTATAGAGAATTGGGCTAAAACATAGGTGTACGTCCTAAAACTACCTAGAATTGAAGATAATTAAAATTTAATTGAAATTAAAGAAATTCTAAAAATTGGTGCAAAAGGACTATTTTGCCCCTGCTTAACAATGTGTGGAATTTTAGAACAGCCCCTGCTGTTGCCCAAGAGCTTGCGTTATCTTCCATGGCTAACCCGAGGTTGTTCCGATGCCCGTTCGATCGAAAGATTATGGTTTTCTTGTAGGGTTCGGCATGGCGATCATTTTGATACCAACTTCAACCCATGAATTTTTTGATCCATGATTATGAGACTTGAAATTTGGATGAATCTTAAAAAGTTCGAATCGATTGTGTTGGTTCCTTGATGTTTCTTCATGATTTCTTCATTGAATCACACTGAGCATGCCGTCGTGATCATGTTGCAACAAACGTACATTGAATTCGTGTCCGGATGAAGATTTTGTCGTATTGAGTATTTGGCCGGAATCTTGAAATCCGATGGTTGGAATTTACAGCAGCTTTGATGCCTTTGTGTGTGAAATCAACCCGTTCATCGTATGTGAGGTTCCTACCAGAGATGACCTTGGACCTCACGCACATAATACAATTGGTTTTGTGTCGATTGCGTATGCGAGCATCGTGATCTAGCTGTTCGAACAAGGCGTGTTGCTGCTGAATTTTCTGTAACTTCCTTCACAGATCTGCAACTTTCATTGAGTTTTTATCTCTGCTCAAGCATCATCACGGGATGTACCACATATCGAATTATTCGTCTTGATGAGACGAACATGCTCACCAACTTTGGGAGCGATCTGACTTGGAACAAGAGAGATATAGGCGTCGAAAGTTACTGCCCGTGACTGTAAAAACAGCCACCTTTAATGGTGTTTTAATGTAGAGTGGCCACACGGGAATAGAGTGTGGCCTACCCCATTTCGATATTTTCCCATAACTTTATCTAGAAGTGCCTGATTATGCTGAAACTTGACCCATAGGGGTTTTCAACCGTGCCGGATCTAATGATTATGGTCCCATAGCTGTTTAACACATCAAAAGTACGACTCTAGTTACGGGGTCCATTTCAGGGTGCTAGAGGCCGATTTCACTGAAATTGTTTCTTGTGTTCACTGCCTTAGACATATCTGATCGCGATAAGACTTGGCAGGTGGTCTTTTCAAGTGGTGATGAATATCTTGAACAATTTTGTGGCCATTATGAGATTTTCGAGAATTTCCACTGTTTTGTAGGCTTTTATTGACCTGCTTCCTACCGGTAACCAAGGTGCTAAAAAATACGTTCAAACATCCACCATGTCTCCAAGATTCTGTGATGAATCTATGCAAAGATGGAAGGAAAGTGGACAGTGGCAGAATCCCCATATTTTTCAAAAGGTTGCCTAGTCAACGAATTTCTCAAACCCTTAAAGCAGTTCAACAGTACCCGTCTTCTTTTCTGCTTCATCCTGGGAGTTGGGATGTCGAGGCAGACATTAGGGGGAGATAGTAGATCATTATCTTGCATTATGAGAAGGGGACCTGTCTCTCCATAGATCAAACTCTCCACGACAAAAGGGACAACTCCCTCGGTGGGTTTGGCTTTCATCTTACTTGAGGACTGGAACAGCCCCGCAGCAGTGCCTTCCAGCTCAACAGGAGTCTAGGGGAAAGTGATTCAGGCCCACGAGTTGCCCTAAGCTCAGTCTGCTTGAAGAAGCCATTATTCTCAATGCGTCGATTTGAAATGGGTTCGAGTGTCTGATCAGGTGATGGTGCAATTGGCTCAGATTGATAGGGTCACTAGGGTCAAATTGGCTCTTTGCCTCATTCGTAGGTGCGTCTTTACCATGAGTGGGACTTGGGTCTCTATAGATAACTACCTTCATCCTACCCCGAGCAACCTTTTTATTGTTTACCTCATGCCATCTTTTTCCCGCATCATTCGCATCAAGGGGAGTTAAAGGGGAGAAGAGGCTCTCATCTTTGGAAGAGAAGTCTGCAATGGTGTTTTTTTCTTTGTCCTCAGAACTAGGGGAAGTTTTCGATTTGTTCATGTGTGCACAGTGCAAAGGTGTGCTAAGGGTGGTGGAGGGATTGACGCCTGTGCGTGCCTTGAAGAAGGACTTCGGGTGACCCGGGGGTCAACCCGGGCTCGAGTAGCATTTTCGACCTTAAGAAGCCCAGTCCCTTGAGCGTGTGTGTGTGATGGAATGGCCATGTGACCATCTCTCACAGAGTGCGCAGGCATGTGCTGGGAGGAGGGGGGGCTAGGAGATTCCCCCTTGTATGCTCGGGCAGGCGCAGCAATAAGGCTGCCCCAAGCAATGCACTGCATATGCAAGGAGAGTGCAGGGCCAGATCCAAGAAGAGCTAAACCCTGACAATACCCTAAGGTAACCTGAGGGCTACCCCGAGTGGTGTAATGCATATGCAAAGGATCTGCAAGGCCAAGTCTGAGATGACCCGGACCCCGACAGCATCCCGAGGTAACCTGAGGGTTGCTCTGAGTGGTGCTGTGTGCATGCAAAAGATGTGCAGAGCTGGGTTCATGAAGACCCAAACCCTGACAGCATCCCGAGGAAACCTGAGAGTTGCCCCGAGGTGTAGCTAGAATGGATGACCCACTAGCTTTGGTGGGTGTGTGTGAGGTGGTAGCCTCGAAGCCACCTCCACCTGGTGTCGAGCCTCTTGTTACAAGGACCTAAAGTGATAGAGAATTGGGGGTAGCCTCACGGTGATCCGCAAGAGCAACAATAGATGAACTGTCAGTCCTTGGAGAGGGAGGAGCAGCCTTCGGGCTGCCCGAGCAGTGGAATCGGCAAGTGACTTGCCGGTAGCAGAGTGCATGCTGTGTGTGGTGGCATGTGTGCCACCAATGCAAGGTGCGTTGGTGGAGGGTCCACCAATGCAAGGACGTATGGAGTGAGGGACTTTTAGATCCATCCTCACCTCTATTCTGGTGAACACCTGGAAGCGCGACATAGGGTCGATGCTCAAGAAAAAGGTCAGGAGCGAGGTTCTTGGAACTTGTTCTTGATGAAGACTCACCAGTGCGTGGGTTAAGAAATCCCTGACTCAGATAAATGGGTTGAGCAACCTCGAGACAAGTGTGTATAGCGAGTAGGAAACAGAAGAAAGGAAAGGTCAAACAAGAACGATCCAACGATGGGGTAGCGTGTCCCCAGTGGAGTCGTCTAACTGGTTACGTGCCTCAATCTCGCCCTCCAGGTCGGGTTGACCTGGTGGAGTGGTTTCGGGTTCGAGATGAGCCCAGGACCTGAGACCCCTCTCTCGAGAACCGTCCGAAGAAGACACAAGCAAGATACCAACAGGTAAGAGAGGAATTAAGGTCATGAGGTTGGCCTTACCTCACGTGGGTTCGTAACACGCTCGGGCTAGCTCGCGTGGGCACCCTCTTAGATCACGTGGAATGCCCTCGAGGATTGTGATTGGTTTGGAATCGCCTCCCTTGACCTGTTTCTCCTTTCTTGCAAACACACACACATTAAAAGTACATACATGTGGGTCATAGGACCCTACCTTGTTATAAGATGAGCGCACACATGCGTGTGTACTCAAAGAAGAATGGAAAAATAACATAGAAGAATCTGTATCAATTCGACAACCTCACGACATCTTCTTGTTGAGGGACTCTAGTACACATTTTAAGAAGAAAAAGGGGTGAGATAGAGAGAGTGAAAGAGAAAAGAAAAGAAAAAAGAGTTTGATGGCTAGTCTGCTTTTCACCTAGTACTTCAAAGGAATAAAGAAAGAGAAATAAAAAGAAATTGAAGGCTGGTCTTCATTTCACCTAATACTCCAAAGAAATAAAGAAGGAAGAAATTGAAGGCTGATCTGCTTTTTACCCAGTACTCCAAAGAAATAAAGAATGAAGGAATTGAAGGATGGTTTGCTTTTCACCTAGTACTTTAGAGAAATAAAAAAAGAAGAAATTGAAGGCTGGTATGCTTTTCACCCAGTACTTCAAAGAAATAAAGAAAAGAAAGAATTGAAGTCTGGTCAACTTTTCACCCAGTACCCCAAAATAAAGAAAGAAGAAATTGAAGGCTGGTCTGCTTTTCACCCAGTACTCCAAAGATAATGTCCATTTTGAAAAAGAAAGAGAAAAGAAATAAAATAAAAATGATTAGGGCTAGTATGTCTTTCAACTGGTCCTTTAAAGAAAATATAGATTTTAAAGAGAAAAGAGAAATGAAGATTGGTTTGGCTTTCACCCAGCTCTTTCGAGATAAATGAGAAAAAAGGGAGACGAAGGTTGGTTTGTTTTTCACCCAGATGCTTCTGAGGTAAAATGTATTTTTCGAAAGAGAATGAAGGCAACTCTGCTTTTCACCTAGTCCCTCATAATCCTTGTGAATAAAGAGAGGAGGCTAGTTTGGCTTTCACCTAGCTCCCCAATAAAAAGGATTGAGAAAAAATAAAAAGAGAAAAAAGAAGGCTGGTTTTTTTTTATAAGAGCCACAATTTTTCTCCCAAGCTAGTATCGCTGCGCAGGAAGTGGGATGTAATGTAAAAGCGTATGGACTACTGTCGTCTGAGGCATTATCACACATGTTTAGAGAGCAGCACCAGTTGGAGCAGTGCCGGTTGGAAGAGAAGAGAGAGCAACGACAGTTTGAGCAGCACCGATTGGAAGAGGAGAGAGAGCAGCGTCGATTGCAGTAGCGCCCGTTGAAAGAGAAGAGAGAGCAGCGCCGGTTGGAGTAGCACCTGTTGGAAGAAATTGAGCAGTGTCAATTTGAGTAGCGTCGGTTGGAAGAGAAGAGAGAGCAGCACTGGTTGGAATAGCACCGGTTGGAAGAGAAGAGAGAGAGCAGCACCGAATGGAAGAGAAGAGAGAGCAGCGCTAGGTGGAGTAGCGTTGGTTGAAAGAGAAGAGAGCAGCGTTAGTTGGAGCAACGCCTGTCGGAAGAGAAGAGAGAGCAGCGCCAGTTAGAGCAGCACCAGTTGGAGCAGCACCGGTTGAAAGAGAAGAGAGAGAGCAGTGCCGGTTGGAGTAGCGCCGGTTGGAAGAGAAGAGAGAGCAGCGCCGACTAGAGCAGCGCCAGTTGGATGTTTGATTGTGCAGTGCCGGGAGTGTCTTAGTCAAATGTCCAACCTCTGTGCATGTCAGAGCCACCCCGTACATGTTAGAGCAATGAGTGATCGCATCAGCCATAGTGTTTTCCAATCACCCTCTCCTTTTAAGCCTTTGCCAACACGGGTCTCTCCCATTTTATTTTCTCAATTTTCCCTCTCTCTTGAAGTTCACTGCTGTCCCTTTCAAGATAGCCCACTGGTGAAGCTAAGGAAAACCCGTGAAGGCCACGAGTAAGGGCTTGTGATACCATGAGAAGTCAAGATAAGTCGGTTTAGCTTTATACATTCATGAGTGTTGTAAAAATGTTGAAATGGATTAGATGATCTAAAGGAAAATGTGAAGAATGAATGGGTTAACATGAGGTTGAAGTTTCAGTTTGTGCTTCTCAATGCCATGACTATCTACCACATGTTTGATCTTTTTATTTATGGGTACTCATGAAATCTCTCACTGTGAGACTCCTTATCACGAATAAGGTTCCAAGCCCAAAGTGTAGCTTGACTAGGAAGTATTAAGTGTTCTTTAAAAGTATGATAATTTGAGAATGTGAATTTTCAGAATTGTGAATGTTTTTGCATCTATATGTTCGATGACTAAATGACGTCCAAATAGGACCAAATCAGTACCAAATGAAAAAAATGTGTGTATGCTCCAAGTTCATTTTTTTTTGCCATGATAAAATTTTGTATGGATAAAAAGATGTGGTCCTAAATGTTGAGGCAAGACACTGTTCATAGTCGCAACTATTTCCAACAACTGTGGCTCTCTTTGGGAAATACTTTTGACCTAGCTAATGGAATCCAAAAACCTTGAAATTTCTGCCATTGGAAAGGTTTATGAATGCACTTAAAGTTTTAAGTTTTGATATGTTTGAAACTCCCCACAGATTTTGAGCTATGACCCGAAATTCACGAACACATCACTGCGCATTATTGCAGGGATATTTCCAGCAACTAAGGGTCACTTTGTACTGAGCTATTGACCCATCAAATGGCACCCAAATTTCTTCAAATCACTGTTTTTGTAAAGAAATGTGTATTAGCTCAAGGTTTCATGTTTGAGGCATTCTGAAACTCCCCATACATCGGGAGCTACGCCCTCACTAAGAGTGGCATTTCACTATTACTTGTCACTACATCATTGTATGACCATGCGACGCTAAGTTTTCTCGATATATGATAAATGTGGATGCCATATGATAAATTCCATGAGAATGCCATAAAGATATCTGAATGATGGTGTATAAACTGCAATTTGTGAGAAAAAGGGACCACAAGTGCGATAATGATGAAATGAATTAACAATGAATGCCTAATGCTACGGAGAAAGCTTCAGTGTAAATGCCCTGTGATAGCTTATGAAATGCATGCCTTTTGCTAAATGCTATGATGTTATGATGAAATATGATTCATCAGCTCTGAGGTAATGAATGACACTGTTTATATTGATATTGACCATTACGCGGTGGGATACTCACCGGTAGTGGGTACTATTATGATGATGTGATGAATGCCCACTGTTTATATTGATATTGGCCACTACGAGGCGAGACTCACCGGTAGTGGATACTGTGCTGTTATATTGATGAGAGTGTTGACCACTATGCATTGGGACCCGAGCCCTTTGGTAACGGATATTGGACTTATCGATGGGAACATTGGTCGCTACGCTGTTGGACCCGAGCCCATCGGTAGCGAGAGTTAAGTTCACTAAGACATTAATGAGAATATTGGCCACTACGCGGTGGGACACTCACCGGTAGTGGATTTTGCTATGATATTGCCTGCTACGTGATGGGACACTCATCGGTAGTAAGGACAGAGATGTCGGAAAAGCCCCTAACCTGAATAATGATAGGAATGGGTTAAGGATGAGGATAAAGGGTCGCACCCTAGATTTATGAAATGATATGTTATTGATGCCTTGCAAGGTAAGGACCTATTGAAACCCTAATGCATGCTAAGGACTGTGTGAGTGTGTTGAGGGTATTACGAAGTGGACACCCCACTTGTCATTACCCTCCCTCCTATGTGATTGTAGAGGTCTTAAGCACTGGGATTGGCTTAGTCTGATGGATAGGCCTCTGCTGTGGGAGTAGGTGATTTAGGGAGTGTGTGGGAAATGATTAAATCTCTTTATAAGGAATGTTTAGCATTATAATGATGGAATGATTTATGATTTCATTAATTTAAGGCTCTGATGGCACTGATTTACTGTCATTTAAATGAAATGTTCATATTCGCTGTCTTCACTCGATATGCATTTATGCTAAATTAGGACTTTATATTGATGATCTGTATTGTTATCACATATGGATAGCACCATCATAAATGTATAACACTAGACCTGCGTACTGGGCTGTATAGCTCATCCCATTATTTCTCCTCTCCTTGTAGATTGATAGCAGCACGTTCAGGGCTGGAAGTTCGTGTTTGGTGGCTAGGAGACAAAACTAGTGTTCTTGAAGAAGGTACTTAGACCTTGTTTATGTCTGGGCTGTTTGCCCCTGGTTTTGTTTTGTTCTTGGTGGCCCTAGTTGCTCTGAACTGAATGTAATATTTTGGAAGATTTTTATATTATAAATTTTAGTGTGCGGAGTTTCTTCCTTACTCTTCTACTAGTTAAGCTTGTCGCTTTAGGGCTCTTCTATGGTTTGCTTGATTTTCGAATATAAAGGCATTGAGTCCACTCCTACCTGAGTGACAAACGTTACATTGAATTACGAACCCACGCTCGATCGCACATCTCTGCGTAAGGTACAGTGGTCGGGGACGGGGTCGTGACAGATATGGTATTAGAGCAGCCATGAGAGGATTCTTGGCCTAGGATGTTTAGGTGAGTCCTCTAATTAGTTTTGGGGTAGGCATGTGACTGGGTGTTCTTGTGACTACGTTAAACGATGCTGAGCGCTCGTAACCACAACGTAAGTTCCAGTAATGACAACACCGAGGCACTCAGCGAGTTTTATAGGACTCTTGGGACGATGACCCAAATGATGAAAGAATCGATGCCAACCCAGCCTACACCTACACCAAAGAAGAATGATAGTAGCCTCATGGAGAGGTTTAGGAGAATGGAACCCCCAATCTTTATGGCGCATTGAGAGTGGAGAAGGCTAAGAGGTGGAAGAAACAAATAGAGAAGATCTTATAGGTGTTACATTGCTCGGATGAGCAAAACGTCAGGCTAGGGGCCTTTATACTGGAAGGGAAAGCAGAATACTGGTGGGACTCGATAAAGCAGGCTTGGAGCGAGACAGGGACCGAGGCACCTAGGAAAACTTCTTGACAGCATTTGATGCAAAGTACTTCCGTGATTCAATTAAAGGAAGGAAGTATAATTCATTGAACTTTAGCAAAGGAGCATGACTGTTGAATAATACACCACCCGATTCGCTGAGCTTTCTAGGTATGTGTCCCACATCATAAATAACGAGGTGCGAAAAGTGGTTAAGTTTGAAAGGGGCTTACGACTAGATATCAGGAGTAGTGTGATGTCGGCCAATATAAACGCGTACACCCCGATGGTAGACCATGCTCTGAAGATAGAAAAAGACTAAGAGGATCGCAAGTTAAGGGAGGAAAGAAAGAGGAAAGCAGTGTCGTTGTGGAAGTTTGTGAAGAAACCTAGCAGTCTTCTAAGAGAAACGCTTGAGGGAGACCGTACCCACCTAACCCAAGACTTCTGAGGATTCTTCCGAACAATATAGACAATAACCGACGCCCGATTTGTACTTATTGTGGGAAAAGCAACCACACTATCACAGAATTCTACCAAAAGAAGAATGTATGTCTGAAATGCGACAAGCCTAGCCACTGGGAGAAGGACTGCCCACTGATGAAGACTGAGGATCGCGCAAAGACCCAAGGACGAGTGTTCGCACTCACTGAACAAGAGGCTAAGGCATCCACTTCGGTGATCAGAGGTATGCTCTCATTTTGTGATATTAATGCTAAAGTCTTAATTGAACCTGGATCCTCTCATTCATTTGTTGCACCCCATTTTGCTCATTACATGAATGTTGCACCTGCAGGTCTCAATTACACTTTAGGAGCATGTACACCGGTGGGAGACTCTATGGAAACTGATAAATTATATAAACAATGTAGGATTACAATTGATGGGTGTGACTTGCCAGCAGACCTGATCCACCTAGATATCCAAGATTTTGATGTATTTCTTAGCATGGATTGGTTGTTTACACACCATGCCACCATCGACTACTATGAAAAGACGGTAACCTTTAAACGTCCAGATCAAGCGGAAGCACACTTTGAGGGCATTAAGGATACTTCTCCTCTACACTTTATCTCTGCCCTCCGGGCCTCTTGCCTCTTGGCTAAAAGATGTGTAGGATATTTGACATATGTAGTAGAGAATCGGGATGTTCAGACCCAATTAGAAGAGATACCTGTAGTAAAAGAATACCATGAGGTGTTCCAAGAAAAATTGCCATCCTTACCTCCAGAAAGAGAAATTGAGTTTGAGATAAAGGTAGTACCTGACACCGCTCCTATTTCTAAAGCCCCTTATGGAATGGCCCCAGTAGAATTGAAGAGTTAAAGAGAATTTGCGGGAATTATTGGATAAGGGATTTATCCGACCTTGTGTGTCGCCCTGGGGTGCACCGATCCTGTTTGTGGAGAAAAAGGATGGGTCCATGAGATTATGTATTGGCTATAGACAGTTCACCCAAGTGAGGGTGAAAAATAAGTACCCTCTGCCTAGGATTGACGACCTCTTTGACCAACTCTAAGGACCCCAAGTGTTTTCGAAGATTGACCTCAGATCGAGTTATCACCAATTGCGCAAAGAGGGAGACATCCCAAATACCGCTTTCAGAACTCGATACGGTCACTAAGTTCTTGTGATGTTGTTCGGGTTAACCAATGCCCCTGTTGTGTTCATGGATTTGATGAATAGGGTCTTCAAACCCTTCCTAAATGACTTTGTAGTGGTGTTTATCAATGATATCTTAATATATTCGAAGAGTCGGGAAATGCATGAACAACAACTAAGGATGGTCTTGCAAACTTTGAAGTCGGAAAGATTGTATGCTAAGTTGAGCACGAGTGAGTTTTGGATCCCCAATGTGGCCTTCCTTGGACACATTATTTCTAAGGACGGGATCATGGTGGACCCCTCTAAGATCGAAGTCGTACTTAAGTGGGAAAGGCCAACAAATGTGACTGAGGTTCGTAGCTTCCTAGGACTGATGGGGTAGGCGCTTTGTAGATGGATTCTCAAAGATAGCGCTGCCCCTAACTCGGCTGACCCAGAAGAATGCAAAATTTGTATGGTCAGAGGAGTGTGAGAAGAGTTTCCAGGAATTTAAGAAGAGACTCGTCACAGCCCCAATATTAGCCTTACTAGAAGCAAATGTAGACTTTGTTGTTTATACTGATGCATCCCATAAAGGGCTCAGATGTGTACTTATGTAGAGAGGTAAAGTTATTACTTATGCCTCTAGACCGCTAAAGGCCGCATGAACAAAACTATCCCACCCACGACTTGGAGCTCGTGGCAGTAGTGTTCGCATTAAAAATCTAGAGGCACTACCTCTATGGGGCCCAGTTTAAGGGTGTTCACGGACCACAAGAGTCTCAAGTACCTGTTTTACCAAAAAGTGCTAAATATGAGGCAAAGAAGATGGATGGACTTATTGAATGATTATGACTATACAGTTGATTACCAACCAGGCAAGACTAATGTAGTAGCCGATGCTTTAAGTGTAAAAGACAAAAAGATGTGGTCTCCGTAGCACATTTGATGGTTCGAAAAATGAAGCTGTTGGAAGATGTCGTGGAGTGGCACCCATCTCAGCCTCGTAGCGAGGGGGAAGGAATGCTGTCATGCTTAAGAATGGAACCCCAACTCCTTCAACAAATCCGAGCGGCCCAAAAAAGAGACCCCCAGCTAACAAAAATCCTTGAAGAAATAAAAATGGAAGGAAAAGGAGATTTCTTTATGAGCAGTGATGACTTGTTAAGGTTTAAAGGTCGAGTGTGTGTTCCTAATGATGAGAAGATAAAAAGGGTTGTCCTAGAGGAAACACACCACTCCCGCTACACGGTACACCCAGGGAGTATGAAGATGTAGCAAGATTTGAAAAAGGCCTTCTGGTGGAACATTAGGAAGTGAGATGTGGCACAATTTGTTGCTAAGTGTTTGACATGCCAGCAAGTGAAGGCAGAACATCAGAGACCTGTAGGACTATTACAGCCCCTACCCATACCAGAATGGAAATGGAAATACATCATGATGGACTTTGTCTCTGGATTACCGAGATCAAGTGCAGGGCATGATAATATCTGGGTCGTGGTGGATCGATTAACCAATGTTGCTCACTTCTTACCGGTTCGCACGACCTATACTCTGGATAAACTGGCCCAGTTGTACATCAGAGAGATTGTATGGAGTGCCCATCAGTATTGTGTGAGACAGGGACACTAGATTCACCTTCAGATTTTGGGCAAGTCTGCTGTCAAAGTTAGGAACCAGACTTACATTTAGCACCGCCTTTCACCCCCAAACAGGTGGACTATCAGAGAGAACCATTCAAACCTTGGAGGACATGTTAAGGGCATGTGTCACTGACTTTAAGGGAAGCTGGGAAGACCATCTACCCCTGATAGAATTTTCCTACAACAACAGTTTCCAAGTTAGTATTCAAATGGCACCTTATGAGGCCCTGTATGGAAGAAAGTGTAGGTCGCCCATCTGTTGGGACGAGGTAGGCGAAAAAAGATTATTAGGACCCGAAATGGTTTAGATGACTTACCTAAGTCTAGATTCTAAAACCCCACTAAAAGCAGTCATCATGTCGATCACCCTAGGCAACTATGATGATCGCTCCACGGTCGACTCTAAGCCTAACTTATCCAAACCTAGGGACCAGTATACTGCAATCCCTTGGAATTATCAACAGACCTCTGGTCAATCCATTATCCAATGCCCAGGTCTTTAGTTAGAGGCAGAGTCCCAAGGGTCCACTCCTAATCATGAAATCGGTGTGATTCAAAAATCTAATTCAACCCGAAAAACTTTGAATAGTCAGGGGGTCCGATCAGACGTCGTCCTACAGGGTCTTTTAGGCAACCAAAGTAAAAGTCGAGTGAGGAAGAAATTCATGCTGCATCTAACGCCAATTCCCAAAACTCGAACCAAGATAACCCCGAGGTGCAGCGATCTCAAAACCAAGATGCACTTAGGTCTAGGGGATCTAACCCAACCTCGAGCCATCATAGTACAACTCATAATGTCCTAAACATTGTGTGAAGTAGAGGTATCAATATAGACCCACCCTTAGGTGAAATGGGCAACCAAGCTACCCTTAAAAGTTTGGTTGACCTAGGTTACACTGTTCATGCCTCAGCTCATGGATCGATGCCAAACCAACTTGGTGGTATAGGTCAACCCCTAGCACAACTGAGTCAGCTGATTCTTCAATTGGGCCCCTTAGTTCACCCGGTCCAATAAACTGTGCCATTTTCGCAACTGGTGGCGACACCTATGGGTTAGTTTTCCCCTCACGCACAAATGTATCAAACTGTCTCGATGACAACCTCAGACCCATGCAGGCCAACATGTACCCCAAATCTCAACTTACCAATCTATGGTTGGGAACCCACCGGCCGGTGGGCTTATTGTCATGCCAAATACTGAACAAGAAGGCACCTTAAAATCGATGCAAGATATGCGCGTAAGAATGGGCATGCATGAAATTCTACCCTCAAAGGTCTATGTTCAAGAGACCCTTGGAGGCATGAAGGACCTTCCCCTGGGATTTGTTGTCCCATAATTTAGAAACAAGTTTAATGGGAAAAGCCATCCAGATGCTCATGTCAATGCGTATCTCCTCTCCGTGAGAGCTTTGTGAGACATGCCTAACCAACTAAAGGCCATATTTTTGCAAACATTGGCCGGCGAGGCTTTGAACTGGCATCGGAGAGAAATGTCCACTCAACTACACATCACTCAAGACGAAATGTTCAACTTATTTGTCTATCACTACCATGGGTCGACACCAAGATCTCACTTCCTAGGGGAGCTCAGTGCAATGAAGCAAAATCCAAGAGAATCCTTCAAGGATTTCAGTCGTTGATTCCACGAGGTGGCAATTCAGGTCATAGAATGCCCACTGACAGACCCAGCCAAAATCTCTATGGTCTTGGAGAATGCCGCTCCTGAATACAGGATCTTATTCAGCCAAGGTCTTATCCCCCATTCCTTTGACTTCATAATCGAGTGGGTGGCACGACGTGAAAGGGCAAGAGGGACACCCCTCAGCGCCAGGCCCGACAATAAACCAATAGCGACTCCTTAAAATAAGAGCAAAAACAATAACAAGGGGAAGGCTTCTAGTCAGGTTAATGAGATTGTCATTAACGGACTAGCTCAAGGTTCAGCCACTCAGCACAACAATTAGAACCAAAATCAAAGGGGTCAGCCTAGAGACAACGCTTGAAATAATAACCAAAGGCAAGAGGATAATTTCAATCCTCTCAAAGACCCACTAGAAAAAGTGTTGGAATTACTCCTAGCTAGAAACATGGTTTACCTCCCGCCACCATCCGAACCATCATTTCAAGTCACCGATAAGAGCAAGTGGTGCAAACGGCATCAAAACCATGCTCATGATACTCAAAACTGCAAATTTGAAACGGGTGATTTAAGGGTTAATCAATAAGGGGGACATCACTGTCACACCTAGAAATCAACCCGTCGAAGAGCCTAATCAAAATATGGGTATCTTGGCAAATCCTCTCCCTAAAAAAGTTGTGACAATGACTGAAAAGTTGAAAGCTCAGGATAACTTAAAAGAGAACGTTGCCATTCACATGGTTGAGTGTGGAGACGAAGAAGAGGAGGATCCTAATCAATTCATATTGGCTTGTGACCATCACTTTCAAGATCCCGAAGAAGATCTCCTGAGAACTCTAAGAGGAAACCCTTCGTCTCCTAACCATGATAACCTTCCCAAATGGGACCAATATAACGAACATAATACGTTAGAAATTGATATGGTCAGAACTAGTGTAAAGGCGCCATCTTCCAAACAAGAGGCCAACACTCCAAAATCTCCCATTACTCTTGTTAGGGCTAACCCTATCGAACTTCAAGCTGGCGAGGTTGATTCCTTAACCCGAAGAGGTCGAGTGTTAAAACCCATTCAATTGATGGCCTATACTCTTGATGAAAGAATGGGAAACACCTCAAAAGCTAGACAACCAGCAGGGATCACAAATCACGAGCCGAATAAAGAATCCAAGGATCATGACTACCTACGATCTATCGGCTCATCTCGGGAAGATCCAGGCTCAAATCTCCATCTTGAAGCTACTCGCCAACTCACCAGCACATAGAGCTCAGATCGAGAAGGTCCTCGCCAAAACACACATTCCAAGTAACACACAGTCGAACGAGTTGTGCGACATGATCAACCAAAAGATGGCACCAATGTCAATTGTGCTCACTGATGATGACATCCCAGGCATCTTCAACCGCTTTCATGTCCAGCCCCTGCACATCACTATTTTCATGCAAGGATATGAAACATGGAGAGTGATTTTTTATAATGGGGCATCCTTAAACATATGCTCTATGAAAACAGTGAAGCAGATAGGCAAAAGGATGAATGACTTTAAGCCATGCCTGATAACTATCACTGCATACAACGGGACCAAGTGGTTAGGTGCCTCGATTTCGCCCTCCGGATCCTGAAGGATCAGGCAGTGCCCATCTCGGATTTCAGAGGAGCATGAGATCGCTCTATCGAGAACCTTGTTTGAAAACGGGGGCAGGTGTTACCAACCAGTGAGAGAGGAATTTTGAAGGTGGGTTCGAAACTTACTCGGGTTGACTCGCATGGGCGCCCTCTTAGATCATGAAGAAAGCCCCCTAGTAATAAAATTGGTACGGAATCACCTCCCTTGGCTCATACTCTTCTTATTTTTTGCTTTTCTGTAATCACACACGTGTATGGCAAAGGTTATGGGACAGGTGGGTCAGACCTTATCCTTTTCCTCTCTGAGAAACGTACACAAGCATATGCATTCAAAAAGAATAAAGAAAGACGGGGGGAGAGATGAATTCAACCAGGTGAGGGGATCAGGGTAGTGACTAGGCTGGTTGATAATTGGTCTAAAGTGATAGCAAAACGGGCTCGGTAATGAAGACAGGCTCGTAGGATCACCACTAGATTTTATTACCTATATCGACCAGCTAAGCACGATGGTCGGTCTGTCATGGCAGTAAAGGGGGCCAAGTGATACTGGTACAACAACATTACGGTTAGACGATAGGCCCACCATGAAATGCTAACCTCAATTCCTCTTGGTCGAACATAAGAGTAGCTTAGGAATGGTTGAAGAGAAGATGGGAATGAACAGAAGGAGAGAGAAAAAGGAAGAAAGGAGGGAGAAAAAGGGAGTGGAGATGCAGTCGGCGCTAGACATTATCAACTATTTCAGGAGATGAGGGAGAGAGGAAGTTGTCGGTGCTAAGTCTTACCAATTGACAGAAGAAGAGAGAGAGAAAACTAGTCGATGCTAGGTCATGCTGACTAACGGAGGAAGAGTGAGAAAACCAATCGGCATGAGGTCTCATCGACTGATATAAGAAGAGAGAGAAAACTAGTCGGCACTAGGTCTCTCTGACTGATAGAAGAAGAAAGAGGAAACCAGACGGCACTAGGTCTCAATGACAGTTAGAAGAAGAAAGAGAAAACCAATCGGTGTTAGGTCTTGTCGACTGATAGAGGAAGAGAAAGAAAACCTGTTGGTGCTAGATGTCGTTGACTGATATAGGAAAAGAGAGAAACCCAGTCAACACTAGGACACACCGACTGACAGAGGAAGAGAGACGACCCAGTCGGTGCTAGGTCTCACCGACTGACAGAGAGAGAGAGGAGACCAACCGGTGCTAAACCTCACCAATTGCAGCAGAAGGGGATAAATGGAGATAGAGATGAAGAGAAGATGAGAAAGTGACAAAGAAAAGAGAGAAACAGAGAAAAGAAAGAGAAAGAGAGAGGAGAGAGAAAACCAGTTGGTGCTAGATCTGACCGACTGAGAGAGGAAAAGAGAGAAGAGAGAGAGAGAGAAGAGAGAGAAAGTTGCCTGCTTGAATGGTACCCATCCTTTTCTTCTCTTTCCTCTCACTTTCTCTGAAGACGTACTCATAGGCTCAAGCAAGGAATCGAAAATTTTATTCAATCTTCAAAACATCAACTGAAGGCTGAGAGGTCCCTGTTTATAATGAGGTAGTGCCTGTTTATATAGAATTGTGCCCAAACGTTGGTGGATCGATCAAAATTAGACCTAATTGCTGAAAATTAAGATTTAATTGAATTAAAAGAAATTCTAAAAATGGGTACAAAAGGACTGTTTTGCCCTGCCTAACAATGTTAAGAATTTCAGAACAGTCCCTACCGCTGCTCAAGAAGTTGCGTGATCTTTTGTGGCTGACCCGGGGTTGCTGTGATGCCCGTTTGATCGAACGATTATTATTTTCTTGTAGGGCTCGACATGGCGATCGTTTTGATATCAACTTCGAGCCATGAATCATATTTTTGAGCCATGATCAAGAGATTTGAAATTTGTTTGAACCTTGAAAACTTCGAATAGATAGCAATGTTTTTCTATAATTTTTTCATCGTAGTACACTAAGCACGTCGTCACGATTACCTGGCAACAAACGGGTCACAATTTGGAGCCCGAACGAAGATTTTGCAATTTTTTAGTTTTGAGCAGAATCTAAAATCCGGCTGCCAGAATTTCAGTTACTTCGTAAGCTTCATGCATGAAATCGAATCGTCCATCATGTACAGGGTTCGGACCAATGATTTCCCTAGTCCTTATGCACACAATGGAATTTGTTTCGCATTGATCCGTTGCACATGCGTCGTGATTTAGTCCATCTAGCGAGACATGTCACTGCTGAATTTTCTACAATTTATTCAAGGATCGGCAACTTCTCTCTAGCTTTTCTCTCTGCTTGGACATTGTCTTGGGCATGCCACATTTTGAATTGTTTATCTTGGTGAGACGAATATGCTCACCAAATTTGGGAGCAATCAAACTTAGAACAAGTGAGTTACAGGCCCCGAAAGTGACTGCCCGTAACTATAAAAACAGCCACCTTTTATGGTGTTTTGGTGCGACGAGGCCACACGGGAATAGTGTGCGGCCCTCCTGTTTCAATGTTTTTCTCTTATCTTTATTCTGGAGCGTCCGATTGAGACAAAACTTAGCCCATAGGGTTTTCGATCATGCGGGATCTAATGGCATTGATCCCACGATGATTTTATACTAAGAAAATGTAGTTTCAGTTGTAGGGTCCTTTTCAAGGTGATAGAGTTCCTTTGTGTTCACTGCCTTAGACATGTCTAATCGTGATGAAACTTGAGAAGTGGTATTTTGAAGTACTGATAAAGATCTTGACCAGTTCTGGGACCATTTTGACCTACCTCCTACCAAGGACCAAGGTGCTGAAAAATATGTTCAAACAACTTGCCCTGTCGAATGTTGTGTTTCAAGAGAAGCAAGAAGGACAATCATTTGGAAAGTTTCCTTCAACTTCTTTTTTTTTCCTTCCTAACCACAGGACCACGTGAACGTCGAGGAGATTCACGTAATGGTGTAACTAGGCTGCTCAGACATAGGGATGCATTGTTCACGAGTCCATACATGGAGACTTTAGGGGGAGAAGATAATTTTTTGAGAGATCTTGTCGAAGTCCTCACCCTCGTGCGGACCGTTTACGAATCTAAATCTAAGGACTTTGTACGAACCTCGTCAGTCGGAATCGGACCCATCTGACAATTGAGTGCCATGGCGAAGGGCATTGTTCCCATTTGGTCTGAGTTCGTTGGTTTGTTTTGGTAGTATTGGTTTGTTTTGGTAGCGTTGTTTACTGCTGCACTAGGTTTTCTTTTAACATTCGGAGTACCACTTTGGGTCTCAACTGCCAGGTCCAGTCGGTGGCAGTGTTAGCTTATCCCAAAGGTCTGGGGCTGTCGGCTAGGCTAGGCAAGATGAAGTCTCTGGTGGGTTCTCCCCTTGATTTGTCAGTTTCTTACCTTTATAATGTTTGTTTCTTAGAGTGTAATTGTGACCTTGTGAGAATAATGTTCTTCCTCATCCGACTTGTCTTGTCGTCTTGGCGAGTCTTTTGTCTTTCAAGTCCTTTTCTAACTGAACTGAGACTGTAGGAATATTTTCCATGAAGCTCATGTTTTTGGGTTTCCTAGTTTTCTATGTCACCAGGGATTTTCTTCTTATGAGTGAGGATTGAAGCCACCTGTTGAGGTGAGTGCTGCATTAACCTGTTTATTGATCCAAGCATCCTTTGCAGATTTTTTCTTGGTCTTGGGAAGGAGCGTCGTAGAAACAGTTTTCGCCAACTTCTTTTTATCGGGTTCTTTTACCAATGACCTTCTAGTCATGTCCACCCCGTTTTTTTTCATTCTTGCTGACGATGCCCTTTCAGGTTTTCACCATGCCCGGTTTTTTATTCACGAAACTCTTTTACTCATGGGTTCATGACCATGCCCGTCCGTCATTTTTACTCATGGCGTTCCCTTGATCAGGTATACACCATGCCTGTTATTCTTATCTCTTTTTCTTTGTGAAGGCGTGTTTAAGGTCACGCCTCCAGGACCTGTGCAAAACAGTTTAACGTCATGCGGCCTGGACGTGCACTATGGTTGAAGGTCATACAACTGGACCGTGATGGTGATGGATGGAAATCTATGAAGGACATAGAGTGAGTATGGTGGTGGTTTGGCTCACCCACGGAGATGGATCGGGGCTACCTATGAGAGATGGACGATGTATGAAATGTGAGTGGACGATGGTGACCCACTAACTTACAACGAGTATGGATGGCGAGATGGTTCATCATTTTGTGAGCATGGGTGAGACTCACTAAAGAATGAGGTATGGTGATGAAATGAATGAACTTACTGAGGAGGTAATGAAGGTGGTGCATGCACACTGTCATGTAGGTTAGGAAAGGCATGCATGAAACTGCACCTAAAGGCGTGTGCGTGTATGTGGGTGCGAGTTTATGGTTATGCCTCCAAGACCTAGGCAAAGCTGTTGATCATCATGCCAGCAAGACGTACACTATGGTTTAAGGTCATACAGCTGGATTGTGGTTGCTGAGTCTGTTAATGTCAAGCGGCTAAGACAGGTGTTGTGGTTTAAGGTCACACAACTAAATCGTGGTTTTATAGTTTAAAGTCATACGATTAGGACCATGCAGTTTAAGGTCATACAACTAGACCTCCGCTAGTCATATAGTTTGGAGCATGGTGCTCTGCAGTTTAAGGTCGTACAACTAGACCTCTGCTAGTCATATAGTTTGGACCATGGTGCTCTGCAGTTTAAGGTCATGGAGCACGGACCACAGCTACAGTTTAAGGTTGTATAGTTTGGGCCATGGTGTTGTGCAGTTTAAGGTCATGCAGCACGGACCACTGTTAAGATCATATAGTTTGGACCATGCAGTTTGGGTCATGCGTCTAGACCGAGGCTGTGTAGTTTTAGGGTCGTGCGGCACGGACCGAGGCTGTGCAGTCTAGGGTCATGCAGCATGGACCGAGGCAGTGCAGTTTAAGGTCATACAGCATGGTGTAATTTAGGGTCGTGCAACATGGACCGAGGCTGTGCAGTTTAGGGTCGTGTAGCATGGACCGAGGCTGTGCAATTTAAGGTCGTGTAGCATGGACTGAGGCTA
>NW_006497138.1:922029-979201 GCF_000471905.2 Amborella trichopoda
GGCTGTGTAGTTTAGGGTCATGTAGCATGGACCGAGATTGTGCAGTTTAGGGTCGTGCAGCATGGACTGAGGCTGTGTAGTTTAGGGTCATGCAGCGTGGACCGAGGCTGTGTAGTTTAGGGTCGTGCAACATGGACCAAGGCTGTGCAGTTAGGGTCATGTAGCACGGACCGAGACAGTGCAGTTTAGGGTCGTGCAGCATGGACCGAGGTTGTGCCGCCATGTAGGTGGAGCTCCATAGGGAATAGGTTTGTGGATGGCAATCTGACTCCCTGGGGATAAAATTGTTAAGGCCATTCAAATACTAAAGGCTTAGATGGAAATGGTGACCTGATGAAGGCTGGTCAGCAGAGGTAGACTTCAACCCGACTCCCTGGGGATAAGACAGCTTGGAGTGAAATAGACCCACTAGGAATTGAAGAGGTAAGAATGACCCTAACCCCACTTGGGATAATGGGTTGCAGTATGGGTATGACTCATACCGATTCTCAACGGTCTTGGGACCATGGCTACTGAGTGGCTGAGTCTTCTTCTGTGACGGTAACCACATCACAAGACTCATGGAGCTCTTCTTCAGGCTTCATTGTCTGAAGGAGATAGAAGGGATTCACTTGAAGAAGGTCATCAAAATTGGCTGTTTTGACTGCCTTAGTCACCTCCCTAGTAGTAATTCGTAGACCTCCATCACGTTTAGCCTTGAGGTTTTGATGGACCTCCCGCTAAAACTGCGATCTAGGTCGCGGTAGGTCAACTCTTCTCACACAGGAGAGAGCTATCTTCATCAGATGCAGCAATGGATGGGGGGGCAAGGAACTGGAGTTGTGCAGTTTAAGGTCATGCAGCACGGACCACTGTTAAGATCATATAGTTTGGACCATGCAGTTTGGGTCATGTGTCTAGACCGAGGCTGTGTAGTTTTAGGGTCGTGCGGCATGGATCGAGGCTGTGCAGTCTAGGGTCATGTAGCATGGACCGAGGCAGTGCAGTTAAGGTCATACAGCATGGTGTAATTTAGGGTCGTGCAACATGGACCGAGGCTGTGCAGTTTAGGGTCGTGTAGCATGGACCGAGGCTGTGCAATTTAAGGTCCTGTAGCATGGACTGAGGCTATACAGTTTAGGGTCGAGCAGCATGGACCGACCTATGCAGCTTAGGGTCATGCAGCATGGATCGAGGTTGTGCAGTTTAGGGTCTTGCTATGGACCGCGGCCGTACAGTTTAGGGTCGTGCAGCATGGATTGAGGTTGTACTGTTTAGGGTCGTGCAACATGGATCGAGGCTATGCAGTTTAGGCTCGTGCATCATGGGTTGTGGCTGTGTAGTTTAGGGTCATGTAGCATGGACCGAGATTGTGCAGTTTAGGGTCGTGCAGCATGGACTGAGGCTGTGTAGTTTAGGGTTGTGCAGCATGGACCGAGGCTGTGTAGTTTAGGGTCGTGCAACATGGACCAAGGCTGTGCAGTTAGGGTCATGTAGCACGGACCGAGACAGTGCAGTTTAGGGTCGTGCAGCATGGACCGAGGTTGTGCCGCCATGTAGGTGGAGCTCCATGGGGAATAGGTTTGTGGATGGCAATCTGACTCCCTGGGGATAAAATTGTTAAGGCCATTCAAATACTGAAGGCTTAGATGGAAATGGTGACCTGATGAAGGCTGGTCAGCAGAGGTAGACTTCAACCCGACTCCCTGGGGATAAGACAGCTTGGAGTGAAATAGACGCACTAAGAAATTGAAGAGGTAAGAATGACCCTAACCCCACTTGGGATAATGGGTTGCAGTATGGGTATGACTCGTACCGATTCTCAACGGTCTTGGGACCATGGCTACTGAGTGGCTGAGTCTTCTTCTGCGACGGTAACCACATCACAAGACTCATGGAGCTCTTCTTCAGGCTTCATTGTCTGAAGGAGATAGAAGGGATTCACTTGAAGAAGGTCATCAAAATTGGTTGTTTTGACTACCTTAGTCACCTCCCTAGTAGTAATTCGTAGACCTCCATCACGTTTAGCCTTGAGGTTTTGATGGACCTCCCGCTAAAACTGCGATCTAGGTCGCGGTAGGTCAACTCTTCTCACACAGGAGAGAGCTATCTTCATCTGATGCAGCAATGGATGGGGGGGCAAGGAACTGGAGTCATCTTGGGCCGGGGAGGATGAAGGACTCGATCTTCCATGAGATCCATGCCCCGAGCTTTCTTATGAGCTCCAGAGACATGACCTAAGTGAAAGGGCTGGTTCAGGATGGTACTCTTGTCGAAAACCTTCGAGCACTAAGGCTAAAGGTGCTTTCTCGATGAAGAAGCAGGGTTGACTCATGAGGAGGCATGAGTTGAGGGCGAGGGGACGTCTGAGATGGCGACGCGTGTGTGCCCTTCGAAGAAGGATCTCGAGGGACCTCAGGGTCCACCCAGGCTTGTGCAGGTGATCTGACCTTAGGAGGCCAAGAACTACAAGTAGGTGTCTGTAAGAGACTGGGTGCAGGCCTGCCCCTTACAGGGTGCGCTTGTGTGTGTATAGTAGGAGGACGACGAGGTCATCTCCTGTGTACTCGGGGTGGCTCAATAACGGCGTTGCCCCCAGCAGTGAGATACATATGAGTAGCATGCGCAAGACCTGTCCTTGGAAGGTTCGAGCTTAGACATGAACTCGAGGTAAAAAAAGGGTTGCCCCCGAGGTGTGGCTCAAGTGGGTGGCCCACGAGCCTTGTGGTGTGTGTGAGGGATGGAGACCGTGGGTTTTCTACCTCGAAGTGTTGAGCCTCTAGGGATAGAGACCAATGGTGTAGAAATGTGGGGGGTTATGGCAACCCACAGGAGCAATGGCAACTCTCTTACCTTTTGCAGAAAGGGATTGGGCAGCCTTCCAGCGTACCTCAGGAACTCGAGCGGAAAGTGGGTGTATGTTTTGTGGGGCAACATAAGTGCTGCCCATGCAGGGTAACTTGGTGGAGTTTCCACTAGAGCGAAGAGATGGGGAGTGAGGGACCTTCAAGTCCCTCCTCACACCGATTCAGGTTAAGACCTAAGAGCTAGACAAGGGCTCTTTGCTCAAGAGGATGGATGGGAACGAAGTAGAAGGACCTTGTTACCTGGAGACACTCTCGAATAAGGGGATAAGAAAATCTCTGATCCGAATAAATGGGTTACCGAACCCAGCAGCCATAAGTGAATATGAAAAGAGAATGAAAGCACAGAATAAAAGAAGAGACTAGCCATACAAGAACGATCCGACTAAGGGGTAGTAAGTCCCTAGTGGAGTTGTCAAGCTGGTTAGCTGCCTTGATCTCGCCCTCCGGTCCTGGAGGATCAGACGGCACTCATCTCGAGTTTCAGGGGAGACCCAGAACGATTATGAGATCGCTCTCTCGAGAACCTCGTTCGAAATGGGGGCTGGCGTTACCAACCGGTGAGAGAGGAATTTTGAAGGTGGGTTTGGGGCTCACTCGGGTTGACTCCCATGGTTCCCTTCTAAGATTACGAAGAAAGCCCCTCAGTAATAAAACTGAATTGAAATCGCCTCCCTGGGCTCATACTCTTCTTATTTTCTACATTTCTACAATCACTCACATATATGGCAAAGGTTATGGGACAAGTGGGTCAGACCTCACCCTTTTCCTCTTTGATGAACATACACAAGCATGCGCATTAAAAACGAAGAAAGAAACATAGGGGAGAGAAGAATTCGACCAGGTGAGAGGATCAGGGCAGTGACTAGGCTGGTTGATAATTAGCCTAACGTGGTAGAAAAACGGGCTTGTTAACGAGACTGGCTCATAGGATCACCACTAGACATTATTAAAAATATCAACTAGCTAAGCACGATGGTCGGTCTGTTGTGGCAGTAAAGTGAGACAAGTGATCCTAGCGCAACAACATTACGGCTAGACGACAAGCTTGCCATGAGATGCAAACCTCCATCCTCTTGGTCGAACGCAAGAGTAGTAGAGGAATGGTTGAAGAGAAGAAGGAAATAGATAGAACGAGAGAGAAGAAGAAAGAGAGGAGGGAGAAGAAGGGAGAGAAGATGTAGTTTGCGCTAGACATTGCCGACTGTTTCAGGAGGTGAGTGAGAGAGGAAGCTGTCGGTGTTAAGTCTCGCCAACGGACATCAGAAGAGAGAGGAAAATCAGTCGGCGCTAGGTCTCACCGACTGACACAGGAAGAGAGAGAAAACCAATCGATGTGAGGTCTCCTCAACTGATAAAGGAAGAGAGAGAAAACCAGTCGGCTCTAGATCTCACCTACTGATAGAAGAAGAGAGAGAAAACCAGTCGGCATTAGGTCTCGACAACTGATAGAAGAAGAGAGAGAAAACCAGTCTGCACTAAGTCTCACCAACTGACAGAGGAAGAAAGAGAAACCCTACCGTTGCTAGGTCACACCGACTGACAGAGGGCCCAGTCAGCGCTTGGACTTGACGACTGACAGAGAGAGTGAGAGGAGACCAACCGGCACTAAACCTTGCTGGTTGCATCAGAAGGGGATAAATGGAGATAGAGATGAGAAGAGAAGATGAGAAAGAGATAGAGAAAAGGGAAAAAGAGAGAGGAAGAGAGAGAGAAGAGAGAAAACCAATTGCCGTTAGATCTCACCGATTGAGAGAGGAAGAGAGAGTAGAGAGAAAAAGTTCCTCGCTCAAAGGGTACTGACCCTTTTCTTCTCTCTCCTTTCTCTCTCTCCAAGACATACTCACAGGCTCAAGCAAGGAATCAAAAATTTTAATTCAATCTTCAAACCATCAACTAAAAGTCGAGGGTTCCCTATTTACAATGAGGCAATGCCTATTTATATAGAATTGTGTCCAAACATGGATGAATTGATCAAAATTAGACCTAATTGTTGAAAAAATAAGATTTAATTGAATTAAAAGAAATTCTAAAAATGGATGCAAAAGGATTGTTTTGCCCCTGCCTAACAATGTGTGGAATTTCATAACAGTCCCTGCTGCTGCCCATAAACTTGCGTGATCTTCTGTGGCTGACTCAGGGTTGCTTTGATGCCCGTTTGATCGAAAGATTATTGTTTTCTTATAGGGCTCGACATGGCGATCGTTTTGATACCAACTTCGAGCCATGAATCATGTTTTTTAGCCAAGATCACGAGACTTAAATTTTGTTTGAATCTTGGAAACTTCGAAATGATAGTGCGCTTGTTCCTTGATGTTTTACTAAAAAAAATTTATCGTAGTGCACTAAGCATGTCGTCACGATCGCGTGGCAATAAACGTGACACAATTTGGAGCCCGAACGAAGATTTCACAACTTTTGAGTTTTGACCGGAATCTAAAATTCAGTGGCCGAAAGTTCAGTTAATTCGTCGGCTTCGTGCATGAAATCTAACCGTCCATCATGTACGGAGTTCAGACCAATGTTGGCCCTGGACCTTGTGCACACAATGGAATTGATTTCGCATTGATCCATTATGCGAGCGTCGTGATTTAGTTCATCAAGCAAGGCATGTCGCTGCTAAATTTTCTGCAATTTTTTCACAGATTGACAACTTCTCTCTAGCGTTTCTCACTGCTCAGACATTGTCTCGAGGAGTGCCACATGGCGAATTGTTCGTCTTGATGAGACAAATTCGTTCACCAGATTTGAGAACAATTAGACTTGGAACTAGTGAGTTACCGGCCCCAAAAGTGATTGCCCATGACTGTAAAAAAATTCACCTTTAATGGTGTTTTAGTGCAGTGAGGCCACACGGGAATACTGTGTGGCGCCTCTTTTTCAATGTGTTGCTCATCATATATTTGTTCTGGAGTGTTCAATTAAGCCAAACCTTGGCCCATTGGGGTTTTCGACTATGCTGGATCTAATGGTGGTGGTCCCATAGTGATTTGAGACATTGAAATTGTAGTTCCAGTTGTAGGATCCGTTTCAGGGTTCTAGAGGCTATTTTTTCGAAAAACTATTCCTTTGTGTTCAATGCCTTAGACATGTGTGATCGCGATGAAACTTGGCAGATGGTCTTTTGAAGTGCTAATAAAGATCTTGACCAGTTTTTGGGATATTCTGAGACTATCAAGATTTTTCACTGTTTTGTAGGCTTTATTGACCTGCTACCTACGAGGGACCAAGGGGCTGAAAAACATGTTCAAACACCAAGAGACAAGCTGAAAGCATACTGCCTCTCACACTCAAGATCGGCCCTACCGTCTAAGTGATAAACCTTCATTCAACATGCTGCTAGAAAGACCGTGGCAGCATGAGAACCTCGTGGTCGACTTTACACTCTATCAATGCCTCAAATTTCCAACTAAAAATGGCATCACGAAGGTATGTGTTGAACCCCCTGCTTTTCCCAATCCTAGTATACATAATAGGAAGCTAGCCATAGGGGTCGAGCTTGGAGAAATCCCGCTCGCTTCCTTTGAGCAAGCCGATTGTAAGCCGGCGACCCTGTTCCTCAAATTTTGCAAACTTCTGCATCGATGGAGGATATCATCCAATGTCAACATCGATAAGGTTTCAGGTCCCTCGAAGCTTGGCACATGCTCTTCTCCCAAGGCTTCCAACTAAGCCAAGGCTTGAGGAGTCAAGGGCAAGGCGTAACGGAGGTGATTTCTTAATCACTCCAAGCCAAAACAGAAAATAGGGATCGAAGAGGTCTCGGGTGTTCTCTCACCCTATTTCAAAGTCGGATGAAGCCTTCAAACTATCTGGGCTTTGTATCTAGAGGCATTCAAAGCCTCGATCCTTTCGATGCATGTCCTTCAAAATGGCCAAAGGTGATCCTTGATTCCCCAACGGTCGGGAATTCTTCTTCCTCATCTCATCAGCACACACAAGAACTGGGAATTGAAGACCTTTTTGCTGATCTGGATTTGAAGGTATGCACAATTAGCTCTAACACAGCCAAGCGTGCTCATCTGCCTATTCAACCAAGGAACAGAATTGGTCTATCATTCTCCTATCTCGAGAATCATTGGAAGCATACTTGCGGCACCATCAAATCCCAGTGCCAAAAAATAGATAGGTGCAGGGTGGCCATTTAACCATCTTGCGCGTCCAGTCCCCAACATTTCTCTCGTGAGTCTCATAAGGGACACCTCTTGTGATGTTTCAAAATCTGTTGAAAATTCAAAACATGATCAAATTGATAATAATGAAAAATAAATTTTAAAAACAATGAACACTCAAGATAGCTCAATAATGGTGCACAATACCCAAGATGACGAATTGGACGACCAAGACAAAGATCAAGAGAGCCAAGGGTCTGAAGAAATCCCTCAACCTGAGGAACTCACTTCTCATCCCATATTGAGCAATTCAAGAAGAGGTTTGATGGTGACCCAAAGACTATCATCGAATAGACGATCGATGTAAATCTAAGAACTGAGAACGACCCAAGGTTAACCAAGATTGGAACCTCCCTATCTCCTGAGGAGAGGGAAAATATGATTTTCTTTCTCAAGGAATATCGCGATGTCTTTACCTTGTCATACGATGATAAGCAAGGGCTAGATCCGACATTGGTGCAACATCACCTCATATTCAACGAAGGGGCAAAGCTTGTAAGGTAGAAACACCAACATCAAAAGACCCACCTTGAGCTCAAAATTAAGGAAGAAATCGACAAACTTCTCAAGGCGAAGTTAATTAACCCAATCGATTACTCAGAATGGTTGGCCAACATAGTGGTCATACCCAAGAAAGACGTGAGGATCCGAGTGTGTGTCGACTATAGAGACCTCAACAAGGCATATCCCAATGACAATTTTTCATTACCAAATATAGATGCCTTGGTTGACAACACTGTGGGGCACTAGATGTTGTCATTCATGGATGACTTCTCGGGTTACAACCAGATCCTCATTGCAGAAGAAGACCAAACCAAGACTTCATTCGTAACACAATGGGGAACCTACTGCTACTGTGTCATGCCCTTTGGCCTAAAAAATGCAAGGGCAACTTATCAGCCGGCAATGACTAGCATCTTCCACGACTTGATGCACACCATCATGGAAGACTATGTCGACGACATTTTGGTCAAGTCGAAGACCAGGTTTGATCATCTCACCAACCTAAGAACTATTTCGAAACATCAACTTAAACTCAATCCATAGAAATGTGCCTTTGGAGTTGAATCTGGAAAATTACTAGGCTTTATAGTAAGCCAAAGAGTCAATGAGGTGGACCCGTTCAAAATACAAGCTATCACTGAAATGCCCCCTCCCCGGAACATCAGAGAAATCTGTGGGTTTCAAGGTCGCATACAAGCCATAAGTTGCTTTATTTTACAACTGGCAAACAAGTACGTATCATTCAATAGACTCCTTAAGAAAGATACCCCATTCATATGAGATAATGAATACCAATAAGCGTTTGATCAAATCGAGGAGTACCTCACAAAACCTCCCGTCCTTAGTCCTCTTAGTCCATACAAACCCCTATTCCTATACATATAAGTGAAAGATTAGACCATGGGGGCAATGTTAGGACAATACGACAACCATGAAAAAGAACAAATTATATACTATATCAGCAAAACTATGGTGGACTACGAGACAAGATACACGGATGTGGAGAAGCACTACTTGACACTTGTGTGGGCTACGTAAAAGTTAAGACATTATGTCTTATCTCATTCAGTCAAGCTCATATAAAAAATAGACCCACTCAATTACCTATTGGAAAGACCAGTTCTTAATAGACATTTGGCAAATTGGAGAATGCTATTGAGCGAGTTCGAGATCGAATATGTTACTAAAAAATCGATCAAAAGACAAGCCATTGCTAAACACTTGGCTGAACATGTACTGTCAGATAACACTCACATCAACACGGATCTCCCTGATGAGAACATCTTCACAGTTGAGGACTCATTTTGAGAGCTATACTTCGATGGTGCAAGGAATGAATACGGGTTAGGTGTAGGAGTCATACAATACTCACTTGAGAAGATTTTAGTGCCAACAACCATCCGATTGAATTTCCCATGTACCAATAACATTGCTGAATATAAAGCCTTGATAGCCGGGCTCGAGAACTCCATGGGAATGAAAATCCAACAAATACGAATAATTGGTGACTCTTTACTCATCATAAACCAAGTTCAAGGGATTTGGAAGGTGAAAGAAGAAAAGCTTAAACCCTATTAAGAAAAGGACGAAATGATGATTCCATATTTTAAGAAAATCACCTTTCAGCACGTAACTAGGGAAAATAATTGGTTCGTCAACACCCTTGTGACCCTTGCTTCAATGGTTGATATTCCTTCAAAAATCACCACTCTGCCATTCTACATCCGGAACAAACATGACCCTTCCCAGCAAGGATCAAAGAAGAAATAAAGCAAGAAAATGAGAAAGATGGGGAAGTCCCTTGTGGCTTCAGATGCACTAGTTAAGGTAAAACCATGGTTCCACAATGTTCTCTCCCTGATAAAGATGAGTTATACCTCAAAGGAGCCACCAAAAAGGATAAAGATGCCCTTCGAAGGTTTTTTATGGGATTCTAAGTAAGAGGTGATCTCTTGTTCAAGAAATCCTTCGATGGCATCATTCTACAGTGTCTTGATCAGTCAGAATTCAACCAAGTATTAACAGAGTCACACAATGAAGGACGTCATTCTGGGGCAGCCGCCTTAGCTCAGAAAATCAGGTGCCAAGGCTATTGCTGGACCACCATGGCCGAAGATTGTTGGAAGTTCGTTAAGAGGTTTCCTAAATGTCAACTTTATAGACACCTCATCCATGCACCGTCCATACCACTCAACTCAACATTGCTCGTATGGCCCTTTGCAACGTGGAGTATTCATATCATTGGAATGATCTCACCAAAAGACTCAAACGACCACTATTTTAAATTAACGGCTATAGAGTACTTCACAAAATGGGTAGCGGTCGCATTGTTTGTCAAAATTGAGCAACAATATGTTGCTCGTTTCATAAAGAACAACATTGTATTAAGATTTGGTGTTCCTGAGTAATGATAATTGATCCAATTTAAAAAATGAAAAAGTCACTAAGGTATGAAAAAATTTCGGGATAATGCACAAATTCTCCATACCTTACTATCCTCAAGGAAATAGGCAAGAAGAGGCCACAAACAAAGGACTTCTTAGAATTATAGATAGAATAATAGAAGGTGGCAAAGATTCGCACAAAAAGTTAAACGACGCGTTATCGGCCTACCGGACAAATGAGAAGACTCCTATTGGCATGACCTCAAACTCATTGGTGTATGGTATGGAAGCAGTGCTACGCATTGAAGTTGAGATATCATCTCTCCGAGTGCTTGTTCGTAAAAATTCAAATGAGGAACAAAAGATCGAAGCACGAATTGCGTCCCTCGTTACTTTGGATGAAAGATGACTACGAGCAACACAAAATATCACTACTTACCAATGTCGAGTCGAGAGTGGTTAGGTGCCTCGATCACGCCCTCCAGATCAAGATGATATGACGGCAAGTATCTCGGGTTTCTAGTGAACTTGAGATAGCTCTCTCAGGAACCTTACCCAAGAGCAATGGCAGGTATACCAACCAATGAGAGAGGAATTTAAGGTGGGTTCGGGACTTATTTGGGCTAGCTCACGTTAGCGCCCTCTTAGATCACGAAGAAAGCCCCTCAGCTGCTTTAGCTGGTTCGGAATCACCTCCCTTGACCTGCAATCATTTTGTTTTCTGCACAACACTACTATGTTTAATCTGCAAGACAAGTGGGCCTTTCCGGCCCACCCTTGCCTTAGGGCAACAAACATTCGCATGACTAAGAATATGAGAAGTTAGGGTGATGAAGTGGAAGGTTCAAATAAAGATATAAAAGAGAAGAGAACTTGATGAAGGGGTGGGACTAGCGTGATAGCTGGAAAGTTACCGATTCGAAGTGGTAGCAAGACGGGCATGATACTCGGGACCAGCACGACGCCAATACTACTCGAAACCTTGGCCGATAGGACTGTCCCAATCTGATGTGGCAGTAAGACGGGCATGGTACTCAAGACTAGCACGACGCTAATACTGCTCGACAGTCAAACCGCTATGGCAGTGCTAGGAGAAGTCTACCCTCAATCAAGTGAGAAAAAAAAAGAAAGAAGAGAAGAAAAAGGGAATGAAAAGAGAGAGCGAGACGACAGATGGAGGAAGAATCCAGATGGCAATAGGCATCACCATTGGCATCATGAGAAGACACTGCATCCCTCGCGGGCAGCGATGGCTTCTGGTGAGGCTCGCAACGATAGCTCCCCATGAGGCACACGGCTCTAGACGTGGAACACAAGAGAAACCAGTGGACATTAATAAGCATCGCCATTGGTAACGCGAGAAGGCAGCACATCCCATGCGGATGGCGTTAGCTTCTGGCAATGCGCACGATGATAACTTCTCATAAGTTGTACAGCGATTACCTCTCGTGGAGCGCACAACAATAGGCATGGAACACAAGGGAAGCCTGTGCATGACGATGTGCATAGAGAGGCACGAAAGGAACCTGCGCGCGGTGATGGGCAACGAACGAGCGAAAGACCCTGCACACGGTGATAGGTGCTGTGAGTTGCGAAAAGAGCCTTCGAGCGGCGGTGGGCACCAAGCAAGCGAAAGATGCCTGCACATAGTGATAGGCGCAGAGAGACGTGAAAGGAGCCTGTGTGCAGCAATGGACACCGAGCTCAAAAGAGTAGCTCACAGGCAGTGATGGGTAGTACCGTGACCTTTCACTGGCGACGATGGACATCACCGCCTGTAATAATCACAGGACAGGTTAAAGCCCCCGTAGAATGTAATAAGCTTTGCTACTCGTGTTCCTCGCTGAGACGTCGAGGATACACCTGCGGATAGTGATGAGCAGCGCCGTCTGTAAATCTTGCTAAGAGATAAAGACAAGCAAACAAAAGGGGTAAAGGAGCTCATGCATGGTGCTGCCATCGCCATGCACGACCTGTGAGACCACAGGATGGAGAAAAAAATAAAAGAAAGAGGCATGAACGGCACTGCCACTGCTGTGCATGGCCTCTAAGGGAGGCTCAACCGAAGAAGAAGAAAGTAAAGAAGAAAGAGAATGTTTACCTTGAGCTAATGGGTATCGATCCAAAAGTTTCTCTCTCCTTACTCTCTCTCTCTCTCAACGTGACCCAACAATGAGAAGGAAAGGGAATTCGATTAAGTAAAAATTCTCCTTTGTGAACGGTTTTCGATCCTTTGCGTACAATGATGGTACATGATATATATACAATTGTATCCAAAACTGGGTGGATCATCAAAATTAGACCTAATTGTTGAAAAGTAAGATTTAACTGGATTAAAAGAAATTAGAAAATAGGGTACAAAATGACAAATTTGCCCCTTTCTAACAAGTTGTGGAATTGAACGTACATGATTTTTCATAGATGATCTGAGGTCGTTCTGATTCCCATTTGATCAAAAGATGGTTGTTTTTATGTAGGGCTCAGCATGGCGATCGATTTGATACCAACTTCAAGACATGGATCATGTTTTTAGGGCACGATCATAGGATTTGAAATTTGAATGAATCTTGAAACTTTGGATCGATTGTGTGCTCGTTCCTTGATTTTTTTCTATGATTTCTTCATTGGATCACACTGAGCATGCCATCACGATCGCAAAGTAATAAACGCAGCACGATTCTGTGCTCGGATGAAGGTGTTCCAAGTTTAGAATTTTGGCCAGATTCTGAAATTCTGGAGACAGAATTTGAAGTCACTTCGTTGGCTTCGTGTGTGAAATCCGACCGTTCATCTTAAATGAGGTTCGGACTAGTGAAGGCGATGGACCTTGCGCACGCGATGGAACTGGTTTCACGTTGATCGAGCTCGCAAGCTGGGTGATGTGGCCACTCGAGTGAGCCATAATGCTACTGATTTTCTTGCACTTTCTTCACGGATCAGCAACTTCTCTCTAGCTCTTCTTCGTGCTCGGGCATCGTCACGGGGCATGCCACATATCGAAACAGTCGTCATGATGAGACGAAAACGTTCACAAAGTTAGGGCTTAATCAGACTTGATACATGTGAGATATGAGCATTAAAATTCACTGATCGTGATTGCCCCTTTAACAGAGTTGAGTTGTAGGGTGGCCGCATGGGAATAGCGTGCGGCTCCTCCTGTTTCACTCTTTTGGCTATAACTTCTTCTTGGAATGTCCGTTCAAGATGAAATTTGACCCTTCGGGGTTTTCAATCGTGTCGGATCCAATGGAGGTGGTCCCATAAAAAATTAAGATAACAAAAAATATAGGTCTAGTTATAGGGTCCATTTCAGGGTTCTAGAGGCCAATTCTACCGAAACTGTTTCTCAGTCTGCACTACCTTAGATATGTTGGAATGCAAAAAAAATCCGCAGGAGACTTTTAGGAGTCCTTATGAAGATCTTAGGCAGTTTTAGGGCTATTCTGAGACAGTCAAAATTTCCACTGTTCGCTAGGCTTTATTGACTAGGGACCGTTGATGATGGAAAATGTCTTCCAACAGCATGCCCTACCAAATGTTAAGCTTTGAAAGAAGTGAGAAGTACAATCATTCTATAAATATCCTCTGGCGAGCGACAAGACTACGTGAATGCTGAGGAGATCCACACACTGCTGTAACTAAGACACTCAGACGTTTGGACGCAATGTCTAGGTCCATCCGTGGAGACTTTAGGGGGAGAAGAGATTTTTGAGGGATCCTAGCGAAGTCCTCACCCTTGAGAACTATTTTTTATTCTGACAGCTTGAGGATTTTTTAGGGACCTCCTTGGTCAGAATCGGGCTTATCTGAAGGCCAAGTGCTATGAACCTTTGGTTGGCATTGTTTATTGCTACACCAGGTTTGCTTTTGATGATCAGGGTATCTCTGTAGGTCCCATCTAGCGAGGTCCAGTTGGGGGCTTCTGACCTGTCCCGAATTTCTGGGCCCATCGGTTAAAGGGAATTCTAGCGAGGCAGCCTCATGGGCCCCATCCTGCATGGTTTAATTCCAACGACGACTTAAAAAGCTGCCCGGAACGATCTAACTCTTCTTCTTCTCTCACCTCCTCTATTTTCTCCACAGGTGCATTCGATGATGCTCAGACTTCGACACTCTAAACATAGAGTTCGGAAGCACCAGCCTCACCCCGGCCATAACAAGGATGCCTCAAGGAAATCTTGGCCCAAGAGGCTAGATTATCTACAATCGTCGACCCCCTGTCAACCCGAGCAAAAATCGAGTCATCTTCAGGCTCCTGTTCCAAAGAGGCCTCCCACATGGTGCAGATCTTGGAAGTACCGGCTAGCACATGGAAAATGTGTCTAAGATCGAGAAAGAAGCTACAACCCAGTATCGGCTAGCACATGGCAAATGGGTTTTAAGATTGGGAAAGAAGCTACAACCCAGACCCCAAAAGCTCAAGGCCCTCAAGTTTCCTAATCCTTTGCTTTCCCTTAAACCTCAACCTGAAACCTCTACATCCCTAATACAAGCTCCTACTACTTTCTTACCATCCTAGACCGCACCGGCTGAACAACAAAGTCAGCCAGTTCCATAAACCAAAACTTGTTCCTAAACCTACCCTACCACCCACACCTGTGACAGGATCAGGAACACAGAGGGCTAATGAGGATAAAGTGAAATACGACGTAATTGGGCACTTGAGAAAGCTTCCAGCCCTTCTAAGTATTTATAATGCTCTCCTATTATCTAGAGATTATTGTATGGCCCTAGTGCATGCTCTTTCTAACCCAGAGGTATACGAGACCGAAGTGGAGGCCATTGAGGTTGACTCAACCATCCTAAGTGGGTGCTTGGCAATCTCTTTTTCCGAACACGACCTTCAGTTGGGAGGCAAATTCCACAACAGCCCCCTCTTTGTGAACGGTGAATTACATGCCTACCATGTCAATAGGATCTTGTTGGATGGAGGGTCAGCAGTCAACCTGATCCCAAGAAGGATCCTCAGCCGATTGGGATTAAGGTCTGACGACCTCACTCCTACCCACTCACCGTGTAAGGTTTCAACCAGTTAAGAGAGAAGCCATCTGACATAATGTGCCTTCGTCTCAAGATTGGTGACCTCAACGATTACGCTCAATTCAACATAATCGACACTGATACCTCTTACAACGTCCTGCTTGGTTGTCCTTGGCTTCACGATCAGGGGGTGGTTCCTTCCACGCTTCACCTATGCTTCAAATATAGCCAAGATGGGAGACAACACACGGTCTATGGTGGCAAAAGACCGTTCCATAGAGCTGAGACTCACTATGCCGACACCAAGTACTATTTCACAGACCTTGCAACACTAGAAAAGTCAAAGGATGATGATTGGAGGCCTGTGAGAGAGACGGGACCCTCGTCCCATGATGATGTTGAAGATCTAGGGTAAATGATCATGGACATGTTCAAAGAGGAGAAAAGATAGGGCAAGATACTCCCTTTGACTCTGATCTACCCGAGTATACCTTATCATGGTATCCTCTTCCAAAGATGAACCTCCCCCCTCTACTTCTAATTTTCCAGAGCAAAACGGTGAGCTAGAAGCAACTCTTGAGCTTGGGGAAGCCCCAGAGGTAGACCTTCTAGCATCGAGGTCACCTATACATCGGACCAGCAAAAGGTCCTGCATGTCCCCATCGCTCTTCTAGAAGCAGAATTGGCATACCAACCACCAAGGAAGGTACTCCAAGTTCCATCCTCCTTGAACAAGGCGATCATCAACAGCCAAAAGAAGGTCTTACACTTCTCAGGGATTATTAAAGAAATACAGGCAGACAAAAATCATCCCTCTAACTCTCGGGAACAAGACCCCAAGGCAAAGCTGAGAAGAGAGGTTCATAACCTCCAGAGTCAATTGGAGGTTATGTTCGTGGCTTCAAAATACTTAAAGGGGTTTGTCCCTAAGACTAAGACTTATGACAAGCTCAAAACCAATGTATCTCGAATCGAAGCCAAGGCTCCACCAGACTAGAGCATTTACAGCAAGCAGGCTCATCAAATCATGGGAACCTTGAATTATGAGCCCCTGTCCAATCAAAAACTAAGGGGTGAGGAAACAATTGCTCCCCCATTCGAGGTCATTGAAGCCACAGCAGTCTGCCACAAGACGAAGTAAGGAGTGGGCTATTCTTTTTCATCTCAAACTATGAAAGGGCAAAAGCAATGAAATAGAAAAGAAAGAAACATAAGAGACATGCATTGCATAGACAAGGAAAAGAAGTATTTCATTCATAAAAAATGTTGTTTCTTTGCAATGAAGAGGAAAATAGAAAGGAGATGCCGTAAAAAATGATCAATGATCTCATTGACCCTTCCCTTGCACTTCTAAGCTGAGGCTCTCGCTTGCTTAATGCCCACTCTCAAGTCGACCATCAGCCCAGTCTCGTGCTCCACTAAGGCTAGCTGCTCGCCCAAAGAGTACTTGAGGTCCAGCATCTTCTGGCTTAGTTCCTTATCCTCGGCCTCCCAAACTACCGTTTCCTCCTCCAATCTGGCAAGCTCCTGTGTCCATTTGGCAATTTTCGCCTTCAAGGCTTGCAACTAGTTGTTGCGCCATATAGCCTTCTCCGTAAGGGCGGACTTTTGAGAAACGGTAGCCTCCATATCATTTACCTGGACCTCTGCTAGCTCCCGATTATGTGCTAGGGAAGCCTCCAATGACTCTATGACTAGACGTGTTGCAGTCTTTTCTGCCTTCACCCTCCATCCCTCCAGCTCATTGGTAACACTGTCAAAGTAACGAAGGACTTTGGGTGTACTCTCTAAGGTGATCCCCCTCAACTGTAGAACCGTCGCACCAAGCTCTTCAAGAGACGGCTCCTTCAGCTTCTTGAGGCCCGTTCGAAGCATCTAAAAAATGACAGCTGACAACCTGCTGAAAATTGGTCTGAGCAGTACGGTATGAGCAACCACAACAGGAGGACTCCCAGTTATAGCCTCAGGCTCCCCAGAATTAAGAGCAACCTCAGGCTGCTCTAGTACCCCGGCAATGGCTCTCTCGCTCTGACCATCTGTCATGGCCACATTAAGCACGATCCTTTAATGCCTAGGTACCATAGCCTCGACCTTTGCAAGCACAACAACTGCTTTTTCTGGAGCCGCTACCTCAGTCTCATGTTGCACCTTAGAAGTCGCCTCTCCTAGGGCAATGGTCTCTCCTTGTGTCCCCTCTTCTCGAACCATCTCCACCGCGAGAGTTTTGATAACCTCTCCATCTCCCTCTCCTTCTTTTCTCTTGTCCCCCAAGGCGATCACTTCAGCAACACGCTCTCCCATGGCTCCTGCCTCCTCTACAGTCACAGGTGCCGCCTTTGGGCCCTCCAAGCCTGACCCCTCAAAGCATCCTGCTTCTGCACCCCCCGCAGATGCATCACTCGAAGCAGCCATCTCTTGCTGCTTGAGTGGCCCCTCTTCATCCACTTGGGCTTCATCCTCTTCTATTACCACAAGCTCTATCAGGGTTCCCCTTTTCTCGATAGGCACGACAACCGATAGAGTTTTGGAGGCCCTCTTTGCCTCTGCAACCTTGTCAGCGCCAGCCTCATCAAGGCCCACCTCATCATCCTCATTTACCACCATTGGGACTGAGCCCTCGCCTTCGACCGTGGATGTTGTTGCCCTATCCGAAGCTATTTCCACCGGGGCAGTAAGCTCTGAGGCACCGGCTTGAAACTCCGAAGGGTCAGGAGAAATTTCAGGAGAAGGAGAACGTGAATCCTCAAGAGCAGATGGAAACGCAGAAATAACATGAGACATGCAGCTCTCTGAAGTAGCGGAAGGCGAGGAGCTGTCTTCTGACTCACGGAGCACTGGAGTCTTACGCCCTTTACACCTCAAAGTCTTGGTCACCTTCTTAGCCGAACTACGAGGAGTCACTAGAGCAGCCCGCATCCTCTTCTTTCCTTTTGTCCGCTTGAGTTCAGCAGTCTTCGAGGTGCTAGACTTGGAAGAACTGGAAACTAACTTGCTATGAGTGCCACTCCCTATCAACTCATTCAAATCCTAGACCGGACGCCTTCATGCCCCGAGACTTTGCAGCTTTCCTCCCATTTGAAGATGGTAGATAGGTTGTTAGAAACACTCTTTGTCCCTTTCTCCATATTGCGGAACCACAGTAACGACTCGTCCGCGGCAGTCTAACGAGGCCTCCCGAGCGTGTGTCAATCATGAGGAAAGCCCAGTGTAAAGATTTAGCCTAAGGGAGGGGTCATAGCCATTTTTTGTTGTCTTATATCTTAGCTCCAGCGGTTACCATCTCCTTTTCAAGGGTGCTCCATGTCCCAGTACCCCTTGATTGTGATCCTCCACTAGTGCTCATGGGCTTCGGTTGCCTGTACCGTCCTGCCAAAATGGGGCAGAACATACTTATTGACCTTGGTGGTCTCCAAGAATGTGGCCCAGGCGGTGCGATTGTGCCTCGGGAGCCAAATCTCCTTGAGGGTTCCCAACTCATCCTTCTTCCAATGGGCTGCCTAGCTATGATGCTTCTCAAAGAATATGGAGAACGGATAGCTCTGATCCAGCCCATGCAGTCGGGCAAATCGATGAGGAAAGTAGCCCTCAAGATTCATGCCATGGACAGTGCGATAGGCAAGAACTCCGCCTCTCACACTCAGCATAAACATCAATTCTTTTGGGCTGATGAAGTCACCATCTAAGTGGTGGCCCAGCTCGTCCACATACACACAATCGGTGAGACCTCCAACTGGGAATGCTACTCGGGTCATGTGGAGGTGATCATTGAAGAACAAGCTGCGCGCGTGGCTTGGGGGATGGAAAATTGCCCTCTGCCTGACAATCTTCAGCAAAAATGGGCACACGGTGTCCTCTAATTCTTTGGTTCTAAGATATGTGTCCGGGAAGTAAGCTCCAAGTCAGCCATACTCATAATGGACTGGAAAGGAGTCTTGAAATCATCATGTTTTACAATACTAATGCAAACCATGCTTATATATATATATATGAAAACTCTTAAAAATGCATATACGTGATTTTGAACAGCGTTTAGCCCCACCACATATATGCTATATCCGTGGTGGTTTATTGAACAACGCCTCATTGGACGGCGCACAGTCCGTGCCTGCCTTCGCATGTTTTTTTTACCCCCATGGCCATGCTATGTCAGTGATGTGTTACGGCCATGGACATTTCCATGACGCTCTTTAATCCTTGTTGTCTGAAAAATCGGATGGCGATGTGCTTATAGGCAAAATCACTGTACCATTTCGCCTATAGGAATTGTAAAGTGGCTTCCACACACATATATGTATATATGATCATTCGACTTTCCATGAACGATAAAAAGGAAAAGAGAGAGAAAACCTCCTTCATCCCCTTGATTCTACCTTCCCCTAGAAATGGCTCCCAAGACATGATACATACTGCACAGAATGGGTGGTGCGAGTGCGTACCCCTTCCCTCATGCCATGTCACAGGCAACATAAAAAGTGCCGGGATGAATGACGTCTGGCCGTCCTGGTAAGGCAAATTTACACAAGAAGAGCACCAAGTATGCCGCTAGGTAGATGTGCTCATTCTTCTTCCGTAGCTCAAAAATATGGGGGTTTCCTTCCCCTCTTTTCTCGACGACCGATCAGCTTCATATGTACAGTCGCCGAAGAAGAATGTTACCCATTTGGCGAAGGTGACTCGCCCACTTTTTGGCTCATCATAAAGCCGCTGGTATATCTCAAATAATTCTTGAAACCCGACCGGTGAGGCTTCTTTACCTACTTTCTCGCAGCAAAAAATGACTGAGTTTGAGGGAATAAACTCGTCGTACTTAGCACCAAGGAGAGGCAGCTCGCCAACAAAGTGCAGGTCCATCAGTGACATCCCTGCCTCCCCATGACCGAGCAGCCATGTGTTGCTAGCATGGCTCCAAGTCTCCAACAACACTTTGACTATGATTGAATAATGGTCGTAATAGCCCGTCAAGCACAAGAGGGCAGCCGTCAAGGAAGCTTGTCTCAAGGTATTTCTGAAACACCTCAAGACCTTCATGGTCCACGAGGAGTACCCCCTCAGTTACTGGTGCTCTCCTTGTACCCGTAAGCCGGCAGAAGGCCATTTCAAGCCCGGGGTTTCCACCATCAGCTTGCCCAGAGTCGGCAAGCTTGCTTTAGAGGCTATGTTTCGGTGCAGGCAATGAAGAAGGCCTACCCCTTCTTCTATACTAACATTCCCATCATTATCTTCCCTCATCACCAACTGGGCAGGGGCCTCACAAAGGTGATGCTCAAGGGCCACATTAGTTCACATAAGGCCTTGGTGAGCCAGATTGGCTCATATCCTACCAAGATTTCACCGATGACTGCAACAGTACCAAGCTCCCCTTCTCGCGCGATATTCCTCACATCTGGAACGGCACCTGAAGACTCGTCCATTAGACCAGAAGGTTCACTAGCAAAATACGTTAGGCGGCCATGAAGAGACTCCATTCATAAAGGCGTATGGCCGATTGGACACTCAGGATGCAATACTATCGGGGTATCACCATACCACAGCCAAGGGGAAGACTATCGTCGTCTGCCCACTGAGATGGTATCGCTGTCTCAAGACCAAGATGTATTAATGCTTGCGCTCCAGCGGTCAAGAACACACCAAATGTGGGTTCCTTGAAATACGAACACGCTACTTGACATTTGTGGTGTGGCCTACGTGGGGAGGTCGACTGTTCGCTGTCCCACGACCCTTCATCTTTCAACCATTATGGCCCCACAACCCTTCGAGTTCCCACCGACATTTCCCCTCTTCATCGAGAACTCGCTCCTGTTCACAGGAAAGTGCTTCCCCACCTTCCACTTCTCACCAGAATTAGCGGACAACCAATAGAATCCCCTGAAAGCTTCCCTGTGGCCTTGCGGATCTCCCTTCTCCTTGTTTTCCCACTTCAGCAAGCTCACCATAAACTCATCGAAATTTTGTTGAATTCCTGGTGAGCCCACTGTTGTTCCTCCTCCTCCTTTAATAACCAGAGGACCAAAAAAGTACTCTAAATTCTCTGCAACCTCCCTTCAACTGCAGAACGACCAAAGGAGCACTCAAACTCTAGTAGGGCACCTCTGCAAACCAACTAAGGCCCCGAGAAACGTTGTTCCCTGCTTGATGAGCCTCATCACTCTCTAAAGATGTTCGCATACACCTTGCGAAGGCCCAAAACCCATTGAAGCTTGCCGGAAAGAGCTCCCTCTCTTCTATAGATTTCGGTCGGGAAGTTCTAGCCTGGAAATCTCTCCCCAATAGCTCAAGCACTCTCTCTCTCTCTCTCTAAGAAAACTCTTCAATTGTTTTACCCGTTTGTAAAATAGTAAAGAGGGCTTTTTTCCCCCTTTTATACCCAGCAGTGCCACAAACTGTCCTCGACAAACACAAAATGACACTCCAATCCCCAATTCCTGGCAGCAATAAAACCAGGCCTGGGTGGGTCAAAACCCTTGACCCGAAAAAGCCATTGTCACGCGCTTCACCCAAAGGCCATCATCGCATGCCTTCGTCAAGGGGCATCGTCGCGCGCCTTCATCAAGGGTCATCGCTTTGTGCCTTCGTCAAGAGCTTTGTCAAGACTATCGCCGTGTGCTTTGTCAAAAATTCATCACTGCATGCCTCGTCAAGGGCTACTACTGCACGCTTCACCAAGGGACCTAACGCCATGCGCACATCATCTAGGCCTAATGTCGCATGCAACATCCAACACTTAATGCCATGTGCATGCCGTGGCACTCCCATCTGGACCTTCATTCTGCATCGTCAAGAAGTTCATTTCTTGCACCACATTCTCGCTCCTCAGGGAGTCCAATCTTTAGTGACAATGTTGTTCCCCATCGAGACCCATTCCCTCATCTCAGTCGCATGCGACATCCAACACTTAATGCCATGTGCATGTTGTGGCACTCCCATCTAGACCTTCATCCTGCATCGTCAGAAAGTTCACTCCTTGCACCTCATTCTCGCTCCTCAAGGAGTCCAATCTTTAATGACAGTGTTGTTCCCCATCGAGACGTATTCCCTCATCGCACAACGGTCCAGATGCACAACCCTAAACTATAAGACCTTAAACTGTAGCAGAGGTCTAGTTGCACGACCTTAAACTGCTAAGTCCTTGTCACAGGACTCAAAACTATGTGACCAGGGTCCAACTACATGACCTTAAACTATAGCGAAGGTCTAGTTGCACGACCTTAAGCTACAAGGTCCTAGTTGCATGAATTTAAACTGCATAACCATGGTCCATGCTGCGTGACCTTAAACTGCACAGCCACGGTTCAAACTACATGACCTTAAACTATAGCGGAGGTCTAGTTGCACGACCTTAAACTGCAAGGTCCTAGTTGCATGACTTTACACTGCATAACCATGGTCCATGTTACATGACCTTGCACTGCACAGGCATGCTCAAACTATATGACCTTAAACTATAACGGAAGGTCTAGTTGCACCACCTTAAACTACATGGTCCATGCTGCATGACCTTAAACTGCACAGCCATGGTCCAAACTATATCACCCAAAACTATAGTGGAAGGTCTAGTTGCACGACCTTAAACTGCATGGTCCTAGTTGCATGACTTTAAATGCATAATCGGGGTCCAAGCTATATTTCCTCAAACCATAGTGCACGTCTTGGCCGCATGACGTTAAACTGCTTTGCCCAGGACCAGGAGACATTACCTTAAAGACTCCCCCACATACGTGCACACCCCCTTTTACGTGCATCTTCACGCACGTCCTCCCTAACCGACCCGATCGTGTGCGCACACCACCTCCATTACCTCTTCAGTGAGACTACACATGCACACATGCCTTTTACGTTCATCTTCGCGCACGTCTTCCCTATCCGGCCCATTCGCGTGCACACACCACCTTCATTACCTCCCCAAGAGTCCATTCATCGTTACCATCTTTCACCATTCCTCAGTGAGTCTTACCCATGCTCACAAAATGGCAGGCCATCCCTCCACCCAGACTCACCGTCAGCTAGTGGGTCACCATTATTCACTCACCATTCATTCATCATCAACTCTTCATAGGCAACCTTGTGCCATCTCCTCAAAAGTGAGTCAAAGCCATGACCATACTCACTCATCATCACTACGGTCCAGCTATATGACCCTAAACTATAGTGCACGTCCTGACCGCATGACGCTAAAAGGTATCACACAGGTCTCGAGGGCAGGACCCTAAAAACATTCCTTCACAAAAAAACAGGCATCGTGTACACCGCGTCATGAGTAAAAATGACGGATGGGCATGGTCACGAAACCATGAGTAAAAGAGTTTCGAGGAAAACAAAATTCAAGCACGGTGAAAACCCTAAAAGGGCATCGTGAGAAAAAATGGATGAAAAGGGTGGACATGACTGCAAGGTCATGGGTAAAAGAGCCCAGAAATAACGGCAGTTGGTGAAATCCGTTTGGACCAAAACCGAAGGGGTCAGTCTAAAGCTAACACTCGAAATAATAACCAAAGGCGAGAGGATAATTTCACTTCTCTCAAAGACCCACTGGAAAAGGTGTTGGAATTGCCCCTGACTAGAAACATGGTTTATCTCCTGCCACAAATTGAACCACTATTTCAAGTCACGGATAAGAGCAATTGGTGCAAATGGCATTAAAACCATGCTCATGACACCCAAAACTTCATGTACTTGAAACGGGTGATTCAAGGGTTAATCAATAGGGGGGGACATCATATTCATACCTAGAAATCAACCTGTCAAAGATCCCAATCAAAAGATGGGTATCTTCACAAACCCTCTCCCTAAGAATGTGGTCACAATGACCAAAAAATTGGGAGCTCAAGACAACGCAAAAGAGAACGTTGTCATTCACATGATTGAGAGTGTCGACGAAGAAGATGATCCTAGCCAATTCATATTTGCTTGTGATCATCACTTTCAAAAGCCCGAAGAAGATCTTTTGAGACTTTTGAGAGGAAGTCCTTCATCTCTGAATCTCGATATCCTGCCCAAAGATGATACGCTAGAACTCGACATGGTCAAGACTAATGAAAAGATGTCATTTCCCAAACAAGGGGCTAACACCCCAAAGTCTCCCATTACTCTTGCTAGGGCTGACCCTATCGAGCTTCCGGCTGATGAGGTTGATTCCTTAACCTAAAGAGGCCGAGTGTTCAAACCCATTCAACTGATGGCCGACACTCTCGATGAAAGAATGGGAAACACCGCAAAATCCAAACAGCCAACAGGAGCCACAGATCATGAGCCAAATAGAGAAACTCTAGGGTTTGCAACCACCTATGATCTGCCGGTTCATCTCGAGAAGATCCAGGCTCAAATCTCCATCTTGGAGCTACTCGCCAACTCACCAGTAAACAGAGCCCAGATCGAAAGGGTTCTCGCTGAGACACACATCCCGAGCAACACACAGTCGGATGAAGGAATGATCAACCAACTAATGGCACCAACGCCAATCGTGTTCACGAACGAGGACATCCTGGCCAGCTTCAACTGCTTTCATGTCCAACCTCTGCACATCACCATTTTCATGCAAGGATATGAAATACGAAGAGTGCTTATTGATAATGGGGCATCCCTAAACATATGCCATATGAAAATGGTAAAGCAGATAGGCAAAAGCCGGATGACTTCGAGCCATATCAACTAACTAACTATCGCTGCGTACGACGCGACCAAGAGACAAGCTAAAGGCATACTGCCTCTCACACTTAAGATTGGCCTAGTCGTCTAAGTGATAAAGTTCTTTTTCTTAGACATAAAACCTTCCTTCAACATGCTTCTAGGAAGACCGTGGCTACATGAAAACCTCGTGGTCGCCTCTACACTCCATCAATGTCTCAAATTTCCAAGTAAAAATGTTGTCGCAAAGGTATGCGCTGAATCCCTTACTTTTCTCAATCCTTACATACATAACGGGAAGCTAGCCGTAGGGGCAAGCTTAGAGAAATCCCACTCGCTTCCTTTGAGCAAGCTGATTGTGCCACCTTATGCCTAGAGGCCGGCGACCCTGTTCCTCAAATTTTGCAAACATCTACATTGATGGAGAACATTATCCAATGTCAACATCAATGCGGTTTCGGGTCTCTCGAAGCTTGGCACATGCTCCTCTCCCAAGGCTTCCAACTAGGCTAAGGCATGGGGAGTCAAGGGTAAGGCGTGACGGAGGCGATTCCTAAATCACCCCAAACCAAAACTGAAAACGGGGATCGAAGCTATCCAAGCTTTGTATCCGGAGGCATTCAAAGCCTCAATCCTCTCGATGCCCATCCTTCACAATGGCCAAAGGTGATCCTTGATTCCCCAACAGAGGAACACTTCTTCCACATCTCAACACACATAAGAACTGGGAATTGAAGACCTTTTAACTGACCTGGATTTGAAGGTATGCACAATTGGCTCAAACACAGCCAAGCATGCTCATCCGCCTACTCAAACTCGGGAACATAATTGGTCGATCACTTCTCTATCTCGAGAATCACTGGATGCAAACCAGTGGCACCTCCAAGTCCGGTACTAAAAAATGGATAGGCGCAGGGTGGCCATCTAACCACCTTGCACGTCCAGTGCCCAACATTTTTCTCTCGAGTCCCATAAGGGACACCTCTTACGACATTTCAAAAGCCGTGGAAAAGTTAAAACATGATAAAGATGATAATAATGAAAAAGAATTTTCAAAAATGGTGCTCACTCAAGATAGCCCAATAATGGTGCATAATACCCAAGACGATGAATTGGATGACCAAGATGAAGATCAAGAGAGTCAAGAGTCTGAAGAAATCTCTCAACCAGAGGAACTTACTTCCCATGTTGAGCAATTCAAGAAGAGGGTCGATAGTGACCCAACGGCTATCATCAAAGAGACGATTGATGTAAACCTAGGAACTGAGAAGGACCCAAGGTTAACCAAGATTGGAACCTCCTTATCTTCTGAGGAGTGGGAAAATGTGATTTCCTTTCTCAAGAAATATCACAATGTCTTCGCCTGGTTATACGATGATATGCCAGGGCTAGATCCCACATTGGTTCAACATCACCTAATATTCAATGAAGGGGCGAAGCCTAAAAGGTATAAACTCCGACATCAAAAGACCCACCTCGAGCTCAAAATCAAAGAAGAAATCGACAAACTGTTCAAGGCGAGGTTCATTACACCCATCTATTATTCAGAATGGTTGGCCACCATAGTGGTTGTACCCAAGAAAGATCCTAATGTGTGTCGATTACAGAGACCTCAATAAGGCATGTCCAAAAGACAATTTTTTGTTACAAAACATAGATGCCTTGGTCGACAACACTGTGGGTCACGAGATGTTGTCGTTCATGAATGGCTTCTTAGGTTACAACCAATCCTCATGGCAGAAGAAGACCAAACCAAGACGTCATTTATAATACAATGGGGAACCTACTGTTACAAATTCATGCCCTTCGGTCTCAAAAACACAAGAGCAACTTATCAACGGGCAATGACTAACATCTTCCACTATCCAATGCATACCATTATGGAAGACTATGTCGACGACATTTTGGTCAAGTCAAAGACCAGTTCTGATCATCTCACCAACCTAAGAACTATTTTTGTAAGACTCCGAAAACATCAACTCAAACTCAATTCACAAAAATGTGCCTATGGAGTTGAATCCGGCAAATTGTTAGGCTTTATAGTAAGCCAAAGAGGCATTGAGGTGGACCCGTCCAAAATACAAGCCATCACTAACATGCCTCCTCCCCGAAACATCAAAGAAATTTGTGGGCTTCAAAGTGGCATAATAGTCATAAGGAGTTTCATTTCACAACTGGGAGATAAGTGCGCACCATTCAATACTCCTCAAGATGGACACCCCATTCATATGGGACAATGAATGCCAAGAAGCATTCGATCAAATCAAGGAGTACCTCACCAAACTTCCCATCCTTAGTCCTCCTAGTTTAGATAAACCCCTATTCCTATACATGTCAGTGAAAGACAAGACCATGGGGGCAATGTTAGGACAATATAACGACCATGAAAAAGAATAAACGATATACTATATCAGCAAAACCATGGTCAACTATGAGACAAGATATACAGATGTGGAGAAACACTGCTTAACACTTGTGTGGGTCATGCAAAAACTAAGACATTATGTCTTATCTCATTCAGTCAAGCACATATAAAAAATTGACCCACTCAAGTACCTATTGGAGAGGTCAATCTTCAACAGGCGTTTGGCAAAGTGGAGAATGCTATTGAGCGAGTTCGAGATCGAGTATGTATGTCACTCAAAAATCGGTCAAAGGACAAGCCATTGCTGACCATTTACTTGAACATGCACTGCCAGACAATATTCTCGTTAACACAGATCTCCTTGATGAGAACATCTTCACAATTGAGGACTTGATTTGGGACCTATACTTCGACAGTTCAAAGAACGAATACGGGTCAGGTATAAGAGTCATACTATGCTCACCTGAGAAGATTTTAAAACCCACATCCATCAGATTGAATTTCCCATGTACCAATAATGTTGTTGAATACAACGTCTTGATAGCCGGGCTAGAGAATGCCATGGAAATGAAAATCTAGCAAATACGATTGATTGGTGATTCCTTACTCGTCATAAACCAAGTTCAAGGGATTTGGAGGGTGAAAGAAGAAAAGACCAAAACCTATCAAGAAAAGGTGGAAAAGATGATTTCATACTTTAAGAAAATCACATTTTAGCACGTAACTAGGGAAAATAATTGGTTCGTCGATACCCTTGCGACTGTTGTTTCAATGTTTGATATTCCTCTTAAAATCCCCACGCTGCCATTCTACATCAAGAACAAACATGACCCTTCCGCGCTAAGGATTGAAAAAGAAATGGAGCAAGAGAAGGAGAACAATTGGGAAGTGTCTCTCGTAGCTTCAGATATGCTAATTAAGGCAAAACCATGGTTCCACGACGTTCTATCCCTGCTAAAAGATGGGTTTTACCCCTAAGGAGCCACCAAAAAGGATAAGGAAGCCCTTCAAAGATTTTTTATGGGATTCTTAGTAAGAGGTAACCTCCTATTCAAGAAATCCTTCAATGACATCATTCTATGGTGTCTTGATCAGCCAGAAATCGACCATGTACTGATAGAGTTACATAATGGAGGAGGTCATTCTAGGGCAACCGCCTTAGCTCAGAAAATCAAGCGCCAAGTCTATTACTAGACCACCATGGTTGAAGATTGTTGGAAGTGCGCGTTAAGAGGTGTCCCAAATGTCAACTTTATGGAGACCTCATCCATGCACCGTCTGTATCACTCAATTCAATACCTCCCATATGGTCATTTACCATGTGGGGTCCTGATATCATCGGAATGCTATCACCAAAAGCCTTAAACAGCCACCGTTTTATATTAACGGCTACAGAGTACTTTACAAAATGCGTAGAGGCCGCATCATTTGTCAAAATATAAGGACAACTTGTTGCCCGTTTCATAAAGAACAACATTGTATTCAAATTTGGTGTCCCTGATTCAATCATTATTACTGACAATGGATCCAACTTCAAAAATGAAAGGATCACTAAGGTGTGTAAAAAGTTGGGGATAATACAAAAATTCTCCACACCTTACTACCTTCAAGGAAATGGACAAGCGGAGGCCACAAACAAATGACTGCTCAGAATAATAGATAGAATAATAGAAGGTGGCAAAGATTGGCACGAAAAGCTAAACAATGCCCTATGTGCCTATCAGACAACTGAGAAGACTCTTATTGACATGACCCCATACTCATTAGTCTATGGTATAGAAGCAGTGCTACCCATTGAAGTTGAGATACCATCTCTCCGAGTGTTCATTCATAGAAATTCAGATGAGGAACAAAAGATCGAAGCACGAATCACTGCTCTCATTAATTTGGATGAAAGACGACCATGAGCGACACAAAATATCGTTTCATATCAACGTAGGGTCGAGAGGGCATACCAAAGAAAAGTTGTTCCTCGACAGTTCAAAGAAGGAGACATGGTACTCAAGAAATTCTTCCACACTCCTGCAAATCCACACCCTTTAGGCAAGTTCAAACCTAATTGGGAGGGGCCATTCGTGGTTACCTGAATGCACACAGGCAACTCTTACAAGATAAAAAATCAGGAGGGGTATGAGCTGAATGACCCCATTAATGCGATGTATCTCTGAAAATATTACCCATAACGGGCTCAAAAAGCATGGCTAAACCTGAAAAGGCATCACAAAAGAAAAAAAAAATGAAAGAATGAAAAAAAAAAAAAAAAATGGACATAGTGAAAACCTGAAAAGGCATCATGGGTAAAAAGATTAAAAAAAATTTCCAAGAAGGAGCTTTCGATCCAAAACACTCAAGTATAGATAAGTACTTGTAAGTTTCAACAATACTGCACAAGCAGACCCTGAGGATGAAGACTCCTCCTAAACCCTGCAGGTTCCCAACAGAACCAACTCAGAAAGATGTGGAAGGGTGACCTGAATGGAAAACCAAAGTGACTTTGACAAACCCTAGGATAACATCGAGACCTCTCCAAGATGGAAGCTCGCAAGAATCCAGAGAACTCTTTATGGATCCGTGAAGCACATGATGAAAGCTCCAATGGTAAAAGGACAACTTTGAGACGTTTGAGTTCTCACGAACCCACAAGAAAATCCTGGCATCATCTTTGGCTAAAACTTGATAAAGAATATGACCACCAAAGGGGTCACAGGGGGCAAAACTATAAGGTCCATCCTTTTTGAAATTCTTTTTCAATCTGATTTGTTAAAACTGTACATTTTCAAAAACCCTTTAAAAAAAAAAAACGGACTTCTTGCATCACTACAAGAGGAAAAACTGTTAGTCAATCTGGCCTTGTTCTTGAAGCCAACTTCTTACGCCTGTCATGAATGCTTAAAACTAATCAGGCACTCCATGGTTGTACTAGTATAACTACCAACTACCACATATCAGAGATAGGTGAACCTCACCAATGACGAAATTGGCTAGTCTAGGAGCATTTTCCTCTTGATTGAATCCCCTAAGGAAAAAATGAGGCAAACTTATCCCTATGTGTAAGTGCTATGACCCAATAGCCAGGAATTTGAGACAAAAACCCTACAACTAGGGGAGCTGAGTTTGTAAAAAAAAAATTAGTTTAAAATGTGTGTGCAAATAACATGTTCCCCTCTACTTCGATGAATCAATCTCACATGAAAAAAAAAAAAGGGGTAGGATACCAAGCAAGAGAAAGAAGCCTGGGTAGAACGAAAAGCAAAGCAATATATACATATGAAGTTTTAGAGTAGTCCCTACACACATAAAAAAAAAGAGGGGGTAGGATACTAAGCAAGAAAAAGAAGCCTAGGTAGAACGAAACGCAAAGCAATATATACATATGAAGTTCCAGAGTAGTCCCTACACAAAAAAAAAGAGACGAAGGTTGCATCTTTGATACTGAATCCTCTTCGACTGCTGCTGTACGACTGCTCGCCTCCCTCCAACCTCGGTCGAACCTGCCTTGGACCCCTCATCATGTGAGTAGATGCCTGAGATTGTGATTAACTCCAAATAGAAGATGGTAATGGCACCCTCACATAAAGATTCACATTTGCTAAAGAAGGGTTACCACCTTTTGTCCTCCTCAGCATGAAGGAAGCGACTTCATCAATTGACAATCGGCCCTCATACTGAGGCTGGGAGATACGCTCCTCCTCCTCCTCATCAATAACTCGGGCAGCCTTACTCCTCCATTCCTCTATCCAAGTAGCCATCTCTCTCAGATAAGAACCCTCATCGGTGGTGCTAACCATAATGGGAGTCCAGGGCGAGGTAATCTCATAGGACGTCTGAGGAACGCCAAGCTGACGGCGGACTCGACCAGGGAAAGTGAGCATCATAAGAAACATGCAAATCAGGTGAACCGTCATCCTGAAAGCTTGAGAAGAAGATGCATAAATAGCAGGGATGGGCTCAACTCTCATGAGAGTCCAGTCAATCTGGAAATCAAAAAGAAAAAAAGATATGTCAAATAAAGAAGAAAATGAAGAAAAAAAAGACAAAGCACATAACTCACCTCCCCTACAGCATGAGCGTCCAAGAACAGCACGCGAAGGGATCCTCTTAGAATCCCACACTCCATATGACCAGCAATGAATCGTCGGGAATGATGGTGCCAGTCGACTAAGAAAAGGGTGAGGAATGGTGATGTGCTCCCATGCCCATACCTGGAGGAAGATTGAACAAGCTCGTAAGAAGCAGGCTCCTCTGGCCACACTACAAAGATGATGATGCAGCCAGCCCACGATCTTTAGACCTTAAGCTACTCGCTCCAAGTTGTCTAACTGCTTGGTCGCCCAAACCACTAACAAATGGGCTCGACCCTTGGATTGATCAACAAATAGAAACTCCTTGAATAACTATGTAAGGAAGACTCGCAGGTAATATATCTCACTATCTGAAAGAGGACCATGATCAATGGTCGGATCCACCTCCTGTCAGAACACCTCCAGCTCGTCCTCGATCATAGCCCGCTCATGTGCATCCCGGATCCTCTCTCTCTCCTGCTCTCGCCACTCCTCATCAGTAAGAAACACCTAAGGAGGCACCATATCCTTATCAAAAAATGCACTCCCATCACCAAGATCGGGAGTGTCGGGCCCAACTCCCTTTGCATCCCCTAATGATCGAGCAGCACCTCCGATCAATGGATGACTAGACTCGCCGTGCACCAACTCACTCACCCTATCACCATATTCCTCCACAGGGGCCTTCCCCCTATGGGACAGTCTCCTACCCACAGAAACTGAAACATGGGGAGCATGCCCTCCCTTGATCTTTTCAAAAGGAATACTGAGTAAGTCCTTTCAGTCATAGGCATAACTGGTAGACGTCCCTGGGGTAATACTCAAGAAAGGCTCGCCCTCACTCCGAACCCCAAGAATCTAGGTAACATCCTCAAGGGTAGGGGCAAGCTCTCCACATCGCAGTGGAATTGAACAGGTTTCCGGTCTATATCGGAGACATAACTCAGTAATCAAGGCACGATCCAAGTTAAAAGGCCTGATCCAGCTGACCTCCCATAAACCAATCTAAGCAAGAGCCTACCTCTGCCTAGGAGTCAAAAAATCCACCCATTTGTGAACCTCTGCTCAGGAGTCAACAACTCCCCCCATTTGTGAACCTCTGCCCAAAAGTCACAACAGTGGGATTTGCATACAGGGGTATTTTGGTCATTCTGCACTCGAAAGCATTTTACACCCATAAGGGCAGTATGGTCATTCTACTATCCCTAGATTATGTGGGCAGAAAAAATCATTCAAAATTACCCCCAAAAGGTAGAGTTCACACCCAAGGGTATCTTGATCATTTTGCACTCAAGGGTGTTTTTGTCATTTTACACCCAAAGGGGCAGTATGGTCATTCTATTATCCCTAGATTATGGGGGCAGAAACAATCATTCAAAATTACCCCCAAAAGGTATAGTTCACACTCAAGGGTAGTTTGGTCATTTTGTAGTCAAAGGTATTTTGGTCATTTTACAACCAAAGGGGTAGTATGGTCATTCTACTATCCCTAAATTATGAGGGAAGACATAATCATTCAAGTCATTTTACAACCAAAGGGGCAGTATGGTCATTCTACTCTCCCGAAATTACGAGGGCAGAAATAATCATTCAAAATTACCCTCGAAAGGTAGAGTTTACATACAGGGGTATTTTGGTCATTTTACATATAAAGGGGTAGTATGGACATCCTACCATCCCTAGACTATGGGGGCAAAGACAGTCATTCAAAGTTGCACCTGAAAAAGCAGAGTTCACACTCAAGGGTGATTTGGTCATTTTACACTCAAGGGTTTTTTCAGTCATTTTTGCATCTGAAGGGCAGTATGCCATCCTTGAAATCATAGGGGTGGCAACAATTATCTAAAATTACCTTGAAAAGCTGAGTTTGAGCTCGGGGGCATTTTGGTTATTCTCAATCCCAGTCTATTCTGGACTTGTTCATAGTCTGGGTTAACCATCCTCCATCAAGGCTATCTCAAACCATCTCAACCTAGCTCCCAATGATCTGGGCATTTAACCGAATAGTTCACGAGCATGTCAGAAGCATTTTCAAATGAAGACTCTGGGCATGTCTATGCAGTTTTTTGAAAAAATAATTGCTCACAACAAAACTATTTCCTGAAATTTTTACAAGATACCTTGTATTTTGGAAATTGGAAAAGAGGATCTTTTTCTTTCTCGAAAGCCGAAGCAGGTGGTGTGCAATCCTCAAAAAACGAAAAACATAAACAAGCCAACACTCATTAGAGCATTTCATCAAACGTTTCAAAAGCTGGAGGTTGACCTTCTCTAAATATGACTTGGTCCAAGTATCCACTGGCACTCCTCACCGTCCATCCTCGACAATTAGTCTGATTTTGGTATAAAATGCAATTTTGGCAAGAAAAACCCAAGTGGAGTAGGGTTGAAAAGTTTGAAATTTTTTTAAAAAAAAGACGAGTGGGAAGACTCAAAACAAGTGAGAGGAAAATGGGGGAGGAGCACTCCCCATTCTATATTAAAATCTCACCTGAGCTTAGCGACCTGCCTCATGCCGCCCGGGCGACATGGCCCATGTCGCCTAAAATAGTTAAAAAAAAAAATTGGTTAGCGACATGCCTCGGGCTGCCAAAGCTACACGTCTCGTGTCACCCAACCTGATACCAAAAAAAAAAAAACATTTTGCTTGGCGGCACGCCTCGTTCCTCCAAAGCGACACATCTCGTGCCACTCAGTCGACACAGTCCATGTCGCCCAACCTGATACCCAAAAAAAAAAAAAAATTGCTTGAAGGCACGCCTCATGCCGCCCAGGCAACACAGTCCGTGTCATCCAACCTGATACCAAAAAAAAAAAATTGCTTGGTAGCATGCCTTGTGTCGCCCAACCCTTTATTCAAAAATAATAATATTTTTTTTTTTTGCTTGGCAGCATGCCTTGTGCCTCCCATGCGACACGCCTCGTGTCACCCAACCCATTCATCAAAAAAAAAAAAAAACTTTTTTCTCCGCAATCCCAAGAAATCAATCAAAATGCAAAATAAAATTCCGAATAGGTCACAATTTCATATTTTATTCATCCCCTGAAAGTAGCTTCATCACATGCATTCTCACAATCAAATCTGATCCTGAGACCAAAGTTTCTACTATCCCGATGGACTTCAAAAAAACAAAAAAAGATAAAATCAACTAAAATAAAACTTCTGAAAATAGAATGATCACAAGATCAACTTATTCATATCAAGAAAAAAAAATTAACAAAGAAAAGAGAATATTTTGGCTATTCAGTCTTTGGCTTCGGATCAACATCCTTCCCCATGAGTTCCGCCACGAAAGCCGTCCATCGAGCCAATTCGACTTCAGCCTCTTCCAAGCTGATGTCAGACGTGTCCTCATTCGATTTGATTCATTTATTTGAGCAAGAGGCGTCATCTTCTTGATGAGGCACGAGGTCCTGAGCAGGAGTAGAAAAGTCGCCACGAAGTCTCGAAGATCTGGGGCATAGTGAAAGAGGAAAGGCACGTTCCCACCAAGAATCATAGTTCAAAGTGGTTGTGAGCTTATCTCACTTAACTAACCCCTCGCTAGAAAATGACTTATTTCCCTTCCACGACAAACCAGCCTTGACCAGAAGTGTGAAAGAGTGCCGTCGAAGAGGAGACATAGGGCGACAATCAATCGCCTCTCCCGTAGAAGTATAATTCTGAGTATGGCAAAACTGGCGAAGCACCCTCTGAGGGAAATAACCCTCTGTGAAGTGCTGCCCTGGTAGAATAAGACATGAATGCCCCATAGCAGTCAACAATCAGGATACATTTTCAAAACCCCTGATCACCCAATCAAATGATGACAACTCGTCAAGAATCCTCCAATAATAATTGACATCCCGAGGTCGAGTGGTATCATTGACATATGCTAGTCCCAGAGCAGCAGATGCAACTATTGTTGATCAAGGAGGACGGACAACAACAACATGTTCGTAGGCCCAAATCTGTAGAAAACAGGAGTCAAAAGCATCCCATAAGGTCACACAATAAAAGTCCAACTAATATTCTCCCGGATTGAGCCGAGCTGTCACCACAATTAATTCCTGTGACAAAAATATGGTTTCTAGAGCCCAAAAACAAAACAAAAAAATAGAAAGAAAACAAAAAAATAGAAAGAAAGAAAAAAAATAAATAAATAAATAAAAGATGTTTGATGGGAAAAATAAAATAAAATCATGTTAAAAAATATATCTGTAAAATCACGACACTGCCCTCAAAAAATTGGTTACCTCAGATAACCATGTCATGAAGAACCCGGTATATGCCCGCCAACGAGGTCAAAACAATGGTGTAACCCTCTCATTCCCAGAAGGCATGAACTAAAGGAATAAGGGAACTGTGAACCATCTTACGATCACTCGGAAAGAGAATAGAGCCCAACAATACAAAAAGAAAAATACAGATATGTTCGGCAGCTCGATATTGCTCTCGATTTCAGACCAGCAACTCCATATCAACCCACACTGGCCATGAGAAGAATAAGCACCCCCCAACAGTCGTGCACCCCGTGATAAAATGGTTGTCAGTGGCAGTGGAGGGTTGATATGCAATCCCGGCCAAGTTCAGGCCATAAATCCTGGCAACTTCCTCCAAAGTTGGCGTTGTCTCACCTGTAGGAAGAAAGAAAGTGTTCATCTCATAGTTGAACCTCTCAACAAGAACTTCAAGGAATGGAAAGTTCACATGGCAAGAGTCCATGTTCAAGATGCCTATCATCAAAATTGAAGTCAGACGGGCCATGAGCTTGGGCTAGTGCCGAGCGAAAATAAACCAATCTCGAAACTAGGGTCCGATCATCGGAAAGCCATTGACGCATCAGGGAACTTCACTCGACCGGAGGCCCTGAGAAATATGGGAGGGCAGACTTTCAGGGAAGTGCCTAACCCTAGGAAAAATAGGGGAGTCCTCCTCCTGCCTTTCGTCGTCAACTCGCTCGAGAGCCTTCCCCTTGCCCTTGGAGACCGCGTTGTCCTTCTTAGGAGCCATGAAAGCCTAAGGATGGGGGCAGTAAAAGCCTATAAAAACAAAGGGAAGATGATGAAGAAGGAAGAGCATGAAGGTCTGAGGAAGAAGATTGAGTTTGAATTATGAGAAAATAATGGGAGAGGGATGATTTTTATAGAAAAAAAAAAAAGAACCCGACCCAAAATGCATCCTATAGTTATCCACTTTAGCCAACAGCGGGTTTAGATAACCCTAAAATCAAGAAAAATAAAAAAAAATTGGGTTGGCGGCACACCCTATGCCCACTCCATAACAAAAAAAAAAAAGAGAAGAATTTTTTTTTTTTTTTTAGGTGGGTGACATGCCTAGTGCTGCCCTGGCGACACGCCCTGTGTCACCCAGATCTGGGCAACACGCCCTGCGTCGCCCAACTTTAGGCAACACGCCCCATGTCTAATTTTACGACATTTTAATAAAATGTTCCATCAATCCGAAACCAATGTGCTTCAAATCATATGAAGAAGGTTTATTTCAAAAAGTCATTTTAGAAAAAATAAATTAGAATAAGAAAATGCTCCTTGATGGCATGAGCCTAAACTGCCAACCAAAGCCAATTCAGTTCAAACGTGAAACTTGTGCGACATAAAAGAGCCGAGATAGGTAACGTCCATCCCCATATGACACAAAAGGTCGGTGTGTTCAGGGCACAACCACCCTGTTCAATGGAAAATGTCTAGCCTCATATGACGTTAAAGGTTGGGTGTATCTAGTTCAACATCAAACTCGTGCAACGTAAAAAAGTTGAGACAGGTAATGTCTATCCCCGTATGACGTAAAAGATCGGGTGTGTTCAGGGCACAACCACCCTATTCAATGGAAAACGTCTAGCCTCGTATGACGCTAAAGGTTGGGTGTATCCAGTTCCACGTCAAACTTGTGCGACGTAAAAGAGCTGAGACAGGTAACGTCTATCCCGTATGGTCGGTTGTTTTTCATCTATCCCCGTATGACGTAAAAAGGTCAGGTGTATAATCCATCGTTGCATGACGTTAAACTGCATAGAGGGCTCTATGGTTGCAGGAGCTAAAACTGCTAACCGACCTTGTTTTCGAAATATCTTCCTCTTTTAAAAAATTTCACTATATGCCTTGTGTTTTCAAAAACATTAATTTCTTTGTTAAAATCGTAGTCAATCCCTGCTCCGAGTTCTATTTCAAATCTCCCCCTACTTTCAAAATTTCTAAAAAGTATTTTAAATCAAAGGAGCTTGGACCCTCGTTTATGTTGGTTATCGCGTTTGTCGCGTTGCTACCTCGTCTCTCACTTCGGATTCGACCAGACAGGTCTCTTCCTATAGAAAGTCTTTCCCTATAGATAACCTTAAGAAACCCTAAGGAGATTAAAGAAAATGTCAGGGCTAAAAATTCAAATTGTTAACACTCTTGAAGTTAAGTGGCATGGCCAAAAAATCCAACCCGAGTTTCAAGCTTCTGTAACTCATCGACATCTCATGCCGAAAACCCTAGGAGTAAAAATGCCCTAGGTGGGTGAGCTCGATGAGCTCAATAACTTGAAGGTATTAGTTGGTATTCCCTCTGACCACATGATGTCAAGACGAAATTTAAAATTTCTATTTTATCTTTAAAATTCAGTTGCACCTCAAAGGACAGGGAACGCCAGAGTGTCTACTTCTTTGCCACTCGCTTATCCCTCAAAGGATAGGGAGTGCCAAAGAGGGGCAACTGTAGACACCCCATTTTAAAACTGGAAAATTCTGTAGTTTCTTGAACCCTCAGGACAACACTAAACCTAATAAACCCAAATCCATCATTCACATAGCCTACCTCGTGATCCGTAACTAGTTGGCCTGCCCAAAACCCTGCAAATGCACTGTTTTGACCCATATTCTTGTAAATGCCCTGTTTTACCAAAAAACTCAATAAAAATAGTAAACAACTCCATTTTGACCCAAAGTTTCTTTGAGAGCTTCACAAGAGGCTTAGGAACACATCAGAAGTGAAAAATTAACATTTGGACCAAAATTAGTATGTGTTGCACAAGTGTGCCGCTCAAGAAACATGACCCTTGCTGCCCAATTCCGATCAGCCCCAAATCAATTTTTTATTTTTTTTTATAATTTACTTGGGTGGCGCACTCCGTGCCACCCTGGTGACATGCCTTGTATCGCCGAAATCTGCCTCCCCAAAATGGTATCTTTGACTGGGGGATTTGTTTATTGCGGGAGGATACCCTTCCCGACAATTTTTGCCCCTTTTTTAGCATCTTTTCCAGACTATTTAGAGGGGGACGGAGAGAGAAACAAGAGAGACTTCAGAGAGAGAAACCCTAGGAGAGAGATTGAAACTTGGATAGAGATAAATACCCTAGAGTGCTGCAGGAGATAGATATCTGAGAGAAAACCCTATATAACCCCTAAAAACCTGAGAGAGCCTAGAACCATCGATAGGACAATGACCCTATACTAAAGGGACTTGCTGGCTAATATCCAGATCAGAGAGATAAAAGAGGATCGGTTTTGATACGGGCGGGCCCTAAAGGGCTCGGGTGTCCTGGGCATCTGGTTCGGTTCGGTACCACTTTCTTCCTTTTTCTTTTTATTCTTATTTCATTACTTTAATTTTATTTTGCTCTGTTTTTTTAAATTTTTTTAAAATCATATTTTGGATACTGTTGGATCATGCTGGCCCTGCCACAGATCTAAGAGCACATCTGCTCGCTTCTGGGTAGATCTGACATCAAATCTAAATTCGATATGTCCCACTTTCTTTAGCATTTTTTTTTCTTGAATTTTCATTTACTTTAAGGTGTTAAAATCGAGAGATCATCATCAGAAGATCTGTCTGATTTTCATCATAAACAAAAGTTATGCAACCAGGACTAGGCAGTTTAAGGTTGTGTAACTAGACCTCCACTACAGTTTAAGGTCATATAGTTTGGACTGTGGCTATGCAATTTAAAGTCATAGCATCGAGGACTAGGCAGTTTAAGTTCTAGACCTCTGTTACAGTTTAAGGTCATATAGTTTGGATCATGGCTATGCAGTTTAAAGTCATGCAACTAGGACTATTGTGTGGATCGCCATGTAGGTGAAGCTACATGGGGAATAGATCTGTGGATAGCAATCTGACTCCCTGGGGATAAAGATAGTAGACGCTATACACAAGCAGAGAGATTTAGATGAAGATGGTGGTCCTACAAGGAGCAGCAAGTAGAGAAGCAAACTTCAAGGGGGATTAAGAGGGTAAGTGTGACTCCCTGAGGATAATGAGTAATGGTGTGCATGTAACACTGCTGAGAATGACAGTCTAAAGCACAAATTCAACCCCACTGGGGGATGAAAAGATAATAGTGACCCTAACTCCCTGGGGATAGTTGGTCGCAGTAGGATGTGACTCCTACTGAGGGATGTTGATGTGGGATTGAGGGAGTAAGTGTGACCCCTTTCTTTTTGCATACACCTCACTCCACTAGAGATGTCGATGAGATACATCTAGCCAATAGGTGTGCCCATTTCACAGTTTAGAGTCATGCGTATGGACTATTTGTCGTGTCGTTTTTCGTCTTGCTACAGGGACGTGCGTTACAATTTTAAGGTCTTGTAGCTCAGACCATGGCTCTGTAGTTTAAAGTCATGCGGTTAGGACCATGCAGTTTAAGGTCGTGCAACTAGACCTCCTCTACAGTTTAAGGTCATATAGTTTGGATCATGGCTGTGCAGTTTAGGGTCGCACAGTGCGGACTAGCACCGTAGTTTAAGGTCGTATAATTTGGATCATGCAGTTTAGGGTCATGCATCAGAACCATGGCTGTGTAGTTTAGGGTTATGAGGCCAAGACCAAGGCTCTATAGTTTAAGGTCATAGGTCATGCAGCACAGACCTAAGGCTGTGCAGTTTAAGGTCATGCAGCATGGACCCTTGTGTGGGGATAATGTGACTCCAGGGGAAATAAAGTCGTAATTGGGGACTCGACCCTCGGAGGAGTGAGGTTGTGGTGCAGGGAATGAACTTCATGGGGATGCAGGACGAAGGTCTAGGTGGGAGTGTCGAGGCATGCGCACAGCACTAAGTTTTGGATATCACTCGTGGCATTAGGCCCTTGATGAAGATCGCGCAGCATTAGCCACTTGGTGAGGTGCACAGTGCTAAATCCTTGACGAATGGCATGGTGATAGCCTTTGGGCTAAGAGCGTGGCAATAGACTCTGGGCGAAGGCACACGTCAGTGATAGCCCTTGGTGAAGGCGGGAGATGATGGCCCTTGACGAAGGCGTGCGGTGATAGCCTCTGACGAAGGCTCGAGGTGATGGCCCTTGATGAAGGCACGCGGCGATAGCCTTTAACGAAGGTGCGCAGCGATAGCCCTTTCGAGTCTTGAGCTTGACCTGCCCCAGCCCGGTCTTATTGTCCTCTTAAGATGAGGACTGTAGCATCTTTTCGAACTTGTGAGGGGCATCTTGCGGTGCTGCTGAGTATAAAAAGGGGGAAAACCCCATTTCACTGTTTTACCGAAGGATAAAATAGCGACGAAAATGTTTAGAGAGAGCTAGAGTCTTTGTCAAGAGTTTTCCCAGCCAGAGTTTTTTGGGCCAAAATATACAGTACCCAGGCCTTCAGGAGCTTTCTGGCAAGCTCGAGTAGGTTGGCCTTTGCGGTGTGCTTGCGGGTGTTTTCGATGGGTGCTAAGGCTCTCCTGAGCAAAGAAGAGGGGCTTCTCTGAGGCTAACCAAGACTTTTCCTGTGAAGCTGCAGGAGTAGCAGTGGAGTTTTGCCGGAGTTATGGCTCTTTTCTAATAGTCCCGAGGCTGAATAGAGGTTGCAGAGATCAGGGGAGCTAATGATCCTCTGGTTATTGGAGAAGAAGAAGAAGGAGCAGTAGTGTGCTCACCGAAAACTCAGTGGAATTCCGGTGAGTTTGTGGTGAACTGCTGAAGTGCGCAAATAGGGAGAAGGGAAATCCACAGAGTCACAGGGTCAGACGAGGATTTTCGACGGACAGAAGTGAGTTCCCGATGAGGAGAGGAAGCACTGACAAGAACCCGAGGCGTCATAGGCCTGCAACGGTCGGGAGAAGAAGAGTTGTGAGACGGCGAATGACCGCCTTCTACACACGCAGCGACAGGCCACATTGCGATTGTCAGGCGGGGTGACCAGATTTCAAGGGACGTGGTATGCTACACGTGCGACGTGTACCAACAGCTGGAGCCCAGGTGGCATCAAGTGCTTTACTTCGGCAGACGCCGATAGCCCTTAGTCACAAGACAGCGATATCCCTGTCGTATGCGCACGGTGATACCATCTCAATGGGCAGACGGCAACAGTCCGGCCTTCTAGTTTTTGTTTGCGCATAGTCAGCGGTTGGGTAGAAGCCTCTCAATCAAATGTCTTCCCGACAGTCGACCAAGGCTTTGAAAGTTCCCAGAATGCAGGTCTCTTCAAAAAAGAACCTTATTGTTATCGAGGACGAGGAGCCTCCCATTGCTGGGAAAGAACCACATCCTTCATCTTAACCTGTTGTTTCTAGGGGAGAGGATGAGCCGGCTTCTTTTCGCAACCTGATAGTAATGGGCAACAGGGCGATTTCTCTTAAAACCTAGAGAGAGGGACTTATGTTTCCTGCTCGAAGGGAACTTACAATAGGTGCAGCTTTTGTAGTCACCTCTTTCTCATGGAAAGTTATTCATCCTCTCATTTGACGCACTCACGGTGGCTTTATCATATCACAGGCCAAGATGCCTTTCCCTATACAGGTTACTAGCCTCAATCATCGTAATATCTCCTAGGACAATGGCTGTGACCTTCTCGGAGTTGCTTATCAACTTTTCAGCCAAGCTTCTTTCTTTAAGTTGATCATGTTCTAGCTTTTGATGAAGAGGCTGATGGACAACCTCATAGACTTCGACATCCCTTGTGCAGAGTTGTTCAAAAAGAAGGTGACTGAAGTGGCTCAACAACATAGGGCAGTTCTGGATTTAGAAGAATCAGCTTCTAATCAGAAATATCTGTTTGTCAGGCCTTTACTTAGATTCTTGCCGAGGCCTTTTACTGTCGCACATGCTGCGGCGGCGCACCTGGGTAACCTTAAAACTAACTTGCTCATGCGACAATTCATTCACTTGGATTTTGAGAGCTTGCCTTCAAAGGTTCCTTCGATATCTAAAGAAATCACATGTTTTGAAAATGAAGATGAAATGGCGATTCTTGAGCAGAACATCAATGATTTGGAAGGCTTACTTGCTACGACCCATGAGGTAGGAAGACACATGTTTTCAGCTTAGCTAGTATGCGGAGAATACCTCCCTTTGGTTAGAAAGTTTGCCCTCCTCCAGGCGGTAGCTATGAACGACGGCATTAAGTGGACACAACAGAACTATTGCAGGCTCAGTTTTGAGGCTTGAGTGAACACTCTCGTTTATAACTCTTTGTAAACAAAATCTTTGGTATTGATAATGCTGAGAATTGTGTGAATATTTGGATTTATGAATGAAATGTCACTCTTTTGCTTAGAGTGTTGTGTGACTCTTTTATTCTTCTTTCTCTTTCTGTTTTATTGCATCTGCCCTTTCACAATGTGAGACGAAAAAGGATATCGCACTCGTTGCTTCGTCTTTTGATTGCTTGTCGTTACTTCAATGACCTCGAATGGGGGAGCAGTTTGCTTCCTCACCCCTTAGTGTTTGATTAGACAGGGGCTCATAATTCATGGTTCTCATGATTTAGTGAGCCTATTTACTATAAATGCTCTAGTCTGGGGGAGCCTTGGCTTCGATTCGAGGTGCACTGCTTTTGATCTTGCCATAGGTTTGAGTCTTAAGGACGAACCCCTTTAAGTGCTTTGAACTGATGCGCATAACCTCCAACTGATTCTAGAGGCTACGAGCCTCACTTCTTAACTCTGTCATGGGTTCCTATTCCTGAGAGCTAGAGGGCTGACTCTTGTCCACTTGTACCTCTTCGAGAGCCTCTGAGAGATGTAGGACCTTCTCATTGCTGCTGGTGATCCCCTTGTTCAATGAGGATGAAATTTGGAGTACCTTCCTTGGTGGTCGGTGTGCCAATTCTGCTTCTAAAAGAGTAATGGGGATATGCAGGACCTTTCGCTGGTCCGACGTTTAGGTGACCCTCCGTGCCCGAAGGTCTACCCCTAGGGCTTCCTCAGTCTCAGGGGTTGCTTCTAGCTTTCCATTTTATTCTAGAGAATTAGAAGTAGAGGGGGAAGCTTCATCTTTGGGGGATGACACCATGACCTCAGAGAGGTGGTAAGGTATACTTGGGTAGATAAGAGTCAAAGGGAGGATCTTGCCTTGTCTTTCCTCTTCTTTGAATATGTCTGTGATCATTCACCCCAAATCTTCAACATCATCATGAGACGAGGGTGTTGTCTCTTTCACAGGCTTCCGATCATCATCTTTGACTTTCTGGTACTGGAAGGTCTATGAAATAGTACTTAGTGCCAGTATAGTGAGTCGGCTACAGGGAATGGTCTCTTGTCAGCAAAAACCGTGTGTTGTCTCCCATCTCGACTGTACTTGAAGCATTGGTGGAGCATAGAAAGAAGCACCCCCTGATCATGAAGCCAAGAGCGGCTGAGTAGGACGTTGTAAGATGTATAAGTGTCGATCACATGAAACTGTGCATAATCGTTGAGGTCACCTATCTTGAAGCAAAAGACGCACTGTGCCAGCTGGCTTTTCTCCTAATTGGTTGAACCCTTGCACGGTGATGTGGGTAAGAGTGAGGTCATCAGATCCTAATCCCAATCAGGTGAGGATCCTTCTTGGGATTAGATTGACTGCTGACTCTTTATCTAGCATGATCTGGTTGATAGGGTAAGCATGTAATTCACCATTCACGAAGAGGGGGCGGTTGTGAAATTTGCCTCCCAACTGAAGGTCATCTTCAGAAAAGGAGATGGCCAAGCACCCACTCAGGATGGCTGGCTCAACCTCGATAGGCTCCACTTCAGTCTCGTTTACCTCTGGGTTAGAAAGAGCTTGAATCAAGGCCATACGATAGTCTCTAGACAGCAAAAGGGCATCATCAATACTTAGGAGGGCTAGAAGGTTTCTCAAGTGCCCAATTATGTCATATTTCACTTTGTCCTCATTAGTCTTCCGTTTTCTTAATCCAGTCACTGGTGTAGATGGTAGGGTAGGCTTAGGAATAGGCTTTGGTTGAGTCTTGGCTTGTGACACTGACTGACTTTATCGTTCAGCCGGTGTGGTTTGGGTTGATGGGGAGGCAATAGGTATTTGTATTAGGGATGTAAAGGTTTGAGGTATAAGCTTAGAGAATAGTGCAGGATCGGGAAACTTGAGAATCTTGAACTTTTGAGTTGTCGGCTGTACCTTCTTTCCTGATCTTAGGCTCATTTGCCCTATGCTAGATGGTACTTCCAAGATCTGCACCATGTGGGAGGCCTCTTTGGAAGAGTAGCTTGAAGATGGCTCGGTCCTGTCTTGGGCTGTCGGGGCGTCAGCAACTGTCGAGAATCCAGCAGCCTGGGTCAGCATCTCTCTTAGGCACTTCTGCTGCGACCTGCTGAGGTCGGTGCCTTCGAGCCCCATGTTTAGAGCGTCAAAGTCTGGGGGTTGCCTAACCGCACCTGTGGAAGAAAAAGAAGAGCATGGAGGAGAAGATAAGTTAGAATCTTCCAAGCAGCTTTTTAAGTTGTCACCGGAATTGGACGTGTGCAGGGGGTATTTTAGGTCTTGCCCTGACTTTGACCGTTGTGGGGTGCTTTTAGCATCATCACCCATATTGGACGAGTGCAGGGGCTATTTTAGGTCTTGCCCCGGCTTTGGCTCTTAGCTTTGTCACCCATATTGGACGATTCCCAAGCTGTTGATGACTTAGAGATGTCCATCTGATTGGACGATAGGATAAGGTGAGCTGCGCCTAGGATGAAGTCCTATAAGGTTGGCAGTGGAGGAAGGGGCCTGAGATACTCTTCCTTGACTGATGGATGAGGGAGACGATTCCTTTGGCGAGCAAACTAGGGTGCTTGTCTCCTTCTAGATCCTTGAGGAGGGGTTTGGTTCACCCTATTTGGTTGATGAGTAGCCCTGGCTTGGTGGACTGCCTCACGCTTCATGGATTTGAGCCTACTCCCCCATGATAGACTTCCCAGCGCTGAGAGATCAAAGGCTCTGAAGGCTCTAGTATATGCTTAGAAGGGACCTGTAGTGGGATTTCCTCTTGGACATGAGTGACGGCTGGGAAGTGCTCTGGGAGAACGGTGCAAATGATGTGGGCTTCCTATACCTTCTGAGTGGCTATAGCTTCGAACCCAGAGCATTCCTTCAGCTCGTGGCCCCATACTTGGTGATATGGGCACCAGAGGCTTTCCGTACCCTAGGCAAGGCGTTTAGGCTGCCTGGCGGGCTTGGGAGTGACAAGACCCTGTTGGAGCATCGCCTCGAAGAGGGCCCACAGAGGGTCTAGCTCAACGCTTCTCGAGGCTTGCATTGGGAGTTCTTCTTGCACTGGTGGAAAAGGGACTTGAGGGCATCCTTCCAAGTTACCATGAGCTTCCTGGCATTGCTGCATCTTTGCCAAGAGCTCTTGGAAGCTAGTGGATTCGCTCACATCATGGCCTCGTATCAGGTGATACAAGCACCAGAGATTCATAGTTCCTGGACGCAGGAACTTGGGCTTCCTTGTCGGCTTTAACATGATGTGTCCCTCTTCGAGCATTATGGCAAATAGTGCACGGAGGATAGTGGGTGCCCCATCATCTTCTTGTATTGTCACTATGTGAGAAGCCTCAGTTACCCCTAACGCTTTCTTTAACTCTTTGAGTTTTATCTGACTCTTGTTAATGAGGTCTTTGATAGTGTCGTTGAGCTTATAACAGTCCTAAGTGGGGTGGCCTACTTTCCTGTGATAGGCGCAGTACTAAGCGTGTGTCTCCTGTTCAACTTGCTCTGGAGAGCGGACCTCTGACAGCTAGATCATGCTTTGCTCTAGCAGTAGTTGAAGCAATGCAAGAACCCACTCCTTGTCAAAAGGATACACCTTGCTCTGGTACTGGGTCCAGAAGTCACTTCGCTTTATGTTTGTAGGAGGCGGGACCTTATTGTAGGACTACTGCTTGCCCCCAGCCTAAGACGTTTGTGCCCTAGAGAGGTCTAAGGTTTGAGCAGCAGCTTTGTTAGTGTCTGCCACGGTGACAACTACACTGATCACTGCTTTTTATTAGTTTCCCCAAAGCAGGAGTTTGAGCCAGAGGGTTGCTGACGACATCCACCATGGTGCTTGGCCAGACCCTCGATACGAACTGCTTTAGAGATAAGATCTGACATGGAGGGTTGATTGGAGGCCTCGACATATAGGGCGATCTCAGGAAGCATGTTTCATATGTAGGTCTGGATAGCTTCTTTCTCCGTCATGGGAGTGTCATATAAGGTTACCAGTTCTCTCCATCGGGTGATGAACTTATCACCCGGCTCACCAGGATCTTGAGTCAAAGTGAGGAGCTCGATGGTTTCCATGTTCCTTTGGACTTCGTAGAAGCGTTGGTAAAACAACTACTCCATTTCCTGCCAAGCGTGCACCTAGTTTAGAGGTAGCTAATCATACCACTGGAAGGCTGTCCCTTCAAGAGTCTCGACGAACTGACGGAGGAGGAGTCGCCTGTCAGTTGCTATCTCTAGACCGGCCTCTTGGAAGTGGGCAGTATGCTGGTGCGAGGACGTTGTACCGTTGAACAGGGGGAGCTTCCCCTTTTGGTAGTTCGAGGGAAATAGCACTTGATCGATGTACGAGCGGTACAGCTTATGGTAGAGCGGCGCCTCTTTCATGCTTGGGACCTTGTTCTTGAGGCTATGGGCCACAATGGCATCTATGTCGGTTTGAGAAACCTCGAGGGAGGCAGAGCTGTCTTGGGAGACCGGTGGAGGAGTTTGCCTAGGAACTGTGTCTTCACCAGACGGAGAATCGGTCTCATAGTGAGAAGAAGGGGACCTGGAGGGTTCTAGACATTCCATCTTTTTGAGGATGGACTGCATCATTACCTCGAACTTATGCATCCGCTCTTCTTGAGCGTCGTCCGGCTCATTGATCACCATGACACTGACCGTTTCTTCTGGAAGGTCAGAGCCAGGTGAAGTAATGGATGGCCATGGTTTGCGACTCGTACGCACCAAGTTGGTCTGCAAGGGCTCAGCATGCCTCGATAGGACTCGAGCCTTGTACGCTGACCTTGTGAGGACCGGTTCTCGACGGTCTTAAGACCTAGCTTCTGGGCAGTGATCACCAAGCAGTATTCTTATACTTACTTGGGCTCTGGGATTTGCAGAGGGAAGAAGGGATTACGAGGAAGGAGGTCACCATAGGTGGTAACCTCAACTGCCTTGGGGGCTTCTTTGGTCAGGATCAGCATGCCTCTCTTCTGCTCAACCTTGAGGCAGTTATGGATCTCACTCCAGAACCAAGCCTGAGATTTGGACTGCCCCGCTTTTCTTGAGCAGGCGAGGGACGTGTCTACTAGCTGAAGCAGAGAATGGTGCCCAAGGACTGAAAGCAAGCTAGGTCACTGCCTTGGAGGCTGAAGGTTCCTATCTGACATCAGGCCGTTGCCCCAAATTCCTTTGTGGGGTCTGGGTGCATGGCTGACCTGCGGCTGACTCAAGATGGTACTCTTAGGGAAGACCTTTGAGTACCAGGTCTCGAAGTGTTTGCTTGGTGAGGGAAGAGCGACAAAAGAAGGAGCTGGTTCATGACTCCGCCGGAGTCAGGAGCGAGGTGGAACCTAGGAAGTCTGTGCGTGTGCACCTTTAGGGTTAACCGTCCGAGTGGCTTGGGGGTTAGCCCTGGCTCGGTCAACCGGTTCAACCTTAGGAGGCGAGACCCACGAGCTTGTGTTTGTGAGGGACGGGGTAGGAACCTTTCTCTCACAGAGTGAAGCTGTGTGTGGTGAGAGGGAGGACAGAGCGGTCGGCCCTCGTGTGCTCGAGCTGGCGCAGAACTGGCGCTGCCCTAGGCTGTGGGATGCATGGCGCGCGCAAGGTTTGGCCCGAGAAGGCCTAACCTTGAACGGGAGTTTGAGGCAGCATGAAGGTTGCCCCAAGGTAAGGCTTGAGTTGATGGACCATGATCTCTTACGTGTGTGTGTGGGGTGGAGACCCCAGGATTTCCACCTCCGTGTGCCGAGCCTCCAAGTGTACAGGTTCAGGGTAGTGAAGGAGTTTGAGGGGTAGCCTTGTGACACCCTCATAAGCACTGACAACTTGATTGCTTTTCGCGAGAGTGGACAGAGCAGCCTTCTAGCGTACCCCAGTAATAGGACTGACAAAGGACATGCCAATAGCAGAGTGCGTGCTGTGTGAGGTAGCGGATGTGCTACCAATGGCGAGGAAGGGAGGAGTCAGGGACTTTTAAGTCCCTTCTCGCACCAACCCCGAAAAGAACCTGGGAGCCATACTGTGAGTCCTGACTCAGGAGTGTAGGGAAGGAAGCTTGAGCAAATCGCTTCCCTAAGACAGTCACAAGTGCAGCTTTGAGAAATCCTCGACTCGGATGAATGGGTTGAATAACCCAGGTGCCATAGAAAGTAGTGCAGAAAGTAAAAGATGATACTGATCAAATAAGAGAGAACCAATGAAAGGGTAATAAGTTACCAGTTGAGTTGCCAAGCTGGTTAGGTGCCTTGATCTCGCCCTCCGATCTAGATGATCTAGCGACATGTATCTCGGGTTTCTAGTGAACCCAGGACTTGAGATTGCTCTCTCAGGAACCTTGCTCAAGAGCAAGGGTAGGATACTAATCAATGAGAGAGGAATTTAAGGTGGGTTCGGGACTTACTCGGGCTGGCTCGCGTAGGTGCCCTCTTAGATCACAAAGAAAGCCCCTCAACTGCTTTAGCTGGTTCAAAATCGCCTCCCTTGACCTGCGATCACCTTGTTTTCTGCATAACACTACTGTGGTTACTTTGCAAGACAAGTGGGCCGACAGGCCCACCCTTGTCTTAGGGCAATGCACATTTGCATCGCTAAGAATGTGAGAAGTTAGGGTGATGAAGTAGAAGGTTCAAATAAAGATAAAAAAGAGAAGAGAACTTGATGAAGGGGCAGGACTGGAGTGACAACAAGAAAGTTACCCACTCGGAGTGGTAGCAAGACTGACATGATACTCGGGATTAACGCGACGGTAATACTACTCGAAATCGAATCGATAGGACTATCCCAATCTGCTGTGGCAGAAAGATAGGCATGATACTCAAGACCAGCGCGATAGCAATACTGCTCGACAGTCAGACCACTATAGTAGTGTTAGGCCAAGTCTTCCCTCAGTCAAGTGATAAGAGAAAAGAAAGAAGAGAAGAAAAGGGAATAAAGAGAGAGAGAGAGAAACGGAGGAGGGAGAAAGAATCCAAACAGCAATGGGCCTCGCCGTTGGCATCATGAGAAGATGTCGCATCCCTTGCTGGCGGCGATGGCTTCTGATGAGGTTTGTGGTGCTTGACGTGGAACATGAGAGAAACCTGTGGACAGTACTAAGCATCACCATTTGCAAAATGAAAAAGCAGCACGTCCCTTGTGGACAGCAATAGCTTCTAGCGAGGCGCACGACGATAACTTCTCATAAGTCGTATGGTGATTACCTCTTGTGGAGCGCACGACGATAGACATGGGACACAAGGGAAGTGGGACACAAGGGAAGCCTACGCACGGTGATAGGCGCAGAGAGGCACAAAAGGAGCCTACACACGACGATGGGCACCGAGTGAGCAAAAGAAGCCTGTGCATGGTAATAGGCGCAAATAAGCATGAAAGAAGCCTACACGCGGCGATGGGTACCGAGCGAGTGAAATAAGCCTACGCATGATGATAGGCGCAGAGAGGCGCGAAAGAAGCCTGCGAGCTGGGATGGGCACCGAGCACAAAAGAGAAGCTCGTGGACGGCTATGGGTATTGTTGTGACCTTTCACAGACGACGATGGACATAGCTGCATGAAATAGTCACACGATAGGGTGAAGTCCTCGCAGACGGCAATAAGCTTCGCTACCCTCCTTCCTTGCTGAGACGTCGAGGATACACCTACGGATAACGATGAGCAGTGCGATCTACAAATCTCGCCAAGAGATAGTGATGCGCAAATAGAAGGGGAAAAGGAGCTCGCGCATGGCACTGCCATCGCCATGTACGACCTGTGAGACCACATGAATGAGAAAAAAAGAAAAGAAAGAGGCATGCACGGCACTACCACTGCCGTGTATGGCCTCTGAGGGAGGCTCAAGCAAAGAAGAAAGAAAAAAAGAGAGAGAATGATTACCTTTAGCCAAAGGGTACGGTCCAAAAGTTTCTCTCTCCTTACTCTCTCTTTCTAAATGTGACACAACAATGAGAAAGAAAGGGAATTCTACTAAGTAAAAATTCTCCTTTGTGAAGGGTTTACAAGGCTTTGCATACGATGATGTTACGTGTAATATATAGAATTGTGCCCAAGCATGGGTGGATGATCAAATTAAACCTAAATGCTAGAAATTAAGATTTAACTGAATTAAAAGAAATTAGAAAATAGTGTGCAAAATGACATATTTGCCCTTTCTAACAAGTTGTGGAATTCCAAGACAATCCCTAGAACGTGCATTATTTTTCATGGATGATTCGGGGTCATTCAGATGCCCGTTTGATCAAAAGATGGTTGTTTTCTTGTAGGGCTTGACATGATGATCGATTTTTTATACCAACTTTAAGCATCATGTTTTTAAGGCACGGTCATGTGACTTGAAATTTGAATGAATATTGAAACTTTGGATCAATTGTGTTCTCGTTCCTTGATGTTTTTCTGTGATTTCTTCGTTGGATCACACTGAGCATGCCGTCACGATCGCGGGGCAACAAATGCAACTCGATTCTGTGCCTGAACGAAAGGTTTGCAAGTTTAGAGTTTTTGCAGCCACTTTGTCGGCTTCATGTGCGAAATCCGACCGTTCATCATACACGAACTTCGGACCAGTGATGGCCATGGACATTATGCAAGCGGTGGAACTAGCTTCACGTCCATCGAGTTCATGAATGGCATAATTTGGCCGCTCGAGAGAGGCACGACGCTGCTGATTTTTCTGCACTTTCTTCACAGATCAGCAACTTCTCTCTAGCGTTTCTTCGCGCTCAGGCGTCGTCACGAGGCGTGCCACATATCGAAACGCTCGTCTTGACGGGACGAATACATTGCTTCATCTGACTTGAGACGAGTGAGATATGAGAGTCGAAAGTTACTGGTCGTGATTGTCCCTTCAATGGACTTGAGTTGCAGGGTGGCCGCATAGGAATAGCGTGCGGCTCCTCCTATTTCGGTTTTTTGCTTATAACTTCTTCCTGGAGTGTTTTTTCAAGCTGAAATTTGATCCTTGAGAATTTTCAACCATGCTGGATCCATTGACGGTAGTCCCCACAACAAATTGAGACACCGAAAATATAGCTCTAGTTATCGGGTCTGTTTCAGGGTGCTAGAGGCCAATTCTGTCGAAACTTTTTCTCAGTCTACACTGCCTTAGACATGTCGAAATACGACGAACCTTGGCAGGAGACTTTTGAGAGTTCTTATGAAGATCTTGGTCAGTTCTGTGGCTATTCTAAGAGTTCTTACACCCCATTAATGTGATGTATCTCATACCCATAACGGGCTCAAAAGAGTGGTGAAAACCTGAAGGGCATCAAAAAGAAAGACAACTGAAAAAAATAAAAACAAAAAATGGACATGGTGATAACCTGAAAAGGTATCACAGGTAAAAAAAAAAAAGAAGAATAAAAAAAAAAAATCTCCAAGAAGGAGCTTTCGATTCAAAACACTCAAGTACAAACAAGTACTTGTAAGTTTCAACGATACTGCACAAGCAGACCCTAAGGATGAAGACTCCTCCTAAACCCTGTAGGTTCCCAACATAATCAACTCAAAAAGATGTGGGAGGGTGACATGAATGGAAAACCAAAGTGACTTCGACGAATCTTGGAAGAACGTTAAGACTCCTCCAAGATGGAAGCCCGACAAGAATCCAGAGAACTCTTCATGAACTTACGAAGCACAAAATGAAAGCTCCAAAGGTCAAAGGACAACTTTGAGACTTTTGAGTTCTCATGATTCCACAAAGAAATCCTTTCATTATCTTTGGGTAAAACATAATAAAGAAAATTACCACCAAAGGGGCCACAGGTGGCAAAACTGTAAGGTTCGTCCCTTTTGAAAATTCTTTCAAATTGACTTTTAAATCATCCATTTTCAAAAATGAAACCATTTTAGAAAGGACTTTCTTCGTCACTAATAGAGGTTAAACTATTAGTCGTTTGGCCTTGTTCTCGAAGCCAACTTCCAATGCCTGTTATGAAGGCTTGAATCTAGCTAGGCACTCCATGGTTGTATGAGTATAACTACCAACTACCCGAACCTAATTGGGAGGGGTCATTCGTGGTTACCAAGTACACGCAAGCAATTCTTACAAGATCAAAAATCAAGAGTCGAGCTCAACGACCCTATTAATTCTATGTATCTTAGAAAATACTACCTGTAACGAGCTCAAAAGAGTGGTGAAAACCTGAAAAGACACCACAAAGAAAAAAATAATAAAAACAAAAATATATGCGATGAAAACCTGAAAAGGCATCATGGGTAAAAAATAAAAAATAACGATCTTTCGATTCAAAACTCTCAAGTACAAACAAGTACTTGCAAGTTCCAATAATGGTGCACAAGCAGACCTTGAGGACGAAGACTCCTCCTAAACCCTGCAGGTTCCTAATATAATCAACTCAGAAAGATGTGGGAGGGTGACATGAATGGAAAACCGAAGTGACTTCGACAAATCATGAAAGAATGTCGAGACTTCTCCAAGATGGAAGCCCAACAAGAATCTAGAGAACTCTTCATGAACCTATGAAGCACTGGATGAAAGCTTCAAAGGTAAAAGGACAACTTCGAGACTTTTGAGTTCTCATGATTCCACAAAGAAATCTTTCATCATTTTTGGGTAAAATATAATAGAGAAAATGATCACCAAAGGGGCCACAGGTGGCAAAACTGTATGGTCCATCTCTTTTGAAAATGCTTTTTAAATTGACTTTGAAATCATTAATTTTAAAAAATAAAACCCTTTTAGAAAGAACTTCTTCCATCACTACAAGAGGTTAAACTGGTAGTCATTTGGCCTCATTCGCAAAGCAACTTCCTACGCCTGTTATAAAGGCTTGAAACTAACCAAGCACTCCATGGTTATATGAATATTACTACCAACTACCACATATAGGAGATGGGTGAACCTCGCCAATGGCGATATTGGCTAGTCAGGGAGCATTTTTCTCTCGACTGGATCCCCTGAGGCAAGCTCATCCTTGTGTGTGCATAAGATGACCCAGTAGTAGGAAATTCAAGACAAGAACCCTACAAGTAGGGGGCTGAGTTTGCAAAAAATCAATTTGAAAAGTGCGTGCAAAGGAAGTGTTCCACTATGCCTTGACGAATCAATTGCGCAAGTACAAGTTGAACAAGGACCCCCCAACAGGGGCAATACATAAAAAAAAAGAAATTCAAACTCCCCATAATAGGGGCAAGTTTAAAAACTACCTCCCAACAGATGCAGAATTTTCAAATAAAAAATAAATAAATAAAAAATTTGTATGGGCGACACGCCTAGTGTCGCCCAGCCTGTGAGGGCGACACCATGCATGTCGACCGAGCTACAATATTAGTGTCACCCAAAATTTTTTGCAAAACCTTTTCTTTCTAATAAAAAAAAAATTAGGTGGGCGACACAAGCCGTGTCGCCCAAACCTGGGCAACACCACCAGTGACGCCTGGGCGACACCACCAGTGTCGCCTGAGTGACACCACCAGTGTTGCCTGAGTGACACACCTAGTGTCGCCGAAAATATTTTTCTCAAAAATGCCCCCACTAAATTTTAGGGACTTTCGGGAATCGAATTTAGTTTTGCGTGTGTTTTTATGAGTGTTTTCAAACATTTTAATTAATTTTCAAAAAAAATTCAACAAGAAAACACTCCTCAGTGGCATGAGCCTTAACTCCCAACCAGTTTTCCAGAAAAAAAGAAAATCAAAAAGAAAATGCTCCTTGGTGGCATGAGCCTAAACTGCCAACCAAAATCCAATTCAGAAAACCGTCAAACTCTTGCGACGTAAAAGAGCCGAGATAGGTAACGTCTAGCCCCATATGACGTAAAAGGTCGGGTGTATCTAGCGCATGACCACCCTGTTCAATGAAAGATGTCAAACTCGTACGACGTAAAAGAGTTGAGGTAGGTGTCGTCTAGCCCTATATGACGCAAAAGGTCGGGTGTATCCAGGACACAACCACCCTGTTTAATGGAAAAACGTCAAACTCGTGCAACGTAAAAGACCCGAGGTAGGTATTGTCTAGCCCCGTATGATGTGAAAGGTCGGGTGTATCCAGCTTAACATCAAACTCGTGCGACTTAAAAGAGCCGAGACAGGTACCGTCTAGCCCCATATGACACAAAAGGTCGGGTGTATACAAGGCACAACCATCTTGTTCAATGTTCAAACGTCAAACTCACACGACATAAAAGAGCCAAGACAGGTAATGTCTATCCCCGTATGACGATAAAGTTCAGGTGTATCCAGTTCAAAGTCAAAATCGTGCAACGTAAAAGAGACGAGGTAGGTACCCGTCTAGCCCCACATGACGTGAAAGGTCAGATGTATTCCGTATAGCCCCGTATGACATAAAAGGTCAGGTGTATTTCGTCTATCCCCGTATGACGCAAAAGGGTCGTGTGTATTCTGTCTAACCCAGTACGACGTAAAAGGTCGGGTGTATTCTGTCTATCCCCATATGACGTAAAAGGGTCGGGTGTATGGTTCATCACTGTATGACACTAAATTGCTTAAGGGGCTCTATGGTTGCAGGAGTTAAAACTTCTAACCAACCCTGTTTTTCAAAGTACCTTTCTCTTTTCAAAATTTTTGTTATATGTCTTGTGTTTTCAAAAACTTTAATTTCTTTTTTAAAATCGTAACCTGTCCCTACTCCGGTTCTATTTCAAATCCCCCTTACTTTCAAAATTTCTAAAACATCAAAATGAATGAGCTTGGACACCCATATATGATGATCATAGCGTTGCTGCCTCATCTCTCTCTTCAGAATGGTCAGATAAGTCTCTTCCTGCAGACAACCTTTTCCTATAAACAGCCTTAGGAAACCCTAAGAAGATCAAAGATGTTAGGGTTAAAATTTTAAACTACAAAACGCCTGAAGTTAAGTGGCATGGCCAGAAAATCTAACTCGAGTTTCAAGCTTGTGTACCTCACCTACATCTCACACCAAAAACCCTACGAGCAAAATGGCCCTAGGTGGGTGAGCTCCATGAGTACAATGACTTGGAGGGATTAGTTGGTGTGCCCTCTGACCACATAACATTAGCATGAATTATCATTGACATTCACCTGCCCCTCGAAGGACAAGGAATGCCAAAGTGTCTACTTCTTTGCCACTTACCTGTCCCTCGAACGACAGGGAGTGCCAATGAGGGGCAACTGTAGACACCCACATTTAAATCTGGCAAATTCGATGGTTTTCTGAACCTTTAGGACCACATTATCCTAGTAAACCAAAAATCCATAGTTCACACAGCCTACCCTATGACCTGGAACCAATTTGCCTACCCTGAACCCTGCAAAAACCCTATTTTGACCAAGAATTTTATAAACGCCCTGTTTTACCAAAAAAATCATTAAAAATAGTAAAACAAATCCGTTTAAACCCAAAGTTTCTCTGAGAGCTTCAAAAGAGGCTGAGGAACACGTCTGAAAAGAAATATTTTAATTTGGACCTCTTTTGAGTTGGGCGACACTAGCAGTGTCACCCAGCCTAGACTGGGCAACACCTCTAGTGTTTCCCACACATTTTTCGCCAAAATTGAAATTTTCTTTTAGATTTTGATTTTCCTAACTTTTTTACGCTTTTTCTTGAGCGACACTAGGCGTGTCGCCCAGATCCGAGACCCTAAAAAATGGCATCTTTGAACGGGGGATTTGTTTGTTACGAGAGTTTATCCTTCCCAACAAGTTTTGACTCCTATAAGGACTTTTTTTGTGGTCATTTGAGGAGGCGAGAGATCGAAACCTTAGAGAGATTAGAAACCCTGGAGATAGCTTCAGAAAACCCTACCCTCCTGAAACCCTAACCCTTAAGCATGAGGAAACCTAGACCTAGGGCACAACAACCTTAGATCTAACCCTTTACACCATATATTAGCTGGTCGACATCTGAATCAGAGAGGCAAAAGAGGACCGATTCTGATACGGGTGAGCCCTAGAAGGCTCGGTAGTCATGTGCCATCCGGCTCGGCTCGGTATCATTTCCTTCCATTTTATTTCTTTTACTTTATTATTTTCATTTCATTTTGATCTGTTCATTTGCTTAAAAATCGTATTTTGTAATGTCTTGGATCATGTTGGCCCTACCACAGATCTGAGAGTAGATCTACTCTTTTCCTGGCAAATCTGGCCTCATATCTGAATTTGATTTGTCCCACTTTTTTTACCACTTTATTTCTTTCATTTTCATCATTTTAAGGTGTCAAATCCGAGAGATCTTCGTTAGAAGATCTGTCAGACTTTTCATCATAAACAATAATCTACTCGATAAACCCAAGAAAATAACTAAAATATCAGTTCTATTAACTACTCATGTAAATCTACCCAAAGACTCAGTCAACCCAATATACACTACTTTATTAACTACTCCTACACGAATCTACATGAGATATACATACCCATGTCAGCCTTATTTACCATGCTTATCATTAAAGAAGATGAGCTACATGTTAAGCACGTAACATACAACCTCAAAGTAGGAATATTTTCGAGTATCTTCTAACAGAATAAATAATTGGTGCTTGAGTGAGATTATGTTTTTAAATATGACTGCTTTGTTTTTATGTTGATCAATTTGATCTCTCGTCTATTTTTTAGGTGGTTTGACTATTTTAATAATATTTAAGATTAAAAACCTATAATTTTAGCCTCCACGATACCATGAATTTCGTTTGGAATCAACTTGACAGTAAAGCCAAAAGATTTTATGCTCCTAAGATAGTTAAGAGTGGTAAGAAAGAGATATGATTTCTCTTTCTAAAGGTGCCGAGAGAAATAATAAGATATCAACAAATTTTAAAAAGTGCTAGGAGATATATTAAGATAACGACCATCTCTCTTTCCTACATCTCTAGCTTCATGATACCATGAACTTCATTTGAAGTGAGAGAGGCCACACTTCTTTACTTGAAGGAGATGGT
>NW_006497138.1:980384-997166 GCF_000471905.2 Amborella trichopoda
GGTGTAGGTCTATTAGCCTAAAGCTACATATAGACCCAGTGTCCCAGATTCAATCTAGACCGATCTGACGAACAAGACTTCATTTTGTATTTTAATTTTAATTTATTTTCTAAAAATTTAAATCAAATAAAAATATTTAAAAAATAATTCGTAAACTATAAATTGATCAAAATACCCCTAAAATGTTTCGAGAGTATTGTGGTCAACTTATATTTCATGAAATAGTTTTTTGATATTTTTATTGGATTCAAATATTTTTCACTAACATACGTCCAAAATTTCAAATGATTTAGAATTATATAAAAAATTAAAATTTAAATACAAAATATAATCGTGATCATTGGATCGGCCCAGATTCAATATGGTCATTAGGTCCATATGTAGTTGTAGGCTAGTGGGTCTATATATATATATATATATATATATATTACATTCGAACAATGGGGTCTTGATCCATTGAGGCGTAAATATCTATCATGAGCCTTAAAAGTCAAGGCTTATAATTACTTTGACTACATAAAAGCTTGAGATGTAGTTCTATTACTCCAAAATTCTATGAGAACACATAGTTGGTTTCTACAATTTAGATTAAACACTAAAATAAGTGTATTTCCCCAATAGTTTAAAAAGTGGATATTAATGTGCATACTCCAGATATCTACCAAAAAAACCTAATAGAATCATATGAGCTTTTCAAGGCTTCTAATAGAGGAATAAATGAGGTGGATTTATTCATACACTTTACAGCAATTTATGAGATCCCCTGGATCCTGAGATGGGAATATTTTATAACCGCTAATAATAATAAATGGAATTATCTTCCTTATTTGGAAAGGAGAATTATGATAAAATTGTGGGATTCTTTCAATGATAATTATCTCCAACCACATAATATAACAATAGAAAAGCTTAAACAAGCTAATAGGGACACCCCACATCTTAATAAAATTGAAGAATACTTTAAGCTCTTAAAACAGCATAATCCAGAATTATCCAATAAAGAGATCAAACGACAAATATTATTAGCTCTAAACGACGAAGATTTAGATGACATGTTCATATCCTCCTCAAAAGACATGGAGGAAGAGGAAGACCATGATGCGGGTCACGCTGAAGGCAATGGAGATGACTCTTATGGAATCCTCACTCCCATCATAAGAAATTAATGGGCTGACCCGACTCCAAAATAATCCAGGACACGAAGCCCCAATAGAATGACACAAGCATGACAATACTCTCCATCGACAGGGGCAAAATTGTAGCAAACACTATAGCAGACATGACAAATCACTATATTGTCTGCAAGTCACCGTAGTGTCGGCAAGCTACTGTAGTGTCCGCAAGAAAAGACAAAAATCATTGTAGCAAGGACAATAATTGAAGTCACATCATCCTCCGGACTCCAAAATAAAATTTTGAAGTTCAATTTTTTGTCTATAAAAGGGGAGGAAAGCCTTATTCTCAGGCACAAAAAATTCTCGAGCAGTTTTTCTTTTGTAAGTTTGGTATTAGTCTATTTCTAAGTTTCTGAGTTCAGTATCCCATCTATTTCCTTCAAGAAAGGATTGTAACTAAGAAAAGCCTGTAATTCAATAGTTGTACATGTGTGATTGCTTTTGGAAGGAAGTTCCAAACTATATCCCGGAATAACTAAAGCTATTTACTAGCTTTCACATCTGTGAAACGTAAGTATTTGGTTATGCAAGTAAAGCTTGTAGGTCCTTTAACTTCTAATGAAGAGTCAGACTCATTTTCTGAAGAATCTATAAATATTATAGATGACTCTAACTCCTCTAGTGAGAAAGAATTGGATAATAGCACTAAATGCCATTGTGATTATTATAAATCCATTTGTCTTATGAACAAGTTAGAAATAAACACTTTAACCCAAGAAGAAAATATGATTTTGGATATTATTGACAAAATAAATGATCATGCGGCTAAAAGAGAAGCTTTATTCACGTATATGTCTAAGTTAAAACGCAATGATGAAAAACTAGAGCAAAAGGATTCTTATATAAACCCACTTATGATTTTAAAAATATCATTAGTATGATGAAACAAAAGGAAAAGTCAAGAGGAACTTTCAGAGATACTACCATGGAAAAATTGAAATATGAAGTTAATAACATTAAACAGGAAATAAAATAGCTTAAAACTAGAATTGAACAATTAGAGACTCCTTTTATAGAAGAAAGAGAGCCTAATGTCCCACTTGTGGATGAATTTGAAGATTGAAACATTCCCCCAACTGAAAATAATCATATTACTGATAAAAATCTGGGGACTTTAACTTATGCCAAAATGGTTGACAAGGTGATAACCCACAATTGGCACACTTTTGTTACAATCATAGTTAATAAGGAATTCAACTTTCAGACTGTCACCCTAATAGACTCAGATGCTGATTTAAATTGTATTAATAAAGGTCTTGTCCCTTCTAAATATTTTGACAAAACTACACAAATTTTGAATACCACTGATGGTAAAAGAATGATGATTAATTATAACTCTTTGATGCAGCTGCTTGCAATAATGGAGCATGTTTTATATTACCATTCATAATGGTAAAAGGATTATCACAAGCCGTTATCCTTGGAATACCTTTTTTGAACCTCCTATATCCAATAAAATTATTGGATCACACAGGAATAGAATCTGAAATTGATGGTCATAAAGTAAAATTCGAATTTATTGATAAACCAAGATTAAAAGAAATCAGTCAGATTCAAAATCAATTAAAAAATAAAGAGAAATTTCTATTCTCTTTAAAAAAAGAAATAAACTATAAAACAATTTAGAAAAGATTACAATCTCAACATATTAAAAATGAAATAAAAATAATTCAAGAAAAGCTAGAAAAGGAAGTTTGTGCTGAAATCCTTTATGCCTTCTGGAACAGGAAACAACACATGGTAGAATTACCTTATGAACCAGAATTTAACGAAAGACTAATTCCAACAAAATCCAGACCTATTCGGATGAATAGTAGATTATTAGAATTTTGTAAGAAAGAGATACAAGATTTATTAAATAAGAAACTTATCAGAAAATCATACCATGGAGTTGTCCACCCTTCTATGTAAAAAAAGGGCTGAGCCTGTGGGCGAAAACACTGTTCATTTTCGCCCATAGGCGTTGCGTAGTGGCTTATATATATATATATTCAATTACCCTATCAAAAGGAATTATCCTCCCTTGATAAATATTATGTCCAAGAAACCTTATTTTCATTTGAAAAAGATTTATCTTTTTGGCTGATACAACTAACCCAACATTTTTAACAGCTTTAAAAAATATGTTTAGATATTTCCAATGTTGATCAATGGTTTCAGAAAAAACAAGAACATCGTCAATATATACAATCATGAAATTTGTATAAGGACTGAATATGTCATTCATGATGTTTTGAAATTCAGAAGGTTCATTTTTCAAACCAAAAGGCATAACATTTCATTCATAATGCACGAAAGGAACATTGAAGGTTGTTTTATATCTGTCCTTTTCAATTATTTGGATTTGTCAATATCCAGATTTTAAGTCAAAATTTGAAAATATGTAGCCATTAACCAATCTATCCAAGAGGTATCATTTATTTGGAATTGGCTATCGAATCCATCTTAATGTTTTATTTAATGGTTTATAATTTATAACCAATCTAGGGGCTTCTCTTTCAATTTTAAAAGGCTTCTCAACATAAAAGGCTGAACAACTCCAAGGTGAGGAACTTTTTTTGATAAATTTTTTATCAAGCAATTCTTGTATTTCAGTTTTACAAATTTCAATGAGCCTACTATTCATTTGAATAGGCGTTGCTTTTGTAGGAATTTTTTGCTCCTCAAAACATGGTTCATAGAGAAGTTCAACTATATGTTGCTTCCTATTCCAAAAAGCATTAGGGGCATCAGAGCATATTTCTTTTTCGAGAACAGTTTTGAAACTACTATTTTTATTTTGCATTTCAGAAGATAGTAATTTTTTCGCAATGGTTTTTATACTTGATTTCCTCTTTTAGATAAAAAAAGAATTTTTCTTTGGTAGATAATTTATTTTTAATGTTATTTATTTCATAAACTCTGGGCTTATCTATGAAGTTAAATTTTACCTCATGTCCCTCAATGTTGGCCTCAATACCGGTATCATCAATTTTGATAGGGTAAAGCATATTTAGGAAAGGAGTTCCAAGAATAACCGGTTGACTTAATCTTTTAACCAAGATAAAGGGAAACATGAAGCATGCTCCGTTATGCAAACTGTCGCATCAGATAGTTTATAGTTTATTAACATCTTACTTCCATCAGCGGTTTTTAAACCTGCGTACTTTTATTAAAGTATTTTGTAGGGATTAAGCCCTCATTTATACAGTTTAAGTCAGCTCCGGAATCAATAAGAGCAGTGGTTTGAAAAATATATTCTTTTTGAACTATGATTTTAACGATAGTAAACCATCGTTGAGTTATGATTTTGTCTAATAGGTTAACATATTTATAATTTTGAATTTTGATTTTTCCCATCATATTACAATTGTTTGAAGTTTTAGGGTCATCATTTTTTAAAACTCTAAGAAGAGTATCTTCTACTTCAGGTGGTAGAAGATCATGCTGATAATCATTCATTATGTTACTGAATTCTTCTTCAGTATTTTCCTCATAAATATCTTCCTTTTTAAAAGTGGTAGTTCCCATTTCCAAGATTTGAACCCTAGTTTTCAAAGATATCAGTTGATTGCGAACTTCATTTATCTCATACTTTAACTCAGGAATTGAAGGTTCTCTAATAGTTTGAGTTTTGTTTCGAAATCTTTTAAGGATGTCGTGGAAACTGTATTCTTCCCTTGTTGGAAAGAGAGAAGGTCTAAGGGTAGTGGGTCTAGAAGGATCTTTTGTCATATCGATGTATTGAATCAAGGCTTCTTTTTTAGCCTTTGGGTCACTAATTTTATTAATCAGGTCATTGATTAAATTTTCTTCTTTTATAGGAATATTTATGTTTAAACCATTCATATCAATGATAGCTTTGAAGAAATTACATTGGCAATCATTTTCAGGATTATCATCACAATTAGAATCAAAGTCAAAGCTAGTGAAGATCAAATCCTCATCATTTATTTCTCCAATTATCTTATCTTCATCAGAGTTAAAAGTACTATCAGAATCATCTCTTTTTAATAATAGAATATCAAATAATTGTTTTTTGATATCTGAGTCGATTTCGAGTGCATTGATTTTCTTTTTAACTCTGCATTTATTTCTATAATGACCTACCATTCTGCAGTTATAGCAAACTGGTATCTTTCTTTTTTCCCTTTGCTTGAAAAAGTGATCTCGTAAAAAACATTTAAGAAATATAGTTTTTCTTTCATGCGACTGTTTAGATCTTGATTTTCATAAATTCTTATATTTTTCTTTGTGAGTGGGTTTAGAAGTGGGTAAAGTATTATACCCAAATTTTTCACAAAAGTCACCTAGTTCTTTCTTCCTTGTCCTTCTCTGTTTTTCTAATTGCCTTCGAAGTTTTTAATCTATACATAAAGCAAGACCTTCAGCATTGATTTCCGCTGATAATTCTGCAAGGGTATAAAAGGAGTAGGGAATAATTCCACCATGTTTAATTTTTAGTCATGTTTTAACCTTTTCGACAAAAAGATGGGGAAATCCAGCTATAAATTTTTCCTTCCAATGATCAGCCTTATTATCTTCCCTGGATAATAATCTAGAGTAGTAAACATCTTTATATCATTTAAAGTGAGAGAGAGTTGGACAACGTAAATTTGAAAGCAGATCTTCAGATCTAGCTGATAAGAGGGCCGTACTTCCAACGAAGTGAAGGGTGATAGTGTAGATCAGTGTATTAACTGCATCTCCTTCGTCAACTATATTTTCTTGGACCTATCGAAGTCCGATTTCAGTTTTAACAAGCCATTGCTTCGTAGCATTTAGGATTTGATTTTTTGCAGTTTCATCCATATGAAAATCCCACCATCATCTAAGCCATCCTGTAAAGCCGCATATAATAGCTTTGGTAATTTCATGATCTGTATTCCCGCTTGCTTTACAAGCGGTGGCATACATTATTATGTGTTTCATAAGGTCAAGGATCTGATTTTCTGACATGCCATCTATATTTCCAATTTACTATTGACCTTCCTGAATAGGATACATTCGTAGCAATAAGATCTTATTTTATTTGGAGATCCATATGAGTGGGTCTAATACATTCTAGTTTGTGTGACTGGCATAGTCTTCCTCCCATAATCTATTTTGTTGAGATCTAGGCTTTCAGTTTTAAAAGCATTCTATTTCAGATATTTCTTGGTTTGTATAAATCTGATATTTTTGGAGGACTTGTAGTTCATCGATCACTAATTTCCCCTTAGCATCAATATTCAGTTTTGCAAATGTTTGATTAACTTATCAACCAATTCTTTATTATCTTTTTTTTTCTTGATTCCTTGCAGGCTAAATTTTCCTGTATCTATTAATTTAGTTTCTTGTTTAGGATAAAAAGAAATAGGTTAAAAATATCAGGAAAAGAAATAAATGAGCTGAAAAATGTCAGGAAAAGAGAAGAAAGAAATAGGTTAAAAACATAAGGAAAAGAGTAGAAATAAATGAGGTTAAAAATATCAGGAGAAAAAAATAGATTAAAAATATTAGGAAAAGAGAAGAAAAAATAAATGAGGTTAAAAATATCACGAAAAAAGAAGAAAGAAATCGGTTAAAAACATTAGGAAAAGAGAAGAAATAAATACGTTAAAAACATCAGGAAAAGTGAAGAAAGAAAAAGGTTAAAAACATAAAAAAAAGAGAAGAAATAAATCAGGTTAAAAATATCAGCAAAAGGGAAGAATTAAATAAGCTTAAAAATATCCAGAAAAGTGAAGAAAGAAATAGGTTAAAAATATCAAGAAAAGAGAATAAATAAATGAGGTTAAAGAGAATTTAGTTGCTTGTTAAGCATAAAAAGAAATAGGATAAAATATCAGGAAAAGAAAAAATATAAATGAGTTTAAAAAAAATTTAGTTGCTTGTTTAGAATAAAAAAAAATAGGTTAAAAATATCAAAAAAATAAAAGAAATAAATGAGGTTAAAAATATGAGGAAAAGATAATAGAGAAATAGGTTAAAACCGGCAGGAAAAGAGAAGAAATAAATGAGGTTAAAAAGAATTTAGTTGTTTGTTTAGAATAAAAAGAAATAGGTTAAAAATATCATGGAAAGAGAAGAAATAAATGAGGTTAAAAATAAGAGAAATGTTAAAGATAAAAAGAAATACGTTAAAAATCTCAGGAAAAGAGAAAAAATAAATGAGTTTAAAAATAATTTAGTTGCTTGTTTAGAATAAAAAGAAATAGATTAAAAATATCAAGAAAAGAGAAGAAATAAATTAGGTTAAAAATATGCGAATAATGAGAAGAAAGAGATAAGTTAAAAACAACAAGAAAAGAGAAGAAATAAATGATGTTAACAAGACTTTAGTTTCTTGTTTAGAATAAAAAAAAATAGGTTAAGAATATCTGGAAAAGAAAATAAATGAGCTTAAAAATGGCAGGAAAGGAGAAGAAAGAAATCGGTTAAAAACATAGAGTAGAAATAAATGAGGTTAAAAATATCAGGAAAAAGAAATAGGTTAAAAATATTAGGAAAAGAGAAGAAAAAATAAATGAGGTTAAAAATATCAGGAAAAGCGACAAAAGAAATAGGTTAAAAACATCAAGAAAAGAGAAGAAAGAAATAGGTTAAAAACATAAAGGAGTAGAAATAAATGAGGTTAAAAATATCAGGAAAAAGAAATAGGTTAAAAATATTAGGAAAAGAGAAGAAAAAATAAATGAGGTTCAAAATATCAGGAAAAGAGACGAAAGAAATAGGTTAAAAACATCATGAAAAGAGAAGAAATAAATAGGTTAAAAACATCAGGGAAAGTGAAGAAAGAAAAAGGTTAAAAACATCAAAAAAAGAGAAGAAATAAATGAGGTTAAAAATATCAAGAAAGGGGAAGAATTAAATGAGCTTAAAAATATCAGGAAAAGAGAAGAAAGAAATAGGTAAAAACCATCAAAAAAAGGGAAGAATTAAATGAGCTTAAAAATATCAGGAAAAGAGAAGAAAGAAATAGGTAAAACATATCAAGAAAAGAGAATAAATAAATGAGGTTAAAGAGAACTTAGTTGCTTGTTAAGGATAAAAAGAAATAGGTTAAAAATATGAGGAAAAGAGAAAAAATAAATGAGTTTAAAAAGAATTTAGTTGCTTGTTTAGAATAAAAAAAAATAGGTTAAAAATATCAAAAAAAGAGAAGAAATAAATGAGGTTAAAAATATGAGGAAAAGAGAAGAAAGAAATAGGTTAAAAACCTCAGGAAAAGAGAAGAAATAAATGAAGTTAAAAAGAATTTAGTTGCCTGTTTAGAATAAAAAGAAATAGGTTAAAATATCATGAAAAGAGAAGAAATAAATGAGGTTAAAAATATGAGAAATGTTAAGGATAAAAAGAAATAGGTTAAAAATATCAGGAAAAGAGAAAAAATAAATGAGTTTAAAAATAATTTAGTTGCTTGTTTAGAATAAAAAGAAATAGATTAAAAATATCAAGAAAAGAGAAGAAATAAATTAGTTTAAAAATATGAGGAAAAGAGAAGAAAGAAATAGGTTAAAAACAACAGGAAAAGAGAAGAAATAAATGAGGTTAAAAAGAATTTAGTTGCTTGTTAAGAATAAAAAGAAATAGGTTAAAAATATCATGAAAAGAGAAGAAATAAATAAGGTTAAAAATATGAGGAAAAGAGAAGAAAGAATAGCTTAAAAACATGGAAAAAAAATAGGAAAAAAAAAGAAGAGATAAATGAGGTTAGATATATGAAGAAAAGAGAACATAGAAATAGGTTAAAAACATACAGGAAAAAAAGAAGAAGAAGATAGAATTGAGGTTAAAAAACAGTAAAGAATGAAAATGAATCCGCAAGAAGGAGGGCTTGAACCTCAACATCAAGAAAAAAAGAAGAAGAAGATAGAAATGAGGTTAAAAAACAGTAAAGAATGAAAATGAATCCGCAAGAAGGAGGGCTTGAACCTCCCGACCTTGTGGTTAACAGCCACACGCTCTAGCCAACTGAGCTATTCCAGCTTTTTGTTGTTAAAGAAACGTCTTAATTATATATATTGTATATATTTGATGGGCATCGGTTTTTTATGGTGTATCGGATGTAAAATCGTGCGGCTCTTGTTGTTGATTCACTCGTTCGCGACCCGTTTTCACAATCTTCGTCATATGAGCAATCCCTCTGTATCTTCCAGTTGATCTTCCTCCCTTTGACGATTCCCTAGAGTTTCAAGACGTAGCCATTATCATCAAGTCCATCTCTCTGCCGTGTTGTGTTTGTCTGTCAAAGGAAGCAAATAGATGTCTTTTCTCATGTTTCCGGATGTTTCTCCGTGTTCTCTCTCTCCAGTTTAGTGTTTGTACTGTCGAAGGAAGCAAATAGATGTCTTTTCTCATGTTTCCGGATGATTCTCCGTGTTCTCTCTCTATAAACACCAAGACCCAGTTCCTTACTTTTCTATCGCTTCCACTCACAAACCCAAATCCCCGAAAAGGTGGGCCTTATCTGCTCAAAGCTTAAGAGAAAATATGGGTTTCACACCCATTGAAAAACAATCCATTCTAACCAATTTGAGCACGGTTGATGCACAAAGAATATTGTTGAGGTCCCAATCAAACCCATCAATGGCTCTCAACTTCTTCAACTGTATCAGAACAGATCCGGGCCCAAAACCCAGTCGCCCAAATTACTGCATAATCATTCATATTCTCACCGGGTCATGATCACAAGCAGTGGAATTGATGATTGAAGTGATAAAAACCCATGAATGCCAAGTGCTTGAAAATTTGGTTCAATCAATGGATGAATGTAATTTGAACTCAGTTGTTCTTGATATGCTTGTCAAGCGCTATGTTCAATTGGGAAGGATCAATGAAGGATTATAGAGTTTTAAGAAAGTGATAGACTGATAGTCGTTGGCTTGGTTCCAACTATCAATGCATGCAAGTCTTTGTTAAATGGCTTGTTGAGATCAAATGCAATCAACACTTGTTGGGAAGTCTATGACTAGATGGAGAAGAATTGATGAGAGAGATGGTTGAGTCTGGTCTGGTTCCTGACTTCATGATATGTTTGGTTTGTGGGTATTGCAAGAGCAGAGAATTGGATAAGGCAGAATGGGTTTTGTGTTATTTTTCAGGAATTTTTCAGATGCCTAGTGTTGAAAGTTACAATGAGATTATAGGAGCGCATATTAAAAATAGGGATGTCAAGAAGGCTTTCCATATGCATATGAGATGTTGAAATTGGGGTTGGTACCAAACTGTCAGACTTGCAAACTTTTGATAACTGGTCTATCCAGCAGAAAAGGTAACCAAACCAAACTTATCATGTTCACTCATGCCTGCATGTTTAAATCTTGCATCTAAGAAACTCAATAAGGAAATTGGAAGTGTGAAAGCTTCATAATGAGCAGCCAGACTGCCAATAGGAACTATTTATGGCTGTTTATTTGTTTATAGCCAGTTATCTTAAAGCTGTCAGCCTGTTGTATTTGTTGTTTATTTGTTGGCTGTTAATTTGTTTATAGCTAGTTATCTTAGAGCTGTCCGCCTGATGTGTTTCTTGTTACTTTTATTTTATCCAATTCCGCTATTTATGGTATCAGAGCCAAGTTATAACTAATAAACTAATTAAAATTACGGTTGAATTTATAGCAAATCAACCGGTATTGACTCTATATTTATGGCGCCATAATATTGAGCTTATTTTTCTTGCTGCATGATCCCCAAAATAGGAACCAACTTTTTAACCAGTTAGGGAATTCAACTAATTCAGTTGTTTTAAACTGTATGTACCAACTATGTGAAGTATTGGTATTTTGATATGCAAACACTTCATCTCGTTCTTTTATATATTCGAAATAATCTCTAGTATCTAACATCTTTGGTTTTAAAGGATCCAGTCCCCAGTCTCTGTAGGAGATGACTTTATGAATTTGGAATTTTGAGTACGCAATTTCAACATCATTATTTCTATAGTGGTGTATTATAGTCACAGATCCAGTTTCCATGAGTATTGTTTTCTTACCATTCTCTACATTTTTCTTCCAAATTGGGATGAAGGTGATTTCGTAGATATATGCTGCTATCTCAGTAGGATCTTTTGCCTTGTGATCATTCTCAACAATTATAAGTGGTATATAAGTTGTTTCAAGAAAAAGAGTTCTATTAGAACTCGGACTATTAGTGCTTAAAGGTGATTGTTGGGGAGATATATCAATTTCTTGTACTTGCTTTCTTATTAAAGCATTTAGAGTTGATGGTGTAGCGAGGCCTTTTCCTGGACTGGGAACTATATTTATTGGATGATTTGGTGAAGCCAGGCCTTTACTCGGACTGAGAACTATATCCATTGGGTGATTTTGCCTTTTCCTGCCCTCCCTACAAAAATTATCTAGTTAAAAAGTCAGGAAGATGGTTATTTTTACTATTAATATGTTCTATTGTAAATTCAAATAATGAAAGAATACCTTGCCATCAAACAAATATTTGTTTTGAGATAATATTTTTTACATCTTTTTCAAGGATATCTCTGGCTGCCTTATAATTAGTATGAATAATAAAGTTTTGATTTAGTAGGTCACTCTGAAATTTAGTTACACAATGAACAATGGCCAGAATTTTTTTTTTAACAGTAGAATTGTTCTGTTGAGCTGGGTTTCAGGTTTTGGAAGTATAATGAACCAATTGTTCTTGCTCATGGAGTTTTTGTTTGAGTATGCCTCCTAGTCCTTGTTCTGAGGCGTCGGTTTCAATAATTTTAAATACTGTAGGATTAGATAAAGCTAAGCAAGGTAGTTCTTTTGCTTTCAATTTTAGTTTTCTGATTTCCTTGTTATGCTCGTCCGTCCAATCAGGGAGGTTCTTTTTTAACCGTTGAAACAAAGGTTTAACGTCTAAAGCAAGGTCTTTATAAAAATCACAGATATAATTTAGGCAGCCGAGAAATCGTTGAAGTTCGGTTTTGTCCTTAATGATATCTGGGAATTTTAATGCAAATTCAATTGCCCTATCAATAGGAATTATCCTCCCTTGATAAATATTATGTCCAAGAAACCTTATTTTCGTTTGAAAAAGATTTGTCTTTTTGGCTGATACAACTAACCCAACATTTTTAACAGCTTTAAAAAATGTGTTTAGATGTTTCCAATGTTGATTAATGGTTTAAAAAAAAACAAGAACATCATCAATGTATACAATCATAAATTTTGTATAAGGATTGAATATATTGTTCATGAGTTTTGAAATTCAGAAGGTGCATTTTTCAAACCAAAAGGCATAACGTTCAATTCATAATGGCCGAAGGGAACATTGAAACTTGTTTTATATCTGTCCTTTTCAATTATTTAGATTTACCAATATCCAGATTATAAGTCAAATTTTGAAAATATACATGCATTAACCAATCTATCTAAGAGGTCTCTTTTATTTGAAATTGGATATCGAATCTATCTTAATGCTTTATTTAATGTTTATAATTTATAACCAATCTAGGGGCTCCTTTTTCGATTTCAGAAACCTTCTCAACATAAAAGACTAAACAACTCCAAGGTGAGGAACTTTTTCTGATAAATTTTTTATCAAGCAATTATTGTGTTTCAGTTTTACAAATTTCAAGGAGCCTACTATTCATTTGAATAAGCGTTGCTTTTGTAGGAATTTTTTGCTCCTCAAAACTTGGTTCATAGGGAAGTTCAACTATATGTTGTTTCCTATTCCAAAAAGCGTTAGGGACATCAAAGCATATTTCTTTTTCAAGAATATTTTTGAAACTACTAATTTTATTTTGCATTTTAGGAGATAGTAATTTTTCCGCAACGATTTTATATCTGATTTCCTCTTTTAGATAAAAAAAGGAATTTTTCTTTGGTAGATATTTTATTTTTAATGTTATTTATTTCATGAGCTCTGGGCTTATGTATGAAGGTAAATTTTACCTCATGTCCCTCAATGTTAGCCTCAATACCCCTATCATCAATTTTGATAGGGTAAAACATATTTAGGAAATGAGTTTCAAGAATAACCGGTTGACTTAATCCTTTAACCATGATAAAAGGAAACTTGAAGCATGCTCCGTTATTGCAAACTGCCGCATTAGATGATTTATGTTTATTAACATCTTACTTCCGTCAGCAGTGTTTAAAACCTGTGTAGTTTTATTAAAGTATTTTGTAGGGATTAAGCCCTCATTTATACAGTTTAAGTCTATTTCGGAATCAATAAGAGCAGTGGTTTGAAAAGTATATTCTTTTTTATATACGATTTTAACGATAGTAAACCATCGTTGAGTTATGACTTTGTCTAATAGGTTAACATATTTATAGTTTTGAATTTTGATTTTTTGCAGCATATTACAATTGTTTGAAATTTCAGGGTCATCATTCTTTAGAACTCTTGAAAGAGTATCTTATGCTTCAAGTGATAGAAGATCACTGTGATAATCATTCATTATGTTACTGAGTTCTTCTTCAGCATTTTCCTCATAGATACCTTCCTTTTTAAAAGTGGTAGTTCTTATTTCCAAGATTTGAACCTTAGTTTTCAAAGATATCAATTCATTGCGAACTTCATTTATCTCATGCTTTAACTCAAGAATTGAAGGTTCTCTAATAGTTTGAGTTTTGTTTTGAACTGTTTTTAGGATGTCGTGGAAACTGTATTCTTCTCTTGTTGGAACGAGAGAAGGTCTAGGAGTAGTGGGTCTAGAAGGATCTTTTGTCATATCGATGTATTGAATCAAGACTTCTTTTTTAGGCTCTGGGTCACTAATTTTATTAATCAGGTCAATGATTAAATTTTCTTCTTTTGTAAGAGTATTTATGTTTAAACCATTCATATGAATGATAGCTTTGAAGAAATTACATTGGCAATCATTTTCAGGATTATCATCACAATTATAATCAAAGTCAAAGCTAGTGAAGATCAAATCCTCATCATTTATTTTTCCAATTATTATTTTTTCATCAAAGTTAGAAGTACTATCATAATCATCTATTTTTATTAATAGAATATCAAAATTTGTTTTTTGATATCTGAGTCGATTTCTGGTGCATTGATTTTCTTTTTAACTCTGCATTTATTTCTATAATGACGTACCTTCCGCAGTTATAGCAGACTAGTATCTTTCTTTTTCCCCTTTGCTTGAAAGAGTGATATTGTAAAAAAAAATTAAGAAATGCATTTTTTCTTTCATGCGAATGTTTAGACCTTGATTTTCGTAAATTCTTATATTTTTCTTTGTGAGTGGGTTTAGAAGTGAGTAAAGTATTATACCCAAATTGTTTACAAAAATCTCTTAGTTCTTTGTTCCTTGTCATTCTCTGTTTTTCTAATTGCCCTTGAAGTTTCAGATCTGTGCATAAAGTAAAACCTTCAGCGCAGATTTTCACTGATAATTCTCCAACGGTATAAAAGGAGTAGGGAATAATTCCACCATGTTTAATTTTCAGTCGTGTTTTAACCTTTTCGGCAAAAAGATAGGAAAGTCCAGCTATAAATTTTTCCTTCCAATGATCAGCCTTACTATTTTCCCTGGATAAGAATCTAGAGTAGAAAACAATTTTATATCATTTAAAGTGAGAGAGAGTTGGACAACGTAAATTTGAAAGCAGATCTTCAAATCTAGCAGATAAGAGGGCCGTACTTCCAACGAAGTGAAGGGTGATAGTGTAGATCAGTGTATTACATGCATCCCTTTCGTCAACTATATTTTCTTAGATTTGTCTAAGTCCGATTTCAGTTTTAATAAGCCATTGCTTAGTAGCATTTAGGATTTAACCTTTTGCAGTTTCATCCATATGAAAATCCCACCATCCTCTAAGCCATCCTGTAAAGCTGCATATGATAGCTTTGGCAATTTCATGATTTTTATTCTCACTTGCATTACGAGCGGTGGTATACATTGTCATGTATTTCATAAGGTCAAGGATCTGATTTTCAGACATGCCATCTATATTTCAATTTACAATTGATCTTCCTGAATAGGACCTAGTAGTAGCAATAAGATCTTATTCTATTTAGATATCAATAGGAGTGGATTTAGGATAATACATTCTAGTTTGTGCGACTGGCTTAGTCTTCCTTCCATAATCTATTCTGTTGAAATCTAAGCTTTCAGTCTTAAAAGCATTTTATATTTCAGATATTTCTTGGTTTGTATAATTATGATATTTTTGGAGGACTTGTAGTTCACCGATCACTAATCTCCCTTATCATCAATATTCAGTTTTGCAAGTCTTTTGATTAACTCATCAACCAATTCTTTATTATCTTCTTTTTTCTTGATTCCTTGTAGGCTGAATTTTCCTGTATCTATACTTAGTGTTTTAAATAAGACTATTATTATATATAATAGTCTATAAATTGGTTAAAAAGTGTCAACTAGCAAATAGAAGTTCGTAATATCGAAAATATTATTATAGATATTGGCACATTTATAATAGAAGTATTAGTGCTATCATAAATACTTATATTAAGGGGCCATATCAGATAAATTCAGAAAATGAATTTAACCAACTTATATAAAAGTTGTTGAATTTAGTATATAAAAGTTATTATATAAAGTTTATATAATATGGCCATATAAACTTTATAACTTTTTGTATAACTTATTGATAGGGTTTTTTAAATACTTGAAGGGGCCTTATAACTTATCAGAAAAATTAGTTATAAATAACCGGTATAAGTTATCCGAACATCCGAAAACTATTTCTAACTAATTAAGTTAAAAAACGGATAAGACCATTAAGCTATATGGTCTTATTAGCTATATAACTTTTTAGTTATGTAGCCATTAAAGTTACGATTATATAGTTTAAATGGGGCCATATACTTAGTTAACTACATTTATAACTTATTCAAAAACCATATCCTTATAAACAACTGTTTTTTGATTTATGTTGTCTAACAGTCGTTATCAGCTTGTTAGACAACATTTTAACAAAAAAGTATATTAATAACGTTTTAGAAAAATTCAACAACGTGTTAGTTGTATACACGTTATTTTCGTGTATACAATAACGTTTCATAATACAGGACAATCAATGCACATTTATAACCGGTGGTATAACACAAATATATACTCGCGCCATAAATATTTATTAACTTGTTTATAATCAAGTTACATACCGGTTTAAAAACCGGTATGTAAGTTTTTTGACTGGTATTAGTGACTCAATACCGGTTGATATGCTTTCGAACACCAGTATTGAGTCACTACCGGTATTAGGGACTCAATACCGGTATCATCAATTTGTTATTTATTTGTTGTTACTTTTATTTTATCCAATTCCACTATTTATGGCATTAGAGCCAAGTTACATTCAGTGGTGAACTGAAGAACTTTGCACAATTAGATTTTTAGTCAAAACTAAAATTGTTGTGACCCAAAGATCATCGTTAAGCTAGAAGGGCAAGAAAGGTGTAGGGACTGTTTCGAGTTGACTCAGATTAAGATTATAAAATCAAATATGACAAATTTGTTTAGAACACTATCGAGTAGAGCCCCTCTTTCTTATATACTTAACCTATTTCTTTGCTCTTTCTTATATTCTTAACCTATTTCTTTTTTATCATAAACAAGCAACGAAATTCTCTTTTCTTGATATTTTTAATCTCATTTGTTTTTATTTTTTTTCTGATATTTTTAACGTATTTCTTCTTATCCTAAACAGCAACTAAA
>NW_006497138.1:997639-1015734 GCF_000471905.2 Amborella trichopoda
ATATATATATCTTTTATTTCGTAACCTTCTTTGCATTGACCCAGGTAAAGTTGTACTAGGAATTCTTATTCACGTTTTCCCTATTCTTGAGATTTTCAACTAATTTTTCTTTTTTGTTTTGCATTTATGGCAAACAAGCGCCTTATCACCTTGAGATTTCTACCCCTCATACTTTTATATCACACCATAAATCTTGTTACTGTTTTTCTTCGCATTAAAATCCTAGGTAAATTTTAGAGATTGGATGAAAATGCCCCTCTTAGTTAAACACAAAAAAATGTAACTTTAAGACTGGTTTGACATTTCGATGGCATGACTAATTTCGGCTCAAGAGCTTTTCCCAAAATAGAAAATGAGTTAAAAAATTCATCGAAGGATATTAATGGAAAATAAAACAGTCATAAGATTTATAGTGTGAACTAAAAAAAAACAGAGGGGGTCTATGTGTAAAAATTTGCGGTAGGAAGTTTTATGTAATTATCCAGTGAAATTTGCACATAGTTATGCAAATGAATCTTTAGGTTTTTTCTTATTTCTTTTTTTCTCTCGTTTTAAAAATTGCACTAGGTTCTTTATTCTCTCTTTTATATAAAATTTTAAGAAGGCCTATTTTTCTTATTTTTCCTAGCTTACTTTTGTACAAGTTTATGGCAACATAATGAGATCTAGCATTAGGCCTACAAACAGATCGGGTCCGGTGTCAACCCTTATCCAGGCCCAACCCAGATAGGTCTGAACTTGAACCCCACCCAAACCTAAGTCGGGTTCAGGGCAATATATATATTAAAATGTTTGGAAGGGTCTGGCCCCTCTCATAATTTCCTTAAAAACAAGAACAGGAGTGTCATCAATATGGGGGATAATTGTCAGCAAATTCTGCGAAGAAAATCACCCCTAAAAAGGGGCAATGGTGATAAGCACCCTTAAGCGCTACTTCACACAACCCTAAGTTCTACATGCACCCATAAAAGGGCAAAGTGTGAACATAATGGTCAAAATAAGTTAGCAGCAGTGTAGGCAAAATCGGGCTGTTCAAATTCTAAGCACTTGGTTAGACCCAGTTAGATCGGAGCCTGCCATTGGCCGGTTTTGGTTTCGGCCAGTTTTGGTGAACTAGCCGAGTATTTTAAAAAAATATATAATAAATTATATAAAATCCCAAAAAAAAAAAAGAGATTTTGCTTGTGTATTTTTAAATTTTTTCATCATTTTGCAAAGATTGGAATTTTTTATTATTAATATTTATTTTTATATTTTTCTATATTTTTTGAAGAATTTCAAGAATACCCCTTGGCACAAATTAATTCTTTTAAATTTATGGTTGTCATTAATTTTCAATTTCATTTGGATGTGTTTTGTTTAATTGTGATTTAAATATATTTTATTAGATATTTTGTATTTTTATTTTTGTAACACATTTTTTTATTATGCTCAGGACTTTGCCCAATTTAGGCCGGTTGAACAGGCTAGTTTACTAGATAGGCCGGTTGAACCGATTCTGACCCATGTCCTGTTAGCAATGCAAAAGAAATGATGAAGCGCGGGAATGAAACAGTAGAGCTGAGAAATTGAAGCAAAACATGGGCTGAGAAACCCTCTACCATGCTTTGTGGCGCCAAATCACATAGCCCTACGCACAAAAAATGGCGCAGAGCCATTCCAAGATCGAAATAGAAATTGGCTGTGACCTACGTAATTTAATTTTCTATATGCAGGAGAATGGTCACTCCATCAAACAATTCGAAGGGCAAATTAAAGAGGAATTTCTCAAGGAAAAAGGATACTATGCCAGAACGTTTCATGCATGGTTCTAAAACTCAGCCGAGGTTAGTCGGACTCAGCTGAGCAACTCGGCCTTGCCCTATGAGCGAGCGAGTTTTGAGCGAGTAGGGTGTACAAAGAACTTTCTATGTTTTATATATATAATGTGTCAAAAAATTACATCCATTTGCATTAGGATCCCTTTGCGGTAAGCATTGAAAGATTGGGTTTGAAAGCCCCTGTCGCTATTATTTTTTGAAATCCATACATTTTCATTTGACCTAGAGTCCTAAAAACATCCCCCTGTCGCTATTACTTTCTGAAATCCATACACTTTAAATTTATTTAGAGTCCAAAATTAAAAAAAAAAAAAAATCCCCAAAGAAAAGTAGCTCTCGAGGAATCCATCTCTAAAACCCCCAAGAATGGGGTTTGAATCCCCCTGTCGCTTTACTTTTTGAAATCCATACATTTTTATTTGACTTAGACTCGCAAAAAAATCCCCCTGTCGCTATTACTTTTCGAAATCAATACATTTTTATTTGAGTTAGAGTTCCGAAAAAATCCCCAAGAATGGGGTTTGAATCCCCCTGTCGCTATTACTTTTTGAAATCCATACATTTTTATTTGACTTAAGAGTGGCAAAAAAATCCCCCTGTAACTATTACTTTTTGAAATCCATACATTTTTATTTGACTTAAGAGTTCAAAAAAAACAAAAGTAATAAAAAAAGTCCCCCAAAGAATCGATCTCTAAAACCCCCGCCGAGAGGGCCAAATCCATACCAGCCGGCATAACCACCTTGCAAGGAGTAGTTTGAAGTAGACTACTAATTTTATATATCTTATCTTTTATGTTCATTTTAAAAATAAAAATAAAAACCTGAGTTGCCGAGTTACTTGGACTCATCTAAGTACCTTGGCCAATTCAATTTTTTAAACCATGTTAAGTTTGGGGATTTCCGAATGAGACTGAAAACTTACCTTCCTTTTGCTGTCCCCCGCTTTTGAAAACCTGCCACTCGCCCTTCTCCTGCCATCTCTCAAGTCTTTGAAGCTCATGGCCCGAAGAAAGGAAGCTGTATTAGTACTAATGGGGTTTTTAGAGAGAGAAAATAAGGGGAACAAGGCTCAGATAGAGAAATATCGAACTGCTCGAGTGCTCATGGGTTGGCAGCTCTTTCTTGGAAAAGCAAGGGAAAGAAGGTATGGTTAAGAATGAGAGGTCATTATGTTCTTCATCATATCAAGCATGCTAGAAATGGGCTCGTCGTCTCCATCTTTTTAGAGAATCTGAGTAGGAGATCCTCACCCAAAGGGGAGTACTGTAAATGAAGAGTCTTTTTCTTCAATTCCATCCTTTAAGAAGTTTAAATTGCTAGTATTCTAGTATAATAAAAGGGTGTGGTTTGTATAAGGTTGCAACGTTAAACAATCCGATTAAGGCGCATCTCCAAATTTTATCATAACATGTAATTTTGGTATAAAAAATTCTTAGTATTAATCTCAAACTTTTATTTTCATCTCTAATTATAAAATTTTAAACTCCATAAATGATTAAAACAAAATAGATCTATAAATATATGAAAATCTTGAAAATAGATGGTTTAGATAATGTGTTTAGATAATCTTGAAAAATCAAGGAATAGACATTTGCAAGTTTAAAAGTCAGAGTATTTGAAGTTGAAGGAGAATCTCTTGGATCCCCAATCATCGACAAGGCAGAAGTCCTAGAAGCCCCTGAGGTGTGGGAAGAAGGTGGACAGGCCACGGCTGATGATCTAGAAGAAATAAACTTGGGGGATGAAATTGACCCTAGGCCAACCTTCATTTCAGCCAACATGTCGCCCAATGAGAAAGAACTCTACACCGCCTTCCTGCTAGCGAACCTGAATGTCTTCGCTTGGCATTATCATAAGATGCCCGGCCTGAATCCCCAAATCACGGTCCACCGACTTGGTATCGACCCATCCTTCAGACATGTGAAAAAAAAGTCAAAGAGGTTTCGACCTGATCTGGAAGTGCAGATTGACACTGAAGTAAGCAAGCTTAGAGAGGCTGGCTCAATTCAAGAGGTCAAATACCCGAAATGGCTGGCCAATGTCGTCCTAGTCAAGAAAAGAATGGACAGATCAGAGTCTACATTGATTTTCGTGATCCAAATGCTGCATGTCCAAAAGATGACTTCCCGTTGCCGTTCACTGAAATACTTATTGATTCCACTGCCCATTGCTAAACCTTTTCCTTCATGGATGGGTACTCGGGGTATAATCAAATAAGGATGGCACCTGAGGATGAGGAAGCCACTACCATCTTGACTCCGAAGGGGGCATTCTGTTATACAATGATGCTGTTCAGGTTGAAAAATGCAAGGGCCACATACCAGCAAGCCATGACAACTATCTTTAATGATATGTTGCATAAGGAGGTGGAATGCTATGTAGATGATTTGGTGGTGAAATCCAAAAAGAAAGAGGCTCACATCCCAGATCTTGAGCGGGTTTCGAGCGACTCCACCTTAATCAGCTCAAATGAACCCTTTGAAATGCGCCTTTGGTGTGCGATAGGGGAAATTCTTGGGATTCATTGTTAGATATTGAGGACTGGAGATCGAGCCGGTCAAGATCAAAGCAATACAAGAGTTGCAGCCATCGACAACTCTCTAAGAACTCCGATCCCTCCAGGGCAAACTTACCTATATTCAAAGGTTCATCTCCAATATCTCGAGTCGTTGTAAACCCTTTACACATCTGTTGAAGAAGGATGCGCCTTTCATAGGGGACGAAGCATGTCAGGAAGCTTTGAAGGACATTAAAAGACATCTATTTAGCCCACCGGCACTCTCTACACCAGTGCTTCGAAGGCCTCTTATGTTGTATGTGACTGCCCTCGATGAGTCACTGGTGTGCTCTTGGCACAAAACAACAAAGAAGGGAAGGAGACTGCCTTGTATTATCTCAGTCGCATGATGCAAAGAGCTGAAAGAAACTACCCTCCAACTGAGAAGATGTGTCTGGCCTTAATCTTTGCAGTTCAAAAGCTCCACCACTATTTACATGGCCACGAAGTCCGGTTAATCTCGAGGGCTGACCCTATCAAGTTCCTCATGACATGTCCTTGCCTATCAGGACGTCTTGCAAAATGATCGCTGCTACTGATGGAATTCAACATCACCCATGTACCACAGAAGGCTATCAAAGGTCAGGCCCTAGCAAACTTCTTAGTGGCGCACCCCCTACTGGCAGATTCTCCCCTTTCAAGTGACCTCCCGGACGAGGAAGTGTTTTGTGCAGAATAATCCTATGATTGGAAGATGCACTTTGATGGTGCCTTCCAGTCAGAACGAGGTGGTGCCAGAGTGGTGTTTTCGACCCCTCAAGATGGAGTCATCCCCTTGTCCTTCTCTCTCATAGGGACCAACTCGCATAAGAGGCTGAATATCAAGCACTCATAATAGAGCTGGCAATTGTCGTAGATCTGAGCTTGCGACGGTTGGCCATTTTCGTGATTCCGAGTTAGTAATACGGCAACCCAAAGAAATATATGATCTGAAGAAAGATAGCCTCCAGCCCTACCATGACGTTGCCAAAACCCTGATGGCATGCCTTGATGATTTCTCCTTGGGGCATGTTGCCCTCATTCTAAATTCCCAAGTTGACGCCCTTGCTAAGCTCTGTGTCACCATCCAAGTCTCACCAAAAGAACCCACTAACATATGGGTAGCGAAATGGAGACACGTCGAGCTAGCCAAATAAGTGGGTGGAGACAATGAGAGCATCCCTTTCCCAGAATGTCCGCCTTACCTGTTCATGCCAAAGATGCCCTCAAAGTTGAACAGGGAGACAAGCAGGCCCAAATACAAAAATTCGAACAGCGCGAGAAGGAATTTTTTGACCCACTATGCGGTGAGGTTGAGCAAGTCGAGGATTGAAGAGAACCCCTAATTAACTTCATCAAGCACGATCGGGTACTAAATGATCGGATCGAGCGCAATAGTATACAAAGAATGTCCACTAGATATACTTTGTTTGAAGGAGACATCATCTTTCGGTGTTCTTTTGATGGCATTCTAGTTAGATGCATCGACACAAGGTTATGCTTCCCATCAATGGGGAAGACGGGGAGGAGGCTATGCTTCTCATCAACAGGCGCTATCTGAAAAGATACTACCCGTGACCCCTACGAGGGCATCTCCTCAAGTTTGGGTGTATGACTCTAAGAACACGGCACTTGTACGGTCCAAGTGGCATGACCTTAAAGGCGCTTCACCTAGAAAAAAAAGATGTAACGAAAACTCAAAAAGGGCGTTGTGAGATATGACCATTCTTAGGCAGGAGAGGGTCAGAGACATAAAGCATGCAAGGCTATGAAGAGACAAAAAGGGGACAACGAGTACAAGCAAGTAGGGGTCTTCACTTCATTGCAGAATAGAAGCCATATGGTACAAGTTTGTTACTCTACAAACCAATCCTTAAGGAATGGAGTATATAAAAGGCTCAGAAAAGAGACAGGTAAGAAAGAGAACCCAAAACAAGCGACATCAACAGGGTCGGGGGTGCATGAGAATGATCCATCAATCATTTCTTATGGGCCCCGATGTCGGCAAACACTCATTGCCTAATCTTCAGTTTGTCCTTCAGTACAACCATCGAAAGGGAGCCCGCCTGCCTTGCGAATAAGGTAAAGCCACCCGATTCAAAATCAAACAGCAGGGAGTCTCCCATCTCCTCACGAACCCGTGACAATAAAGCCTCCGTTTCAACAATGGTGCCGAAGAACGGGGATGTTAGCCTCGTTATCTCTAAATGAGATTCCCCCAAGGGCCGCATACTCCCCCTCCTTCAATGAATGGGCTTTGAGAGTCGGACAAAATCTCTCCCAGTAGGCCCAATCCCTCTTAAATTCCTTTGAAAGGCCTTCGACGTAGCAAAAAATGGAGGGTTGGTTTGAGAAAAAGTCGAGCAAAGGACCGATGGATGGATTCAACATTGGTGAAACCAGCTTCTCCAGTTTCAGGATCTCCTCTGCCATTAGAGCCAACTCTCCCGTGATCCCTTTTAATTGGTAAGCCTTCGGAACTCCAAAGGTTGTCAAATTTGCTGCAGTCGTCCCCAAGAACTCATGGAGTTGCACCAACTCCCCAAAGGAAGATCTGCCTATGAGGTGGTGAATGGCCTTCGAGAGCTCTACCCCATACTCCATGACCCGATGTCAGTGATTAAGAAATCCAGCCCCTTTATCTCCACGTCAAAAGGTAGACTCAGATATTCTGGAATGACACCCCCCGGAGTAAATCAAGTAGGGGTGAAGAGGACATGACCCGAATAAGATGACGGTTCGATCCTCCCCTGAAATGAAGTGATCAGGCAGAGGAAGGAAATTCAGTAAAGTTGAACTCCACAGTGCCCAGCGGTTCTTCCTTAACTTCCATAAGGGGCTCATCATCCTTTATGATGATGGCGTCCTCGGTGGTGTTGCTCCCCACAATAGCCTTCCCCTTTGAGCTCTCGAAGACCTTGTCATTCGACGGGTCAAAATTTCCGTATATGTCAACTTCGCGAACCGCCGGTTGTGGTCCTTCAGATCACCATGTGCTTTCACCAAGCTATCGATACACACCATATTGACTAACTGTGGAATGCGCTATTCCCGACCGCCGTACGACTCTTGGCCTCCCCAAGGAATACGGCCTCTCCCCGGTGACCCATCGCCTCCCGACATGTGTCCCTGCCCAAGTGTACGAATTGCAACCCTTCGGTTGCCCCCTGACCCTTCAACTCACATCGAAAAACCCTCGCCTCCGGCCTGCCACACTTCAGAATCCCTTCCCTGAGGCACTTACTCTACAACTCCCGTCGGAGCTCTCTCACCGGCACATTCACTGCCAGAACCCCAGCCAAAGCCTCCCTTTGCTTTTGGTAGAACTTCCTTCACCAAGTGAACAATTGGTGAACCCCTGTTCATTGCAGACCCTTTTGCTCCTGTAGTAACCTCGTGTCATTACCGTAGCCCCACCGGGAAACCTCCCTGTGCCCACTGCAAGTTCCCATCGGAGTACCGTACTCCTGGCCAGAATAACCCTATGCGGAGACCCGGCAAAGAAAAAAAACTTGCTAAAACCTTGGCCAAAATTCCCTGCTCACCCCAAGTACCCTCTGTGAAAACTTGGCTTTCCCCCTTTCTGCTATGCCTCTCACTATTAAAATGCCTTAGGGTAAAAAGTTTTTACCCTTCTTATAGAAGACATTGCCTAAGCCTGCCCTTCATAAAAGGGAAATGACATTGGGGCAACGAAAGATGTCTCGTCATTTCTGCAAAAAGGTCAAGGGCAGTTTTGGAAGATTGGCGTGATAGAATTTCAAATGGAATTGGGCCAGATTGGGTCGAGCGAAAAACCTGAACTTGAGCTCACCTCACTCTAAGCGGTATAGGGCAGAGCCGAGTCAAGACAGCACCCGAACCCGAGCCTGGGATGTCCTTTTAAATTGCAGTGGGCCGAGTCACACCGGGCCTAGAGTTAAAACCAGGACCTAGACCTCACATCCCAACCATCGGTTGCCATTCATAGCCTCCGGTGACTCTCTCCTCATGTGTGCTCCATACGTGTGACAAAGATGCCTTATGAGTCTACCTTCCATAGACCACCACTCGCACAACCCCTACACATGCCCTTACACGTGTACACTCAAACTGCCGTATGCACTCGACATTCTCCTCAGCCACCACGCACGTGGGTGCACACCTGCTAAACATGAGCTTCAACCGTCGGGCACACCTTCTACATTGTGCGTTGGCCGTTGAGGCATTCACCTTTCTGTAATGGTCCAGGGTGCCCGACCTTAAACTGTAGGGCAATGGTCCAGGCCGCACAACCTTAAAACTACAAGGCAATGGTCCAGGCCGCATGACCTTAAACTGCAGGGCAATGGTTCAAGTCGTAATACCTTAAACTGCAAGGTAATGGTCCCAGTCGCAAGACCTTAAACTGCGTGACACCGGTCCATGCGACAAGACCCTAAACTGCCTAGTCGTGGTCCAAGCTACATGACCCTAAACTATAGTGCACGTCCTGGCCGCATACGATAAACTGCTTTGCTCAAATCCAGGGGCATGACCTTAAAAACGCTCCACAAAACAAAAAAAGGGGCATGGTGCAAACGAAAAAGGCACCATGAGTAAAATGACGGACGGGCATGGCCACAAAGCCATGAGTAAGAGCGTTTTGTGAATAGAAAAAATCGAGCATGGTGAAAACCCGAAGGGGCGCCGTGAGTAAAAATGGATAAAGGGTAGACATGGCCGTCAGGTCATGGGTAAAAAATCCCAATAAAAAGAAGGAAGTTGGTGGGAGCCGCTTTGTGGCACCACTTCCCCTGTTCACACGAAAACCTGAAAGGGTATCTGAACCAATAAGGAGGTTGATGTAGCGCTCGCCTCCATAAGCGGCTTCAGCCTACATTCCAAGAAAAATTCCCCAGTCTCAAGTACCTTGCTATCGGGGCCCAAAAAGAATTTTTAAGAAAAAACTCTGACAACCTGCATCCATTCATGAAAAGACCTTAGAGTAAGAAGAATTGCTTAGACAGCAGAACGGGGTTCCATGCTAAAGGACCCCACGCTCAAAAATTCAAACAAAAACAAGAAAGCCACGAAGGCGAACCAAAGCGACAAGAAACTGTCAACCAGGTCAAAACCTGCCAACAACAACCGACGGTAGAGCCATTTCAAGGCTGCCTCGCCAAAACCCCTCCCTGACTGATAGGCCCCAGACTTTTTGGGTAGGCCAAGAAAAAGCCCCTAACTGGACCCGGTAGGATGTGGCCCAATGAGGTACCCCACTTATCAAAGCAAACATGGCACTGTAGCAAACAACGCCCACCAAGGGCTCCTTAGCTGTGTATCTAAAACATGGTCTCGGACGTGGACCTCCATCAGAAGATCTAAATAAAATCTAATTGATTGGGAAGAAAGCCCTTAAGTAGGGCCCTCGACTGCTAAACAAGCTTGGATTCTGATCGACTAGGTCTACAAGCCCTTAAGCAAGGCCCCCAGCTGTTGGAAACAAAAATATGAGCTGTTGAAGTGGGTCTACATGCCCTTAAGCAAGGCCCCTATCAGCTGCTCAAAGTCTCTTCTCCCCTTAAGCCTCACGAATCTGGGTCTACAAGCCCTTAAGCAAGGCTCCCAAACGTAGAACACCTTGGTCACCCCTCTGAGAAGCAGCTTCGTGTGATTATCGGTTTGGCGGTCGTGTCGATCTGGTGGCCAGGAAGAAATGAGAAATTTGAAGGAGCAATTTTGATTTCCGAATGTTTCCCTTCTCGCTTCTCTCAAAGCGCAACATCCGATGGGGCAAGCTATTGAAGTGTATTTTCCCACACTTGCTATCCCTGGTTCGCATAAGGAGAGAGAAGTTTGCGACCTAAGACCATAAGAACCATAATGCCTATGGACTACAAAAACAGTAGGCCAAGCTGAATACAATTCCTAATGGTCCCAGAATAGCCCCAAAACATGGCTAAGGGTCCCTTAAGAATGCTCACTAAGCCTTGTCACAATCCAACGAGATTAAGGTGAATCAAATGCCAAATCCGTTTTCAGAATTCTGTCTCTATCATGCTAAAAAAAGACCATGCAACTATAGCTTTATTTTCTGAGCTTCAAATGATCACCAGATCGCCCTTATTTGATTTAGACGGTTCGAAAACACCTGGGTACCAAGTTTCGGGTCATTCAGACGCTTCTAAACCAACCTATGGCTAATTTACGAAAAATGGGTAGGCGACATGCAATCCTGGTGCACCCTTGTAGAACTAGCTTCCACTTATGGAAACTATGCTTTCCATTGGGCTGAACTTTCCATGATCATATCTCCCTCAACCCGGGTCGGAATAAGCCCTAACTTTTAGTTGATGTGCATCTCGTTGGCCCGGCTGTTTTGACATATGGCTCGCCTGATGGCATAGCCTCAGCCGAGAGAAATTGAAGAGAGAAGATCACCATTGAAAAGTAAAAATTGTAGGAAATTTGAAGAATAAAGTCCCTTTGATCAAATGATTGGATCATGACGCTTGCGCAACCGATCGACTTGAGAACGGATACATCGTGACCCAAGGTCAAAGACTCCATCTAGACCAAACCTCGTGTGTGTTGAATGGTCGGATTCATCATATTTCAGGGACAAAGAAGAGGCAATTTCTGACCATCGGAATTCCAGTTCAGGCCAAAAATCCCAAATTGAGAAAAAGATCATTTGGACACCAAATTGAGCCATTCTTGCTGCGAAATGTTTAGGACGACTTGCTCATCAATCTACAACAAAGGAATGGAGGAAAACTGTCAGTGAATGAGAGGGATCTTGGATCAAAAATCTCAAGATCTTTGCTTTTCCACCGCTCAGAGTTAGCAGCTAAAGACCTCGATTCTCTTGATGATTTCTCCAAGTTACTGATACTATTTTGACCAGATAGTGGCCGGAAGGACCCCATGATAGCCACAAGAGGTTCACGTGAACTCATGGCCATGGCAAGGACTCATTTGGAATTATTCAGCTTGTTACGGGCAAGGGGCAAAATCATCATTTTGCCCCTACTTTTAGCAATCATTTAATTCAACAAAAAATGTATTTTTTAGCAATTAGGTTAGTTTTTGGGAATCCACCCATGTTTCCCATGGTTTCCTATAAATAGCCAGCATGTAATAACTCAAGGGGCTTCCTTTGGATCCCTCTTAGAGGCTTTTCTTTCTTTTGATCTCTGATTGATCTCTTGATCACTTGGTGTAACTCTTGAGTGTTTCTAGTAAAGAGTTCCCCCTTTGCAATTAATGTCATTTCGTTCTCTAGAAAGAGAGAGAGAGAGAGGAGAGAGAGAATACTTTTTGCCCATTGCCCCTGATCTCAGCCACTGAGCCAAGACCTGCTACGTAACCCTCACGCTTCTCCTGTGCAAGGTAAGGGGCCGGAAGTCTGCCATTTTCCTCTTTCTCCTCTCTCATTTCTCTCCCATCTGCTCTCTTTCTCTCTCGTCTCCCTTTCTTCCTCTCCTCTCCTGTGCCTCTCCTTCTCTCTCTTCTTCTCCTTCTTCTTCTTCTCTTCCCCCAACGACGGTCAGAGCCTTTTCCCAGAGTGGCAGGTCTCAATCGTTGCTTCGCTTCCCCTCTCTCCTTCTCATTCCTCTTTCTCCCTCGTTATCGAACGACAATCTGAGCCTTTTCCCGGAGTGGTAGGTCCCAACCGTTGCTTTGCCTTCCGTCTCTCCCTTCTTTCTCTCCTTCCCGAATGGCGGCCGAAGCCTTTCCCCTGAGTGGTAAGTCTCAACTGTCGCTTCGTCTCTTTCGCTCCCCTCTTTCTCTTTCTTCTCTCTCCTTTCTCTTTCTTCTTGATTCTCTTCCCTCTTTCCCTTTCTTTTTTCTCTCCCCTTTTTCTCTCTTCTCTCTCCTTCTTTCTCTTTATTTTCTCTTTCTCCTCTCTCATTTCTCTCTCTCTTCTCTCTTTTTTTCTCTTCTTCCTTTTCCCTCTTTCTCTTTCTTCCCTCTCCTCATTCTTTCTACTCTTCTCTCTTTCTCCTCTCTTCTTCCTTTTTCCTCTCTCTTTCTTCTCTCCCCTCATGCTTTCCTCTCTTCCTTCTTGCCCTCTCTTCTTTCTCTTTCTTCTTCTCCCCTCTCTCTTCTCTCCTTCTCCTCTTCTTTCATCCCTCCCTCGGACAGCAGTACAAGTCGTTGTCCACGTCCTTTCTTTCACCTCTTCTATCTTCTTCTCTCTCTCATGCCTTCTTCCTCCTCTCTCCTTCTCCTCTTCTTTCATCCCTCCCTCAAACGACGGTACAAGCCACTATCCATGTCCTTTCTTCCTCCTCTTCTCTCTTCTTCTCTCTCATGCCTTCTTCCTTCTATCTCTTCTCTCTCTTGGACGACCGCATAAACCACCGTCCATGTTTCTTCTTCATCTCCTGTTTTTTCCTCATCCCTTCTTTCTAAACTCTTTCCCCTTCCTTATCTTCTTCTCTACGTTTTTATCTCCTTCTTTTCTTTCTATCACTACCCCATACAGCAACATGAGCTGCAGCATGTGCCTCTCCCTTGCTTATCTCTCTTCCCCGGATGGTGGCACAAGCCACCATCCATACCTATCTCTTTTCCCCTTCTTCTCTTGCCCCTTTCTTCTCTCTTCCTTCTTCATACGTCTTCCTCTCTCCCCCTTTCTTTTTTTGGGCTGCAGCTTATGCCGCCGACTCTGTCCCTTTCTCATTTCCTTTATTCCCTTCTTTCCTTCCTTCTTACTCTTATCTTCTTCTCTATCTTTCTATGTCTCTCCTCCTCTCTTCTCCTCTCGCTCGCCTTCGTCATTCTCTCAGACGGAAGCACGAACCGCTATCTGATTCTCTTCAATCTTCTCTCCCTCTTCTCTTTCTCCTTCCCTCTTCTTTCTTTCTCCTCTTTTCCCCTCCTCCTCACTCTTTCTCTTTATTTCTTTCTTTCTCTACTATTCTTCTTCTCTCTGCCATTTCTTCCTCAGACGGCAACATAGGCCAATGAATGTGTCTCTCCTTCACCCCCTTATTCTCTCTCTTCTCTCTTCTCTCCCTATCTCTTATTTACACCCTCTCTCTATAACTTTTCTACTCTTCTCATCTTCCCCTCTCCTTCCTTATTCTCACCTTCCATTCTTTCTCTATTTTTTATATTCCTTCTCTCTCTTTAACTTCTATCTTTTATCTCTCCTTACCTTCTACCTTTTATCTCTCCTTTCTAGACACTCTCCCTTCTTCTTTCTCTCTCATCTCTTTTACTTTCATCTCGCTTTGTTCCTTTTCCCATTCTCTCAAAATGTCATGGCTTTCTTATTAAGAAGGCACCATAAGGTCGCCGGGTTGATAAGGAATCAATGATGTCCCCCACTATTCGTCTTCATCATCATTGCATCTTCCCTCCCGAACCCGTGCGTACGCACCCATCCGCATTAAGACATGTTGGGGCCTCTTGACCCACTTGTCTATATATTCTTATGTGTGTGTGGTTGTAGGAAGGAAGAAAGGAGGCGAGCCTGTACCAGTCTCAGACTTGAGGGCTTCTTTGTGATCTAAGAGGGCACCCACGCGAGCCAACCCCATCATATCACGGACACATGTGAGGTACATCCCGCCTCATGACCTTCAATTCATCTATCATCGGTTGGTATTCCTGCTCACGTTCCCTTCACGTGGTTCTTGAGAGAGCGGTCTCAGGTCTTAGGGCCATCTCGCACTCATGACCACGCCACTAGGTCGACCCGACCCAGAGGGCGAGGCCAAGGAGCCTAACAAACCTCTCCTTACTTTTCCTTCTTTCAACGACGGTGGCCTGAGCTTTTTCCCAAGTGGCAGACTTCAACCACCGTCTTGCCCCCTCTTCTTATGTACTTCTCTCCCCTTTTTTGTTCTCCCACTTCCCCGACAGTAGTCTGAAGGCCTTTCCCTAAGTGGTAGCCTCAGCTGCCGACTCGCTTCCTCCCTTTCCTCCCTCGCTCTTCTCTCCTTTCTCTCTCCTAAAAAATTCCCCCCTCTCTTCACTCTTCCCTGAGCAGTGGCTTAACCACTGCCTCGATCTCTTCCTTTCTCTCCCCTAAAAAATTCCTCCCTCTCTTCTCTCTTTCCCAAACGGCAGCTCAGTCGTTACCGCATTATGTTCTCTTTCTCTCTCTTCTTCTCCTTCCTCTCTCTTCAAAAATCATTTTCTCTTCTTCTCCTTCTCTCTTCAAGCCGTACAGTGGTGGGTCAGTGGTGAGAGCTAGCAGGAAAGAGAGTTTCAAGGAGTTCGTCATCTAGCTCTTTGCGAAGCACGAACCTATGATAGGCTCCGAGTGTCCCAAAAGCTTTCCTGAGGTCCTCCAAATCGATCTGCCCTTTTCGTACTAGGGCTTTAATGTAGTCCCTCAGCTGGAAGCAGTCTTCAACGGGGTGTCCCAGCTTTTGGTGACAAGCACAGTAGTTGGGATGACCGGTGCATCCTGCATGGTTGGGCCGTTTGTTGGGAGGGAGGGCCACCATGTCCTGCTCAGTCAGCATTGTGAGGAGGGTCGGCACCCATGCCCAGTTGAAGCTGTATTGTTGATTGAGCTTCTGCGTGAACTCTTTGGTTCGTTGATAGCTTTGTGGGGGAGGCACCTTATTGTAGTCTTGCTTTTGGGGTGGCAGTTGTTGTGTCGACCCCTGAATTCGTGGTTGCAAACCCCGGGAGGTGTCCAACGTTCGTAAGGGAACTGCATTGGATGTGAGTTGAGAAGCGATCGTAACTGCCGTGCTGATCAAATTCTTGGATTGACTGACGCGAGGGTTAGTCCTGTTGCCCGAAATTAGCCCCCTGCTGAGGTTTGAGCCTCGTCTCCGCCATGATGCTTCAGCAAGCTTTAGATTTTTGCTGCTTTGGTGATCATCTTGGAGAAGGTGGTGGGGTTGGAAGCTTCAACATGTAGGGAGATATCTCTCCTCATGTTTCTAACGCATGTTTGTAAGACTTCCGCTTCGCCCATGGGGTTGCTTTGGCACATGGCGAGGTCCCTCCACTGCTAGATGTATTGGCCCACCGATTCACCGGGGTTCTGGGCCATGGTAAGGAGCTCTATGGCCTGCACGTCCAACTCTGCTTCGTAGAAGCGTTTGTAGAAGTGTTGTTCCATATCCTGCTAGGAATGGACCGAGTTGGGTGGTAGATAAGCATAGCATTTAAAAGCGGGCCCAACCAGGGTCTCCACGAATTGCCGAAGCAGTAACTTGGAGTCTGAGGTCGATTCTTAGCAGGCAGACATAAAGTGGGCTATGTACTGCTGTGGCGAGCCCGTGCCATCAAAGATTGGCAACCTTCCCTTTTGATACCCGACAGAGAAGGGAACTTGATCAACAGAAGGCGGATAAGGCTTTTGGTATGGGAGGCAGTCCTGTGTTTTTTACACCTATAGCTCTTGGATGCCTCTATTGATCATCTACTGAATGTCCTCCTGCATAAACATCGACGGCACCGCTCAAGGGGCCATGTCAGGTCGAACTTCAAAAGAGGGAAGAGGATTCAGAGACTTCGGCGCTAGAGCCGGAGGGGGAGGCTAAGGTCCTTCTTCCTCCTCGATGAGTCGGTTTTAGTTAGGCAGCTCAGAGGGAGGGGTGACCCTGGTCCTTTCGTGCTCTAGTCGGGAACCCCGGAGAGCAGAGGTTGATCCTGCCCCATCTAAGCTCAGGCATGCTTGAGGGCTCGAGTAAGTACGGGATCAGGGCGAGGGATCAGGGCGACCTTGAGGTCGGGTCGTCGTCGGGCTTAGCGCTTGAAGGCCTTGAGGCCATCTTCCTTCGTCGACTTTTGACGGCCTTGGGGCTGGAAATCTGGCAACGCGGGGTCACCTTCTTGTGCCCTACAACGTTAGAGTGGGCGACGTTGCCGTCTTCGAGCTCCTCTGTATCCTGCAAGAGGTGGAACCAGTTCTAGCTGGCGAGGTCCTTCGTGGTAGAAGACATCGCCTTCTATGGAGAGAGGGGAACTTCTATTTCCTTAGCTTGCTTAAGCCGCAGGCCTCGATAGACTTTCCCCCAGAATCGAAATCGGGTTCAGTCCTCCTCCCGGCAGGCCTGCTCTATCGACGTACGGGATAAGTCGACAAGCTGGGTTATAGTGAGACAACTAGGAAGGAGGAACTTTGTAGGTGACAGTGGAGTTTGAGGGCCACTGGCAGGAAAAGTGGTGTGACTGGTAGTCATGGGCGACATCCTCTTCGTCGAGATTTTGCGCTGAGGGGCGGCTCATGGACGCACAAGGCGCGACATGGAGAGGATGGAGCTTGGCAGGAACTTCTTTGAGTACCATACAGTGAGTGGTACGGTAGTGGTAAGCGGAGCGATGGGTGTTCGTTCCCTTCCGCAGTCGGGAGTTTCCTTGGATCTACATGTGTGTGCATGACCCACAGTAGTATCTGAGATGGCCGCGGGGCCAGTCCCTCATGTCGTGAGGGGTGGAGTACATGTGACGTCTGTCGATTAACTGGTGAGGCCATCAGGCCCCCTGAATGCATGTATGTTCGCTTGGGGGACCTCTGATTGTCTCATAAGTCACATGTCGGTCGAGGTCCAACTTTTGGGTTGTCCTGAGCCGTGGGACTGACATGCATAGTGCGGGTGGTCAGTGCTACGCCCGGGTCGAGAGTGATCCAAAAACGGTTTTAGGGACCGGGGTAAGCTGCCGCCTACCCCGATTCATTGTTATGACAGTTGGTCCGTCAAGAAGTCTGTAGACATAGGTATGCACGGTGGAGTAACCGCGTGGGCTAGCATGGGAATCGCCAACGGGTGGTTTGTGCACGGGGGTGCCCGTGTTGGCGACGCCCTTGTGTGATGTAGGCGGCGCCTTTCGGTTACCCGCAACGACAGTAGTCTTGTCGGACCGACCAAGTGAGGAGGAGTGGCGACATGGGGGCCACTTTGGGATCTGGGGCTAGCGGGGTGCCTACCAGCAACAAGACGTTTTAGTGAGGGGGCGGTAGTACAGTCGCCCGTGCAATGGGCCTCAAGGTGTTACCCCTTAATGCCGGAAGAGGCGAGGCGAGGGGCCTGGGGGTCCTTGCCCACGAACTTTCCCAGTTTAGGACGGGATGGTGGGGCCAGCATGGCGGCATAAAGGGCACGCAAGGGATGGAGGACCAATCTGTCCATCCTCATGGTGCGTAGCCACGGGTATGGGGATGTAGAACTCCCCGATCCGGAGGAAGGAGGGATAAGGGGATCCCATAGCAAAAGTGAAGAGAGCAGAAAAAGAGATTGGTACCTGGAGACGACTCGAGCCAAAGATAGGGTGATGAGTCCCCAGTGGAGTCGCCAGTTGATGTCAGTGGGTTCCTGGTTTCCCTCCGTGTGACAGAGGTAGAAACCCTTTCTCGAACAACCGTGGAGGACGCGCAGACCCTCCTACTTGTGGATAGGGGGGATAGACAGTGAGAGAGATTTTAGCGACTGGAGAGTAAATGCTCTTGCATCGCTTTAGGGGTTCGAGGACTCACCCGGGCGGATGGCCCTCTTCGAGCAATTACGAAGCCCTCTGGCTATTTATCAGCACGGTTTGGACAAGAGGCCTCTTCAAGTTCTCAACCTCTCTCCTCTTACCTTCACTATGCTATTGGGATGAGATCCAAATGTCCTTCCTCCCTGGTCACCCTCTTAGGGGGTGGATTTTTGGCCGCTGAGGGAGGGCGTGGGGAAACCTGAGGGTCCAGGCCCGCGGGTATGCTCACATCTGCGAGCTTGCGGGTAGATGCGAGCTGCCACGTTGGCGGAGTCGCACACGGAGGGGAGAGAGAGAGAGAGAGAGAGAGAGAGAGAGAGA
>NW_006497138.1:1018216-1039889 GCF_000471905.2 Amborella trichopoda
CTCTCTCTCTCTCTCTCTCTCTCTCTCTCTCTCTCTCTCTCTCTCTCTCTCTCTCTCTCTCTCTCTCTCTCTCTCTCTCTCTCTCTCAGAGAAGGTTAACTCTCTCTTCTCTTATAAAGAAGGATGAATCTCTATCTTCTTCTTCTCCTCTTATAGAGAGGGGTGAATCTCTATCTTCTTCTTCTCTACAAAAGGAAGCTTCCTGTATTTTCAATATACCAATAAGAGTTCGCTCAAAAAAATGGTCCTGAGAGATGCACACCCAAAAAAGGTTCAAAAATGGCCCAAAGAGGTGGTTTTGGTTTAACCAACCAATAGTCTACTATATCTTCTCACGTATTCATTTTTATTATAGGCTAAGAGATAACAACCATATATGAAAGTATCTCATAACCTCCTAAAAAGAAGATCCATCTTTATCTCCCTTTGGAAAGAGATAAGAGAAATATCTCCTCATATCAAAACTATATGTGAGATCTTATTTGTGTGGGATGGCGACTTGGTCAACAAGTCACCCTCTTCCACTTTCTAGAACTGCCCTCTATAAAAAAGAACAACTCCATTGGTGTCCCTCCCTCATAGGATGGGACACCCAACAATGCTCTGATACCAATTGTAGGGTTCTCAAGAACCCCTAGCTTGCGGAACCAGTAATCCCAAATATCACAAGATTAACTAAATACGAAGTAGATGAATACAACTATAAATCGAGTGCGAGAAATAAAACAAATATAAACATATACACCACCACAACACACGATTTACATGGTTCACCCTGTAGGGCTACATCCATTACCTCAGCAACTAGAAATCTACTATCATAATGAAGATTACAGTTTTGGGTTACAAGAGTTATACCTTTCCCTAAATATAGGTAAAAGACCATCACTGATCTTCCCTTCTAATTCACTCTCTCGACCGATCAACACCTTCTTTCCCACTGCAATACCGTTACTGAAAAGATAACCTCGAGAACAACCGAGAGATTCTCTCTCTCTAGAAGTGCAAGCCTTACCAATCCAAAACTCATGGGAATACTACCTCTCTCTCAGAGGCCGTGTCTCTCTCTCTCGGAAAATCATCTCCTCTTGGGAGATCCATTCCTTTAACCCCTAAAGGGGTGACCCTCAAAAGGATGAGTATTATGCTTTCCTTGATCCCCTCTTATAGAGATCATTTGAGCTTCTTTCTTGCTCTCCAAGAAAGCCCTTCCTTTTTTTCTATAATATCCTTAATCTTTTAATAAAAACATAGGAATTGTGATTTTCACTATCACCAAACCTAACAGAAAGCATGACAATAATATCGAGATTCGAAGGCTAGACATGAGAGTGACAATGGCTCGTTATTTTTAAACAAAAATATTTCAAACATGACCTTTTCAATATTCACCTTATCTTTTTTAACCTATGAACCTTCCTTCACTCCTTTGCATGTTTTAATGTTTTTTTTCATTTATTGCCTCATACTTACTCCATGTACATTTCCTAGATATATATAATCTTAAGAGAAAAAAGTGCTTTTCCTATTTGATACTTTAGATTCATATTTTTAGGAGTCACTTTTCGTGGAAAAGGTAGTCAATCGTGTTTGGTTCGCTTGCAATTGACATTTCTGTTGATATTGAAATTTTTGTGGGATTCCTGAATGCTCATTTTAAGCTAAATATGTAGAATTGACATTTCAAGGAAATGACCCATTTTGTTGTTAAAGAACGAAAGCATATTAAAATTTTAGAGAGAGAAATTATATCAAATTAAGAGAGCAAGAAAACATAGTATCGAAGCCAGTACCAGGGAGGTGGTTCAGAGCTTGCTGTCCAAGATATAACGTTTTTAGCATCTCCTTCCACTAAGAGAGGTTGAGACTAGGAGGGTTGAAAAGCTTAATACTGATTAGCAGTGCCAAGGACTCTGCGAACTAGGAGTCTACGTGGTTAATGATTTCGGAGTAGCTGGCTAGAACATTGCCAAGGTGGTCTCGAAAGACCCCACCCACTCCTGCCAAACTTAGGTTGCCTAAGGAGCACCCATCGCAATTGAGCTTGGTATGGCCCTTCGGGGGAGGGGACCAATTGTTCGATCCCCTCGGCAACTAGGTTAGTAAGATTTGCTTCCACTGGTTTAAGACATAGGAGGCAGGAAGTCCTTTGAAGGCCTGGTGATTAGAAGCCCAAAAGGCTAGATCGAAGGTAATTTTGTGGAATATGCATATTAACATCACACTTGGTTCCTCAAAAAATCCTCGAGTTCCTCTCCATCCAAATTGCTCAAATGGTAGCAACAGTGGTGGTTTTCCAAAGTAGTCTCCCAACGGAAGGCCTTGGGAATTCCCTTCATGTGTTGAAGAGGACCGGAATGGAAGGAGGAGTTACCCACAAGAAGCCAAAGAGACGGAGCAGTAAACACCAAAGTTCGAAAGCAAACTTGCAATGAATGAATATGTGGGAGTTTGATTCTTCATCGTTTGTGCACATCGCACATCGGTTTGGAATAGGGAGTCCCCTCTGTTGTAATTGGCCCACCGTTAGTGTCTTTTTAGAGCAAACTATCCCATTGAAGGCCTGCACCTTTGAAGGTGCAAAGGATGCTCAAACCTGGGCCACAACAGATCTCGAAGAAAGAGGGAAAGATGGGAGGTTGCAGGAGTTTCTTGTAAAAGGAGGCTACTGAAAAATGACCTTGAGGGGGAAGGAAGAAGGCTGAGCTCAAGATGGACGACAAAGAGAGGAATTCTAATATTTCGGAGTGATTCTAATAACTGAGAGTGATTCTAACCTCTTTGTAAGCAAACTTCCAATTAGACATCTAATAACTAGTGATTCTAACCTCTGTTGCAATAAATGGAAATGGTCCCACATAGCATATAATCACTTTATCAAAATACGTGCAGAATACGGTTTTTGGAAAGTCTGAATTTAAGTGTTTTGATAATCAATTTCTTCTGTTTAATATACTCATCTGGTGGATTCTTAAAGTACATCCCACAATTTCAGATGAAGAAATGCTCCCGAACAGGGAAACCGTACCATAGAGAATCCACAGTATGCGTATCCAACCGTTCCAAGGGACAGATGGGAGCAAACCGTTACCCCCCAAGTGTACCAATATTAACTGCATTTAGAAAAAGAAAAGGGTTGCTTTTTTCAAATTAGTACAATGGGTGGGTTACTCGCTTAAACCCTTCACTAACTTAGCAAATAAAATAAAATAAATCAACCAATATTCATAACAATTCATCTCTAAAGCCAGAGAGTAGATGCTCCTGTGTTATTTAGAGTACCACCACGTTTACTACATCTGTGTATTCAAAATGTACTTTGATCATTGCCAGTTACAAGACAATGCTCAATAGGCATTGGGTAAGCTGGCTCACTTCCTAATTGCAACCGTTCAGCCGAAAGAAATTGGATGGACGGGATTAAATAGCTATAAGCAGAGCACACAAACCAGTCATCCACCATACATTTTCACCAAATGGAGGATGAGATCAACTCATCTTTCACGGTTGAGAAATGGTGTTCAACAAAATACGGCTCATCTCCACCATCGGTTACCGAGAACAGATGGTGGATGGCCAAAACACAGCTCATCTCCATCATCGGTTACTGACAACAGAAAGTGGACCTCCGATCCGATCTGTTTACGAAATATCATACACAAAGTGCATCCCGAAAATGATATTCATGCGCTTTTCTATTAAGAAAAGTTCTTTGTTCTGTAAAAAATACCTCTTCTTTTCTGCCCATTGGGCTCATAGTACATTTCCAAATCGGTGGTTTTTTTATCCAGAACATGACATTAAATGAAAACCCCTACGTCACAGAAAATGAGTTATCAATTTGAAGGCAAAGTGAGGGAAAAGAAAGTGTTCAACTGAAATCTCCTTTGATTATTCCTAACTGTTCCCAAAACCCAAATATTGTGGTTTCATCCCCCCCAAAGGAGAGATGACAAACTAGCCACAATACAAGACTAAAGGGCATCCACAATACAAGACTAAAGGGGATAAATTCTTATTCAGCAGAGATTGGATTTTTTCTTTTGTTTTTTGAAAAAAGGGATTAAATAGTCAATGGAGGAGAGAACAGAGAAAAGCACACAAAATTACTTAAGAGTGGCAGTCAACCCCCCTGTGAGGCCTGCCAAACACTCAGTAACCCCAGTAGTCATTACGGATCTCGTCATCAAACTGCTTCTTGAGTTCTGGGTGCTTCTCAAAGTACTCATTTGCAGTCATGGTGCTGATCTTTTTCTGTAAAAAGAAGCATATTCCTTTAGTTTTATTGAACAAACAAATATGATAAAATATATGCAGAGAATAGCTCCTCTATATTTTTTGGGAAATGATTTTCAAGATTGCTTCCTTCTCCCTCGTGTTTAATGTTCGAATCCCAGCTTACCTACCCCAAGAATAAAAATTATGCCTGGCCTCTCAGCCTTCCGGGAATGGCAAGTTGGGTGCAGCACAAATGTTTCAGGTTTAAATCCAAACCATATAAAAGATGACCTATGAAGGCTTCCTCCTGCCTGTGAAAAAGAAGGCTTGCCCCCTCCTCCGCCACACATGTTTGTAATGCGTCCAATAAACTTTTCTGCTTCAATCCCGACTCACTACTTGAAGTAGAATGCCATTTCAATTGAAATAATTGATTGACAAAAAAAATGACATTTAAATTGAGATATCGAATAAAAACAGAAAGAATGTCATTTCAATTGAGAGACCTAATCTCGGACTACAGAAGCATAGCTGACGATTCTCATTGGCCTAAAGCAGGTCGACATCACTTTCTCATGCATGGGCTTCCAAAAAGAATATGTATATACTCCAGCATTGGAAGGTTTAGATACTTTATTATCCAATTATTAGATTAGCAACAAGCCAGAATAACGTTACTCGTTTATAAGGGAAAACATTTCACCCATAAACATTTTTATGCAACCTAGTGTACCATGTTTCAGGTCCCAATTGAATGAAGTTTCATCATGATTGAATAAGCTCTCCTTTTGATAAAAAGGGCATGAAACTCAAGGGGTACTTTCCATATGGTGGGTCATGTTAGCTAAAGTAGGAGACCAGAAAGCTCTAGATTTCTCAGTTTGAGCCATACATATAGTTCTTTTTTCGAAATTTAACTTTGGAGTTATAATGATAACATTCCCAAAATCCCTCTTTCAGGAACAATCCAGTGCAAAATAATTTTTCATGTGCCACAACCATGCACAAAGTAGCCCTTTGGCTCTCCACATAAACGCTTGTCCGCAATGGGTTTCTAACATCAACCAAGTGGTTCCTTTCAAAAACCAACAATCAAGTTGTTGCTTCTCTCTCAATTCTTCAGAAACCCCTCTGTGACTTAGGCTTGCCATACTCCATCTAACAAGAGGATACTTCGGACCAGGACATCAAGTTTACCTTAGCTATCTACTATCTTGGAAGGAAATTGGGATAAACGAATATAGTAGGCTGGGATCCATAATATTGAGGTTGCACCATGAATGTAGTTCTACCTTTAAAGGACATGAATTGACTCCTCCACCTTTCCAGATAGAGTAGCCATGGCCACTATATTTTATCTTCCATGAATTACCTTACATTAGCAATTCCATTTAATTCATGTCCATGAAGAGCATCTTCTTCCTTTCTTTTCTTGTTTTCAATACTTCGAAGTGAGCACCTTCTTCCTATCTAAAGAAGCAGCATCTCGGATTTGTCCCTCCTCTCTCTAAGATCACCAAGTGAACCAATTACAGTCTTACTTTTTCCTTTGATCCATAAAACTCACATCCTAAAACCTGCCACCCATGCAAGCTATACTCACTCCAGCATCCCATAATCAATGACATTCTCGAAGTGAACAGGCAGGAGGACTTCAGTAGTCAAGGTGCCTAGATCAACTGGCATAGGTCTGGGATGGGCAGAATAGTTAATTTTTTACATTTTTGATGTTTCTCTTCATTTATATATCTTCTTTTGTTACAATTGGCTACATTTTCTTTTCTTTTCTTTTTTAATCGATGTCTTTGGTTGCCTTTTATTCTCATTGCTTCAGGTCATGTTCTGGAGTCTCTCATATTGTACTTCTGTTTCTTTTCTTTCGATCTCTAAAATTGCAAGCATATTTTAACACCAAGAGAGAGAGAGAGAGGAGAGAGATAGAGAGACCAAAACTATTATTATTATCAAATGTAATTATGGTTGTGCAACGTAAACCATAGCTAATCAATTTGCCATCCAAACTTCTGATAGTAAGAGTTCGATTTATAAACTTTATAATTCTCTCTATATGCTATTAAGAAGTTAATTGAGTTTCTTTCCCCAAAAAACACAAACTCATGATAAACAAATATAACAAGAGGGAACTCATCTTTTAAAAGAATTAGGATCATGAGTTCAACTGACCTTTAACTCTTGGACCTCTGCAATTTCCTTTTCCAACCTCTTGGACTCCTTGACAGATTGCTCTTCTGCTTCTTTCAATTCCACCAACTGCAAATAAAATGAACGAAAAGCATATAGGGAATAGTAAACAACTGGATGTACTAAACAAGTTAAAAAATAATGTGTTTTCCTTTCTTTTTTGGGGAAGAAACCTTGACAATTCCAAAAGTTTCAAAGAATAAATGCCTTTAGTTATAAAATCAATCACACCACCGTGAGTTCCACAAACACCTGACGAAACTATGCCCCAATTTTTTGAAGCAGACAAAACATAGAAGCTGAGACAGCACTGCAGCCATACACAAGGCCTCATAGGGCACATATTCTTAGTTATTTCAATCTTTTTCCAAAGGAATGGATGTCTTACCTTAGTGTTTTACCTATACATTTGAAATATAAGGAACAAGCATCCTCCTTCCCTCCCCTCCCCCACCCCTCCCCCCACGCTCTTCACCTCCCTCCCCCCCTCACCCCACCCTCCTCCCTCCCTCCCCGCTCTTCACCTCCCTCCCCCCCTCACCCCACCCTCTCCCTCCCTCCCCCCCTCAATCAATCAATTGACCATATAAAAGAGAACAATCATTTCGTTTGTTCTCACCAATGCATCAAATTTAGGTTTATATTGTGGAGTAACTGTGTCTTCAAACTTGGGGATCTCAATACCTGCAAAATCAGAGTGAACCAGACAATCAGAAAACATTTCGAGAATCCTCAACAATGATGTTCTTTCTCAAAGATCTCTCTCTAAACACTGACTGCATGAACAACTTCGAACTTTAAAAGCTTGTCTATGTATAATATAAGTTATCAATCTACAATCCAGTAAAAGAAAAGCATTATCCATCAATAAGGAGCACCAGCATCTAACACACTTAATGTTCAGCGGTCCCATTTCCAAGAATACAGAGTCAACAACTTCAGTGTATAATGAGAATATATGGTTCGCCAACTTGCAGCCCCTAAGAGCCTTGCATGGAACAATCTCATCTTAGCTATTGAGTATAATGAAGAGCAAGTTGAAAAATGAGGGGGACAGTTCTGGAAATGAACCTTTAATAAATTCTTCTATTTTACAAATAACAACTTAATTAAAACAGGAAATAAAAGCATAGGCCCCTGCTCTTCTATTTGTTTAATTGAAAAGTTAGAAGATGCATTACAAGCATAGACATAAGTTCTTCCTTTTCTCTTTCTTGAATATCAATACATTTACTACAACCAGAATTTGTAATGGAACACAAGCTAACATGATCTTCAAGACATCCCATAAGTCCCCTGCTCTGTTATATATACTAGTTACAAGTTGCACCACAACATGGACATCTAAATATATTTCTTTCTTGGGTAATTAACATGGACATCTAAATATTCCAAAAAATTAAACCAAGGTTGAAAAATATGATGGGGCGGCAACTAGGCAGGGAGGGCGTTCTGGCTACCGAGCGCTAGGCAGTCGCCTCAGTTTCAAGGAGCCCCATATATTTATATATATACATATACAGATATACATATATATGTGTGTCTGTGTATAATTTTTCATGGATATGCATATGTTTAGTTTCTGCATATGCAAATATATGTAAAACAATTTCATGTATATGCATATGTTTAATTTCTGAATATATATATGCATATAAATGTCTATTGTACTAACCTTTATTGCCCAATCTTCGATCCACAATGTTTTGGATGAATATACTTGATCAACCAAAACTTCCTCCTCTAACCTCTCTTGTAGTTCACAAGAAATCCATTAAAAATGAAGCAAAGTTTGAGAAGATTTATCAAAGTTTTCGAAATTTTGCAATCTCAACATATTTTGAGAAATCGAAGAATATTTTAAAGTTCGTTACAAACCCTAAAATCAAGTTTGAGATGAGTTAGAATACCCACACACCACACCACCTCACCAAGAGAGAAAGAGAGAGAGAGAACTCAACTTAGACGTGAGGCACCAGCATGGGCACCATTGGGGCCTCTTGGGCGTGGCGCCCAGCTTCCTAGCCCTAGGTAGCACACTCAAGTCCCCCCAGGCACGGCATGGAGAGGTTGCCTAGGCACTAGGTGGGCCCTTTTTTTGAACAATGCATGCTACTCGTGTCAAAATGCTTGAAGTAGAATTCAGTTCTAACATTTGAATTTCTCATCAACATTCAAAGAGTCAAACTTTGTGATGCAAATAAAAAATTATTTTTTAATTTTTTTTATTTTTATATTTTCCAGGACTTGCAAGATATGTTATTTAGATTTTTAGTTTTTTTTTTTTTTAAGTTGGTTGACTTTGATAAATAGATATAAAAATTACAGTACCGCATGAAGTGGTAAAATGGCAGCCCACAAGTTCGGTGCTCAGAGTACAGAAGAAGGTGACAGAAGAGCAACAGAGGAAAAATTAAAGATAACAAATAAAAGGAAAGAAAAGACAACAGAGATGAGGGCAGTGCAGTCCGATCTTGTTATGCTAGGATCTCCATAGTCGAACAATTGAATATGTCGCGAGGGAACTCCGCCGAGAAGGGGTCGAGCACCAAGCTTATGTGATGTCAACTCGAGCATGAGACATCCCTTGGATACATGCTGCAGCGAGTGAGAAGAAAAGAGAAGGGGGGGAAGGAGGATGAGGAGTTCCAGAGGGTTAAGAAAGATGGGACATGTATGTAGAGATAGACGATGAGAGGGGGTAGCATAGGGATTTCACGAAGGGGTAGCGAGAAAGGGATGTGAGATGGGGCAGACTGGGGAACGAGCGAAGAGAAGAGGTGCTACTGTGAAATAGAAGATAAGAGAGAATATAGGAAGAAAGGGTAGCGTAAAACAATTTCTAGATGGGAACGGAAGAAGAAGAGGGGGGGGGATAAGGGTGTGAGAATGAATAGAAAAGAGGGGAGAGGGGTAGGGTGCTGAAGAAATACAACATAAATTTCATTTTTCTCTTTTTTTTTCCCTTTTTTTTCTCTTTTTTTCTCACTCATTTTTTTTCCCTTTTTTTTCCTTTTTTTTTCCTTTTTTTCTCTCTATCTAGAGGAAACAAGAATTTAATCGAGGGAAGGTGGGAGGGAATAAATGAGAAAGAGAAAGACGAGGCGGGAGGGGGGGAGGAGGGAGGGAGGGGCATCTATTGCTTGGCTATCCGCAGCTGAGTTTCTCATCTGAGGATGTGCATGAAAGTCACTGGTGGTAGGTCACTGCAGAGAAGGTGAATATAGTCGAAGAGAGATGTTAGTCTCCATGGAGGTGGAGCTAGGTTGGAAACCCATCTGATTACATTACTGGAGTCACATTCCACATGTACAGCAGTATAATGTGCAGCAAAGAGAGTGGTCTTCTTGAGCCCTTCCAACAGGACCAGTGCCTCTGCATCAGTGGAGTCAGTGATACCCAAGGTTCCCAAAAAAGAGATGAATATACCCTCTGAGTTGGCCAGTGTACCTCCATAGCCGAAGGGTCCAGGGTTGCCAAGAGATGAACTGTCAATATTAAGCTTAAGGATACCCTGTGGCAACTGCTATTTGCCAGAGTTTAGTAGCTTTAGAAGGGAAAGAAGGGAAGATGAAAGCCACAAGGAGATCTGGAATGTTCTGGGGTGTAACCTAGAGGAGCTCAAAAAGTTGAAGGATAGTGGACCAGAGGGCAGCGGAAAAAGGGTAGTGGATGAAGATGAGGTGCATCTTCCTCTTTTGGGAGGGAGAAATCCTTCATCTGTAGTTGGTCCAATGTAAGGATTTTTCCTTGACAAATGGTCCAAAGAAAAGCCTGGCCCTTAAGAGGGATGGGGAAGGACCAGAGTCTATTAAGAAGAGGGGAAGGATTCAAGTTAGAAAGAAGGGAAGTATACAAAGAGGAGATGGAGAAAATGCTAGAAGGGTTGAGAGACCAGATTAAAGAATCTTCTCTAGAGAGGAGGTAGAAAATGGGATTGAGGAGTTAGAGAAGAGAATTTAAGGTAGGCCATTCAGAATCTCGCAAGTTTCTCCTAAATAAGGGAGTCCAGGAAAGAAGGTTGCCTCTACACTCCACGTAATGGGACATAAGGGCATCTTGATCTACAGCGAGAAAGAAAAGGGATGGGAAGAGTTGATCTAGGGTCTGGTATCCCAGCCAAAAATCTTCCCAGAATCTGATTCTGACACCGTTACCTAACTTGAACCTGGTGGAAGCCCTAAAAGATGATTTGGTGGAGAGCTGAATCTGCACGGCTCGAAATAGAGGGGAGCAACGACATGTCAGCCGCCCGACAGCCTAGGCGGACTTTTTGGAAAAATGCCGAGGCATGGGCTAGGAGGACACTATTAGGTGGAATAAACTAGGCGCCCACCTAGGAGGTGTAAAAGGCGAGCGCCTAGGCGCCGCCTCGAACTTGGCGGAAAAAACATTCGGGAGAGGAGAAAAAATGTAATTTTACCCCCTTAAAAAGTGGGATAAGGGTTTGGGGGGGGCACTCTTGCCCCCAAAAGCAATTTTAGTGAACTTTACAGTGAGAAACAACTTGAAAAAAAACTAGATTTGAAGATTTTTGCGAGATCAAATTTTTTTTCAAAATCCTCAAAAGTTCACGATATTAAACGATATTCATCCCCAATCTTTTTGAGGCTTATAAGAGTTGTAAAAGAGGAGATTTGGGATGCCAAACATTTCGGTTTGACCTGAAATCAAGTGCACTTCAAGAAGGTTGGTATACTTCAATAGTTTTCATTAGGTTTAGTATTTTTTTCCCCTTAATGTCTAATGATGTTATTATTTGCTATTTGTATTTTTTCTTATATTTTGTGATATATATTTGATATGTTATTGTGTATTTGGATTATTATTTTCCCATTTAGATATGTAATTTGGGTCTTTGGGAAAGCAATTTAATAAAAATGTCCATTGCCCCCAAACTGAATGAATATTATTTTTTACTTCTGTTTTTTTAGTTTTATACATGAATTTATTTGTATGATTCATAAACCATTTTTATTTTATTCGTTAGTTTAATAATTACTTAATGGTTATTAAATAATTGCATGTATAATATGTTTTTTTGATTTATTGATTCATAAACCATAAATTTTGTCATTAGTTAGTCTAATATTTGCTTAATTCTTATTAAATAATTGACGGCTAATGGAGCCATCTAGAGCACTTTCAAATTAAAGAACCCATACTTGTGAAAGATATAAATCCAACAAGCAAGTGGTTGGTTGAACCCAATGCCGAGGATGAGCCTGTATTCCAGAGAGAGAGCTTGACATGGACCCATGTGCAAGAGGCGGCTGGTTTGGCATCAAGCCTGGTGAGATCTACTAGATCCCAAACACAAAGGAAGGGGACGGAAGTGGCCCAGGAAAAGGGAAAGGGGAAGGGGAGGAAGAAGGCGCAGACAAAGAGGAGGACGAGGATGTAGACTCTGACAAGACAAGGGAAGAAGGTTTTCATGTGGAGGAGGATGACTCTGATAATGATGGCTTGGCATCATCATCAGATTCAAGTGGACTGCATACTAGACATTGACGTCGTATTGCTAGTGATATGAAACTCAAGCTCATAATTGAGTTCATCATATTTGTGGGGTGAAGCAGACTTTTTGTAGTTTGTAGCCTTTGTTGGTCAGATATGACTTTTTGCTAATAACTTTTGAAACTTTTAATGTTCCTTAGTGTTATAATTATTTTATTTACAGTCTAAAGTTGTAAATGTTGATGTTTGATCTGTGCTTCCAACTTTCCGCAACTTAACAATATATTATATACAAAACTAACTTATTAAATAAAAAAACAGACAATTCTTATATACAATAAAACGAAGGAAGATGTGGGGGTTCCAAATTTAAAAAAAAAAAACACCGGCCGCCTTCGGGTTTGGGCGGGTGCCGCCTTCGTGCCTAGGCGGCCAAGACCCCTTACCGCCTAGGCAGCCACCCCAGCCTTCTTGAACATTGGAGAGGAGCAAGGCAGCCACCCATTATCATCATGTCCATATTTGGCTTGGATGATAGGCTTCCAAAGAAGGGGGTGGGGGTGGGGAGAAGTAAATCTCTACCACCATTTTCCCATAAGAGAATAGTTCATAGTTCTAATTTTCTTGAAACCTTGGCACCATAGTTTTTAGAAGTGCAGACCTTATCCCAAGAAACCAGATGGAATATGAAATCTTCAGAGGTGTCACACAAAAGAAAGTCTCTCATAAGTTTCTCTAGGCGATGTGCAACCGACGCCAGAATTTTGAACAGTGGCATCTGGTAGATGGGAATGTTGGTCAAAGTAGCTTTAATAAGAGTGATTCTTCCCACAAGGGAGAGAAATCTGCCTTTCCAATTGGTGAATATCCAAATAAATTTTTCAATTAGATTATCCTCAAGGTGTTTCCTGGGTTTCCCTACACAAAGCGGAAGGCCCAAATAGGTAGAAGGAAGGGAATCTACAGCGCACCCGAGACGCTGGGCTAGGATAGTGATCTCATTAATGTTCACCCTAACCCATAACATTTTTGCCTTTGACAGATTGACTTTCATCTCAATGGCAGCTTCGAAACATCTAAGGAAAAGCCAAAGATTATCAACTTGGGAAGGTTCAGTATCACAAAAAATAAGGGTGTCATCTGCATAGAGGAGATGGGATAGAGCCAGTCCAGAAGAGGAGGTATGGAAGCCCTTAAGAATGCCTTGATCATATAATCTAGAAAGGGAGCCATTAATGAGGATAGAAAAATGGGGATTGGAGATACAGGCCTTCATCCATGATCTCCACTTGCTACCAAACCCATACACGATAGTATCTCATCAAGGAGACCCTAGTCGGCTAGGTCATAAGCCTTTTCCCAATCAAGCTTGATGACAAGTCCTTTGTTCCCAGAAATAAATCTAGAGTGGGTAGCTCCATGGGCAGAGAACGCCCATCTAGGATTTGCCTATTGGAAACAAAAGCAGATAGGGTGGGGTCAATAACAAAATGTAAGACCGCTTGGAGACGAGAGCCAAGAATCTTGGCTAGGATTTTGTAAGAGGAATTTAGAAGCCTAATAGGACGGAAATCTCTTAATTATTTTGCTCATTCGACCTTAGGGATAAGAGCTAAGAAGGTACAGTTGAGGGCAGAATGAAGGCGACCTCTATGGAAGAATTCATTAAAAAAGGCAGTAATGTTCAGAGCCATTGTTTCCCAAAAATCTACGTACATGGCCACCGGGAACCCGTCTGGACCTAGGGCTTTATCACGCCCATGGTTGAGGACGGCCTTGTGAATCTCTTCTTCAGAGAAATGTCTTCCAAGCCAAACCACATCTTGAGCAGACAGCAAAAGGAAGGAGATATCTCCAAGGGAAGGTTTCAGGGTAGTGGGCAATGAGAATAAGTTTTTGAAATGCACGACGAAGAGTCTGTTGACCTGATCAAGCTGGGAGAAGGTACAGGGACCAACAGTAAGTTAAGTACTGGTGTTTCCCCTTCTCTTGGCGCTAGCAGTTTTCTGGAAGAAAGCAGTATTATGATCCCCAACCTTTAACCATTTGATTCTGGACCTTTGATACCAAAAGGTCTCTTCTTGTTTGAGGAGAAGGAAAATATTTTGTTTGACAAAAGCCCTATCGGCGAGTTCCTAGGAGGAAAGGGGTCTAGTTTCTTCTTGGGTGTCTAGGGAATGGATTAGGGCCATACGAGCCGCAATTTGTTCCACATAGTTATCAGGGATGGAACAGCTCCACTATCTGATGGAGGCCTTCAAGAGCTGAATTTTCTAGGAAAGACAAGAATCGGCCCAACTGTTAACAGAGTAAGAGGACCACCAATTTTTGAAAAGCAAAGGAAAGGCTAGTTCTTACAAGCAAAGAAGTTCAAATCTAAAGGATTTATTACCAGAAAAGAGAAAACTAGTATCTAGGAGGATGGTTTGTGGTCAAAGGTAATTTTAAGGAGCACCGAAGAGTGAGAGCTTGGGAATCTGGATTTCCAAGAGGTGGAAACTAAAAATCAATCACTTTTGGTCATAACCAGGGAAGCAGCATGGTTAGACCAGGTGGATGCTGCCCCTCAGAGAGGGATATCCAGTACGGGATCCTAACAATGAAATCTGCAAAGGCTTGCAAGGAAGCAGTTAAATGTCCTCAAGAACTCTTCTCGTGGACCCATCTAACAACATTGAAATCGTCCCCCATGGCTAGGAATCTGGATTCCCAAGATGTGGAAACTAAAAATCGATCAATTTTGGTCATAACCTGAGAAGCAACATGGTTAGATCGGGCGAATGCTGCCTCTGAGAGAGGGATATCTAGTAAGGGGATCCTATCAATGAAATCTGAGAAGGCTCGCATGGAGGCAGTTAAATGTCCTCAAGAACTCTTCTCGTGGACCCATCTAAAAACATTGAAATCTCCTTCCAAAAGCCATGGGTTACTGGGAGGGAGGCAATTCCAACTAGAGTTCATGCCAAAGATCTTGGCAACCAATCAGGCAGATAGGTCTGTAAACAAAGGTAGTTTTAAAAAAAAGATTATTTGAGATCCTGCGGAACAAAACATTAATGGAGTAGGTACGAATGGATGAAGAGACAACTTGAAGAAAAGTCGGGCTCCAAAGAACCCAAATACCACCTGGCGCCCCCATGGAGTCTTTAGCGACCCAATTGCTAGGGGTCCTAATGAATGGTAAATCCGGGACCAGAAGCTTAGTTTTAAAAAGGCTTGGAATGTTAGGAGAGTGAGACAAGACCAAGGAATGGACCGTATTACGCTTGGTGTGACTACCAAGACCCCTAATATTCTAGCAAAGAATCTTCATTTAGGAGAATTGGGATGGCAGGAAGATTTCCTATTAAATCTACGTTTCTTAGGGCTTTTAGCTAAAGAAACAAGTAGAGAAGGATGATGGGAGGACGAAGCGGGGGGAGTTAACAGGGATAGCCCCCAACTCACAGGAGGGATGATCTGCAGGGGAGTAGGGGAAAGAGGAATAAGGTCCGGCTGGGGTTGGGGGAGAGGAGGGGGTAACAATGTGAAACAAGCACTTAAGGATGGAAGAAACGGATGGAGGTTTCCTTGGGATGACTGATATGAGTTCATGGCCGAACACAAATCAAAAGGGAGAAGGACCAGGTTATCAAGCTCTGATTGTTGGATACCTGAGCCAGCAGGATGGGGAGAGGGATTGCAAAGGAGCTTGAGGGGGGTGGGTGTGGATGGGGACGATTCAGAGAAGACGAAGTGAGGGTAAGGCCCTGGTTTCATGAGGAAGAGGGGGAAGGGAAGCAAGGGAAATTGATATAGGTTGGGGTTCGAGTGGGTGGAAGAGGGGTGGAAAAGGGGTGGGGTAAGGAGGGGAAGCTACTTGGTGGGGTCTCACCGACAGCTAGGGAACACGGGCTTCTGCTTCGATCTTCGGGTATGGTGAGGGTGATAGAGGGGGAAAGGTTGGGGGTGCTTGGATCAGGAAGGGGTAGAATGGGTGGTGAACAGGCTAAGAGGGGAGGGACAGAAGGAAGCGGTTGCGAGGGATGGGGGAGCCTAGAGGAGAAAGGGAGGGCTGGAGCACTCGCAAGTTGAGAGTGAAAGGGGGGGAATAGGGAGACAGTCTGAAGAAAGGAGGGGGAGTCGGCACTTTTTTGTGAGGTGTGGGGAGGAGAGTGAAAGGGGGGGAATAGGGAGACAGTCTGAAACAGGGCCATTAAAGGTGATGGAAGAGGAGGACGAGAAGGCATTCTGAATCCCCAATAGAGGAATGATGGTTAAATTATCGGAGGAGCAGACTTCCTTTCTTGAGTAAGGTTGATGGGAAAGATGAGGCAGGGATGCAGAAAGGTGATCGTGGTGGGGAAGGGGATGGGGAACGAGAAGGTTGAGGGAAGCTGACGGAGGAGGAGGTTTGACGAGTATTTAAGGCATGAGGCATGCTTGGCTCGGTCATCTGAGGTGATGTGTCAGCTAAGAGAGGCATTGGAAAGGCGCGTGGCATGGAGTTCAGCAGGACCGACCTGCTCCTCATTAATTGAGGGAGTGGAAAGCGACACATGCAGGGAGATGACGGGACCTATTGAAGGTGGAAGGACAGTGAGGATGGTATGCAAAAGACACATGGTAGAGAACATAGGGAGGGAAGATGACACCACAGTGGACGCATTAGATGCGTCATTAATGGGGGGAGGGTGAATTGGAGAAAGAGGCGGTTGATGGTACTCGATTGGTGGGGGATGATGGGAAAGGGAGAAAGGATGGTTAGATCGAGGTGGCTGAGGTGGCAAGGGAGAGACATTGGAAAGAGAAGGGAGGGAATGATGGGTTGCTTATTTCGAGGTTGCTGAGGTGGCTCCCAATGGATGGGGTCAATATGAGGGATATCTGGGCTGGGGATAGGTGTATGGTAGATTGAGTTACGAGCTTCGAGAGTGGAGTATGAGGGCATGGAGCACTAAGAAGGTGGAGTAAGGTATGATACCACATGGGAATGCTTTTTGTGGACTACGGTAGTCCAACCTTCAAGGTCCGGAGGTCGTCTTTCATTCCAGGAGGGAGTTGCAGAGCTTTGAATGGAAATTTTAATTAGAAAGGAAAAACCGTTATACTGTAAAAATAGAGTGGAAGGGATAGAATTCTCATTGGGGGATTCTACCAAAAAAATTACATCGTTGAAAGGGTACTTACCAAACGACTTCCAATGCACAAAGATACAGACCCCACAAGAATTACCTATTGGTTTGAAGACCAACTATGACCAAAGATACATCGGGATACCTTCTACCCAAATCCAAAACTTGGTGCAGCGTGAGGCACCCAGGGATTCCTCCCATTTCTTGAGGGAGAAACGAACTACTCTAAAGGATAGGTTTTATTAGCTGAAATTGGAGCAACGAAGTCATTCGACATCAATAAGAGGTATCTACCATTGTGGAGGAACCCACAAGAAATATGTTTAATCTTGAAAATGGTCTGGAACCACCTAAGAATACCTCTAAGGTCATTCCTCTGTGCCGACAAGGTTGCCACAAAGGAGTTGCGAAGGGAAGACAACCGTTTTTAAAATCTAGCCAGACCTTGGAAAGTAGATATAAGGTACTCCATTAAGATTGGAGTTTTGGGGGCAGATAGGGGGGAAGTGTGCACTTTCTTGAAATGCAGGGTGAGATGATGAAGATGAAACAATGGGATTTTTAGTCTCAACAGCCTGTCCATAAGATTTGCCTGTGGCGATCTTGCAAGAAGAGGGCATAGCACTAGGTTGTCTAGGCGGTTGGTTTAAGGATGGATCTATGAACTGACGATAGTAGTTATACAAAGGTAGAGAATGGGCTTGTGCCTCCTTTGCAGTTGGAGGTTTGATAGTTTAGAGGTAGGAAGCACTAATGACGGATTTCTCTCCATTCACAGTTCTCAATGAAGCGAAAATGATAGTCTACAGCTTGAACTTCGAAAACTTGAACAGTCGCTATGAAGCTCTCAAAAATGGAGGAATTAAAAGAAACTTCAACCCAATCTCCTCACAGTCTCAGATGGATCTTCAACTCCAACTCCGAAATGACTTGATTACTCACGACAGGTGTCTCAATTGGGAAATGGCTTCTCCACTGCCCAAAAGCCATGGACTTCACGGTTTCCAACTAAAAACTCCATGACATTGTAGAATAATTGCTCGATTGTTTGTTTTCTTTAAGATTATTTTTGTCCTTTTTAGTTGTAGAGATTTAAGGGGTAGAATTGGAAGTTTAATTTAAAAAAAAAACGATGGATATGGATAGGGATTAGCATGGTTGGGTTGATCAGGATATGCTAGATTTGTTTTTAAGAGATAAGGGAGAGATAGAGTTTAGTTTTCCATTTTTATTTTATTTGATTTATTATTCTTTTTAGTTTGTATTTAAAGAGAAGAGGTCCATTCCTTGTGGGAAGTGATTGGAGAATAAAGGAAAGAGTTTAATCTTGGGGTGGATTTCCTTGCAAACCCAGAGAGAGGGTATAATCTCTCAACTCTTTTTATTTTATTTTATTTTTTATTTATTATTTTTCTCCCTGCATCACTTGGTTTCAAAGCCTTGAGATCCAAGATCCATACACCCTATGGAGCGTTAGATCGATTTGATCAAATATTTGACCAACAGGGTCAACAATTCGATAGACGTATGGAAGATCTTCTCAGATCAATACAACAATATCTACAAGATTGACTTCGTATAGTGCAACAAAAGGATATGAAGAGATAGATCCCTATATAAAAGATGATGTCGATAACCCAAACATTTATGAAAAAAAATGGTGTGATGCAGTATTTGAAACCCAATCCTGTGAGTCTAAAAAAAATTTAAAATTAAGCTTGAGATCCCAGTATACTACTTCAAGTTTCACACAGTACGTGACAAATTGGTTTATGGAAGACAAAGTACCGAGAAGAATGTTGGGACTGCATCATCAACTTTTTAGAAGGCTTCTGAAAGATTTAAGCTCGACCCAACCCCAGGAAAATGATGCAAACAAAAAAAATGATTTTTTTTTTTTATATATTTTCTAGGACATAGAAAATATGTTATTTGGATTTTTAGTTTTCTTTAAGGTTATTCTTGTCTCTTTTCGTTGTAGAGATTGGAGGGGTGAATTGGAAGTTTGGTTTTTAAAAAAAAGATAGACATGAATAGGGATTAGCATGGTTGGGTTGGTTAGGATATGTTAAGACTTGTTTTTAAGAGATAAGGGAAAGATAAAATTTAGCTTTCTATTTTTAGACCCAAAGAGAGGGTATAATCTCTCAACCCTTTTTATGTCAGTTTATTCTTCTGTTCATTATTTTTCTCCTTGCATCACTTTGGTTGTGACTCGCATGTACAAAAATTGGGTCAAATTGTGACTCAAGCGCAAGGTTTCAAAAAATACTAGGCGGCCCTTAGGCTGTCGGCTTGGCACCTAGTGACCTGGCAGGCACCCACAACCTCGGGCTCCCTGTAGGATAAATGTTTTAGATATATACCTATATTTGCTGTCCAAACGCACATATATGCATATGTTTGTTTTAATTTTGTAATTTATTGCATTTGAAAATATTATAACGTACTTTTCTATATACAAACATATGACATATCGCATGTTGAGAATAAACTTGTTCAAAAATTCAAAATTCAACCATGCAAAACATTTAAAAGTCTAATAAGCTATGTAACCCCCATACAAAACATTTAAAATTCAAACCTCAATCGAGCTAATAAAAATTCTTCTAATGCATCCAATAGCACCCAAAAAATAATTCCAATGAGAAAAGAAAATTTTAAGGAACCTTTTTAATGCACAAAAAATACCTTCGATTCTCATAAATAGTTTTAGCAAAGAGATTGAGGGTGTCTTTTTAACTTTGGGGGGTTAAAAAATACACTTACAAAATATTTATACTATCTTGGGGGTCAAAATGACCCCCTTTGCCCTTTTGGGCAACTAAAAAATATGGAAAAGGGCCCACGGCCCTGGGCACCTGCCAGGTACATCCGCCAAGAATGGGCTGCCTAGGCATAGGCGTCTGGTATTTAGGGTCTCGGGCACCTAGGCACCGAACGGACTGTTTTTTGAATCCTTGTTTAAGCGAGTCAACTTCCTGGCATTTTCAAATTCTTTGAGTAAAAATGTTAAAATATATAAAAATAAAGAAAAACTAAAAGATATGAGATTAATACATTGTTATTAATGTACATAAACAATATAGATTTCATGTAAATATAGTATTATAGTATGCATGATGACTTATATATGCGGAATTATTTAAGGTAAGCTATGTAAGACTAAGACAAATACCTAAATTTTCCAAAAGTGTAATATGCTCTCACAAAGCGTAGTTTCTTAAGAATCTTATTCATTTTCAAACTCTTCAATGATACATAACTTAGACACTACATGACCTCAAACTCACTTTTCATGTTACAGGCCTGCCTAAACACAAAATACTAAAGAAAAAATGTGCCCAAAAAATAAATTGGAATATGAGAGAAATTGGCCTGACTTGGGCCACACAACATTCAAAAGTCTAAAGAGACAGGTGAGTCAATCTTTGTCTCTTACAACATTAGGTCTTAACTGAATACTCCTAACCATGATTCTTGCATTTAAAAGGTCATCACCTTGGGGAGCCTATTTGATTTAAGCAAGTTATATACACTAATAGCCAAACAAGACAAAACTTGTATGCTTCAAGAATTGTGTTCCAAAGATTTCATTAGATATGTATTTGTTACCTTCATGTCAGTCTAGAACCCTGCAAGGATCCTACAAGCGCTTACTAAATTCATATTTCAAAATAAGACAGCAATTGAATGCATGTTTATTGTCCATTCAATGAAACAACACATGACATTCACGATCATCTGCAACTAACAAAACGATATAGCGCAAAAACCCTAGATAGAATACATAAGCCCAAATGATATGCCCCTAAAGGACATTAAATCAATTAAGAAACTATGAACTATTCACTCCAAGGGAAGTTCTTTTCTGATTTAGGTATAACTCACTAACCAAAGAGGCATTAAACCTTGATAAGCACATCAGAAAGCAAACTAAAAGAAAGAAGCAATCATCAAAATTATGCAGCACGCAATAATTCAGTTCTTATCATATTCCATATGATTAGAAAAATAATATTCCATATATTCAGAAACACTGAATAACTAATGAGAGGAGCATACTTTCATAAGCCTCTTTGTACATGTCCACCAAGTGAGAATCGATCCCTTTCCTATATTTTTCCCAATCTATTGGTTCAGGCTCCTGCCCAAAAAAAAAAAAATTATTGAACAGTTGAATATTTAAAACTGCTATGGTAAAGTTAAAAGTGTCAAATTTAGCAAGCATTACATACAAAAGAAAATCCTTCCATCTTTATTGAACCCTTCATTCCTCTAAAATATTTTCTCCATGGTCATTGATGCATACAAGGTTTCACAAATAAGAAGCGGAAATGGGTTAACATATATATAGGGCAAACAGCTTGTTAGCCCACAAGCTGATAGCTATAGTTTAAACCCAATGTTGATAGCTACAGTGTAAACCCAATAGCCTAGATTGAATCTAGACCGATCCAATGGTCACGATTGTATTTCATATTTTAATTTTAGGTTTTCTTCTACAAATCTAAATTACTTGAAATTTGGAGAGTCTATTATTTAAAAATAGGAGAATCTAATAAAAATACCAAAAAATAATTATATACAATAATAACTAACTAACGTAACTAACTACTAACGTAGTACGTACGTAGTACTTAGTTACGTTAAGTTAGTTTATTTAGTTTAATTTTAGTTTA
>NW_006497138.1:1044686-1072153 GCF_000471905.2 Amborella trichopoda
CTCTCTCTCTCTCTCTCTCTCTCTCTCTCTCTCATTTGCAAGTAAGGAGATCGAAGGATGTGCACCTCGGCTCAAGTTCATCCTAGGTCCACTCTCTCTCCTCTCTTCCCTCTTCTCTCTCTTCTCTTCTTTATCTCTCCTTTATTCTTTCTCTCTCATCCTTCTCTTCTCTCTTCTTTCTCTTTTCTTTCTTCTCCCTATCTTTCTCTCTTCTCTCTCTCTTCTTTCCTTTCTTCTCTCTCTTCTCCTTTTCTTTCTTTCTTTTCTTCCTCTCTCTTCCTTTCTCTTTCTTTGCTCAAACCCAGGGCAGGTCCGAGCCTCTCTCTTCTTCTCTCTCTTTTCCCACTCCCTCTCTCTCTCATGCTCGAGTACACAGACCCACACCTAGGATGAGCCCGACACTCTCTTCCCTCATTTCCCTTCTTTCTCCCCCTTTCTCTCTCACTTGGGTTATAGACCCATGTCGTAGGCAGGTCCGCCTTTTCACTCTTACTCTGTCTCTCCCATTTGATAGACTTGCACCATATGTGGGTCCTCTCCTCTCTCTCTCCCACCTTCATCCACCCTCTCATGCTTTAACCTCCATCCACCCCTATCTCTTGAAATTCCTCTATCCACCGCTATCTTCACATTATCTCTAACCGCCCCTATCTCCTCACTGCCTCTATTCGCTCCTATCTCCTCACCACCCTATATGCTCTCTTACCCATATGACCTATTCACCTCTTTGATTCCATCAATCCTTCTTTCACGCTCTTCTCTCTAAATCATAGCTGTAATTCCTCATTTGTTTTATTTTATTTTCATATTTCATAATTCTCTTATCTCTCGCTTTGCTTGTTGCTTCTTTCGCTCCTTGAGCACTAGACTCAAGGTCGTCCTGAGATAACGCCTTAGGGTTCTAACTCTCGGATTGTTAATCTAACCACCATCTTATCCAGTGAAGTCAGGTCGTAAGAGATACTGATTATCTTACACTCTGTCACTGGGGTGAGGTCATTCTGAGTTAGCTTTCTTTAAAGTTCTAACCCTTTTGCTGCTCTAACCACCAAGTCTCATAGTGTTTGGGTTATAGAATGGTTCTCTCTCTTTCATTTTCTTCTCACTTGATCACTTTCAGGGGGCTCTTTGGTGTATTGACATAATCATTGGCTCAGTCCCCTAACTCCACTTTCCAAATCCTTCGGGTATCAACGTTTTGAGCCTTATACTTTCCTTGTCTCTGATAACACCTCTTAGGAGAGGTTATAACGTGAGGCTGCCTAATTTTCTTTGGGTCGTCCCTTCACTTTTTTTATTCTCTTCTTCTTCTTCCCACTTCTAAACTAAGATTTTATTCACTCGTTCCTATTTTCTTATGTCTTCCTCTCTTTTTAATCTTTTTAATCTTTTTAATCATTCTACGCTCAAAACTAGAGCCGGTCACCCATAAAAAGTACATTAGAAAGGAGTACATTCTATTTGGATTTCATTAGCAGTTTTCAAGTGAGATTTAAGGTGAAGTGTTGAGTTTAGAGAGGGGGCCACTAGTTAGGTGCCTCGATCTCGCCCTCTGGATCCTTTTGGGAACGGGCGGCACGCGTCTTGAGTTTCGAGAGAAGGCCATTTTTGAGATCGCTCTCTCGAGAACCCTGTTCGAAAACGAGGGCATGTGCTATCAACCGGTGAGAGAGGAATTTAAAGGTGGGTTTGAGACTTACTCGGGCTGACTCATGTGGGCGCCCTCTTAAATCACGAAGAAAGTCCCCCTAGTAATAAAACTAGTTTGGAATCGCCTCCCTTGGCTTGTATTCTTCTTGTTTTTTGCTTTTCTGCAATCACACACATATATGGAAAAGGTTATAAAACAGGTGGGTCAGACCTCACCCTTTCCTCTTTAATAAACGTACACAAGTATGAGCATTCAAAAAGAAGAAGAGAAGAAAGACGAGGGAGAGAAGAATTCGACTAAGTGAGAGGATCAGAGCGGTGACTAGGTTGATGGATAATTGGCCTGACGTGATAGTAAAATAGGCTCGGTAACTAAGACCGGCTCACAGGAATACTATTAGACGTCGTTACCAATACCAACTAGCTATCCACGATGGTTAGCTTGTCGTGGCAATAAAGAGGGCCAAGTAACCCTGGCACAACAAAATTACGCCTAGACGACGGGACTACCATGAGAGGCTAATCTCAATCTCTCTTAGTCGAACGAAAGAGTAGCAAAATTAAGGTTATGAGGAGAGAATAAGAAGAGAAGAAGGGAAAGAAAGAAGGAGGGAGAAGGAAGGAGGAGAAGAGTATGAAAGATGAGAGAATAAAGGAGAGAGAGGGAAGGCAAGCGCAGTCGGGGTTAAGCATTGTCGACTGTGTTTAGAAGAAAGAGAGAGAAAACCAATCGGTGCTAGGCTCCATCGATTGACAAGAGAAGAGAGAGAAAATCAGTCGATGTTAGGTCTCACCGACTGATAGAAGAAGAGAGAGAAAATCAGTCGACGTTAGGTCTCACCGATTGATAGAGGAAGAGAGAGAAAACCAGTCAGCGCTATGTCTCACCGATTGACAAAAGAGAGAGAAGACCAGTCGATACTAGGCTTCACCATCTGATAGAAAAGGAGAGAGAAAACCAGTCAGCACTAGGTCTCGCCAATTGATAGAAGAGGGAGAGAGAAAACCAATTGACGCTAGGTCTCATCGATTGATAGAAGAGGAGAGAGAAGACCAGTGGGTATTAGGTTTCACCAATTGACATACATAAGGAGAGAGAAAACCAACCGGTGCTAGGTTTCATCGACTGGCAGAGGAAGGAGAAAACCAACCGGTGCTAGGTTTCATCGACTGACAAAGGAAGGAGAAAACCAACTGGCACTAAGCCTCGTCAGTTGTGACAAGAGAAAACCAACCGGCGTTAAGCCTCGTCAATTGTGACAAGAGAAAACTAACCAGCGCTAGGCCTCACCATTTACATTAAAAGAGGATAGATGGAGATAACGATGAGAAGAAGAGAGAGAGAGACATAGAGATGAGAAGGAGATAGAGATGAGAAGAAGAGAGAGAGATAGAGATGAGAAGAAAGGAGAGGAGAGAGAAAGAGGAGAGAGAAAGATAAGAGGAGAGAAAGAGTGGAGTAGAGAGAAAAAGATATATATGAGAAAAGAGGAGAGAGAAAAAGAGAGAAATATAGGAGAGGAGAGAGAAAGAAGAGAGAAAAAGAGGGGAAGAGAGAGAAAGAGAAAGATGATAAGGGAGGTGAGAAAGAAGAGAGAGAAAGAGGGGAGGAGAGAGAAAGAGATAGAGATGAGAAGAGAGGAGAGAAAGAAGAGAGAGAAATAGGGGAGGAGAGAGAAAGAGATAGAGATGAGAAGAGAGGAGAGAGAAAGAGGAGAGGAGAGAGAAAGTTACATGTTCAAAGGGTATCGACCATTTTTTTCTCTCTCCTCTCTCTTTCTCCAAGACGTACTCACAAACTCAAGTAGGAATGGAAATTTTATTCAATCAATCCAAAAATGAACCACAGGTCCTTACAATTTAGCTTTGCATGTTTATATAGAATTGGACTAAAACATGGGTGCATGCCAAAAAACTAGCTAGAATTGAAGATAATTACAATTTAATTGAATTTACAGAAATTCTAAAACTGGGTGCAAAATGACTGTTTTGCCCTTACTTAACAATATGTGGAATTTCAAAACAGTTCATGCTACTACCCGAGAACTTGTGTGATCTTCCGTGGCTGACCCATGGTCGTTTTGATGCCCGTTTGATCAAAAGATAATTGTTTTCTTATAGGGCTTGACATGGCGATCGTTTTGATACCAACTTCGAGCCATGAATTATGTTTTCGAGGCATGATCATGAGACTTAAATATTGGATGAATCTTGAAAACTTCGGATCGATTGTGTGCTCGTTCCTTGATGTTTCTTCATGATTGCCTCATTGAATCACACTGAGCATGCTGTCATGATCATGTTGCAAAGAATGTAGCTTGATTTCATGTTCGAATGAAGATTTTGTTGTCTTGAGTTTTTGGCCCGACTCTTGAAGTCCGATGGTCGAAATTTACAGCAGCTTTGACGCCTTCGTGTGTGAAATCCAATCGTTCATCGTATGTGAGGTTCGGATCAGAGATAGCCTTGAACCTCATGTACATAATGCAATTAGTTTCGTGCCGATCGGGTATGCGTGCATCGTGATCTGATTGCTCGAATGAGGCTTGCTGCTGCTGAATTTTCTGCAACTTCCTTCACGGATCGGTGACTTTCATTTCTTTTTTCTCTCTGCATGGGCGTCGTCACGGGGCGTACCACATATCAAATTGTTTGTCTTGATAAGACGAACACGCTCACCAAATTTGGGACCAATTCGACTTGGAACGACTGAGATATAGGCCTCGAAAATGATTGCCCGTGACTGTAAAAACAACCACCTTCAATGGTGTTTTGGTGTAGTAAGGCCACACGGGAATAGTGTGTGACTTACCCATTTTTAGTCTTTTACCCATAAATTTGTCCCCGATTAAGCCGAAACTTGACCCATATGGGTTTTTAACCGTGCCGAATCTAATGACAGTGGTCTCATAGCTGTTTGATGCACCAAAAGTATAACTCTAATTATGGGGTCCATTTCAAGGTGCTAGAGATCGATTTTGCTGAAATTGTTTCTTCGTGTTCATTGCCTTAGACATTTCTGATCATGATGAAACTTGACAGGTGGTATTTAAAGTGTTGATAAATATCTTGACCAGTTTTGGGGCCATTCTGAGATTGTCAAGAATTTCCACTGTTTTGTAGGCTTTATTGACCTGTTTCCTACGAGGGACTAAGGTGCTAAAAAATACGTTTCAACAGCTTGTCCCCTCGAATGTTGTGCTTCAAGAGAAGCAAGAAGGACAATCAATTGAACAAATTTCTTCAGCTTTTACTATTTTTCTTCCTAGCCACAGGACCACGTGAATGCCAAGGAGATTCATGTAATGGTGTGACTACTTTGACATAGGGATGCATTGTTCGTGGGTCCGTCTGTTGAGACTTTAGGGGCAGAAGAGACTTTTTTGAGGGATCTTGTCGAAGTCCTCTTCCTCGTGCGGACTGTTTGTGATTCTGAATTTGAGGATTTTGTACAGACCTCGTTAGTTAGAATCGAGCCCATACAACAATAGAGTGTCATGTAGAAGGGCATCGTTCCCATTTGGTCTGGGTTCATTGGTTTGCTTTGGTAGGTGCTATTTGCTGCTACACAAGGTTTGCTTCAGACGTTTAGAGTACCACTATGGGTCTCGTCTATCGAGTCCAGTCGGGGGCAGGTTCTATTAACCGATCCGAAGGTCTGGTTGTGCTGGTTAGACGAGCTGACGTCTTTGGCAGGTTCTTCCCTCGCTTTGTCAGTTTCTTGCCTTTGGAGTATTTGTTTCTAGAGTGACCTCGTGGGAATAATGTTCTTCCTCATGAGACTTGTCTTGCCGTCTTGGCAAGTCTTCTGTCTTTCGAGTCCTTTTTACAACTGGACTCAAGCTGTTGGAATCGTTTCCTTGAAGCTCATATTTTTGGAGTCCCGGTACTATGATACCAAGGATTTTTCTTCTTTTGAGTGAGGGCTGAAGCTGCCTGTGGAGATGAGTGCTACATCAACCTGTTTATTAATCCAAACATCCTTTGCATATTTTCAATTTAACTTGGGAAGCGGAACAGTAGAGACGGGTTTCACCAACTTCTTTTTATTTTGTGACTCTTTTACCGGTAACCTTTCGGCTATGTCCACCCTTTTCATCCTTTTTTGCTCATGATGCCCTTTCGGATTTTCATCGTGCTCGATTTTTATTCATGAAACTCTTTTACTCATGGATTCGTGACCATCCCCATCCGTCATTTTTACTCATGGCGTTCTCTTGTTCAAGTATACATAATGCTTGTTATTTTTTCTTTTTTTTTTTTAATGTGAAGGCGTGTTTAAGGTCATGCCTTCGGGACCCGTGCGAAACAGTTTAACATCATGCGGCTTGGACGTGCACTATGGTTTAAGGTCATACAACTGGACCATGGTTATGCAATTTAAAGTCATACAAGTAGGACCGTGTAATTTAAGGTCATGCAGCTAGACCTCCGCTTAACGTCATATAGTTCGGACCATGGCTGTGCAGTTTCGTGTCATGCAGCTACGACCACAATGGAGATGGATGGCAAACTGTGGAGGCCTTAGAGTCAATATGGTGGTGGTTTGAATCACCTGGGGAAATGGCACGAGGCTACCTATGATGTATGAAGTGTGAGTGGATGATGGTAACTCACTTACTTACAACGAACATGGATGGCAAGATGGTTTGCCATTTTGCAAGCACGGGTGAGACTCACTGGGGAATGAGGTGTGGCGGTGAAGTGAATGAACTCAACGGGGAGGTAATGAAGGTAGTGCACACACACTAACAAGTAGCTTAGGGTAGGCGTGTGTGAAAGTGCACGTAATGGCGTGCGCGCATATGTGGGAGCGAGTTTATGGTCATGCCTCCTGGACCTGTGCAAATCAATTTATCGTCATGCAGCCTGGACGTGCTCTATGGTTTAAGGTCATACAGCTGGACCGTGGTTATGCAGTTTAAAGTCATACAACTAGGACTGTGCAGTTTAATGTCGTGTAACTTGACCATCGCTACAGTTTAAGGTCATATAGTTTGGACCATGGTTGTGCCTTTTAATGCTAGGACGTGTACTATGGTTTAAGGTCATACAGCTGGACCGTGGTTATGCAGTTTAAAGTCATACAACTAGGATCGTGCAATTTAAGGTCACGCAACTAGACCTCTGCTACAATTTAAGGTCATATAGTTTGGACCATGGTTGTACAGTTTAGGTTCATGCAGCTAAGACCATGCAGTTTAAGGTCATGCAACTAGACCATTGTGTGGGTCGCCATGTAGGTGGAGCTCTATGGGGAATAAGTTTGTGGATGGCAATTCGACTCTTTGGGGATAAAATGGTTAACACCATACACAAGCAGGGGGCTTAGATGGAAATGATGACTTGTTGAAGGATGACCAACAGAGGTGGTGTTCACTAAGGCTTAGGGGGGACAAGCTTACTCCCTGGGGTTAAGATAGCTTGGTGTGAAACAGACCCGCCGAAAATTGAAGAGGTAAGAATGACCTTAACTTTAATAGGGATAATAGGCTACAGTATGAGTGCGACTCCTATGGGGATGAGGGATAGCTCTTGACTCCATTAGGGATGATGGGTCACAGTTTGGGTGCAACAGATTGGGTGCAACATCACTGGGGATGGCAGGTCACGGCTTGGGTGCAACCTTACTAAGGATAAGTGGTAGGGCGCACAAGACTTCAACCCGAAGATTAAGAAATAATATGCTGCTGGAGATACTGCCCGCGCCAGGTGTAGCGTTAGTGGCTTCTGGCGAATTTTCAACCGGCGTTGAGTTCTCAAAGGCACAACCGGCGCTGTGTTGTTAAAGACTTAGCTGATGCTGTGAACAACCTATGATATCGTTTGAGGACAACCGACGCTAAGTTAACCGGCGCTGGGGTCATTTGGAAAGACACCTGGTGTTAAGTCAACCAGCACTAGGGTTATTTCGAAAACGCACCCGGCGATAGGGTTGTTTGGAAGGTCCCCAGCACTAAGTCAACTGGCTCTAGGGTTGGGTCGATGAGAGTTACCTCAGGCCTCAAGCCAAAGCCCGACCTTGCTCATTGTCGCTTGGCTTCCCTTAGACGCGACTGAAATTCCCAGTTTGTGAGGGGCATTCGAGGGTTGTGCAGGCTGTATAAGGGGGTAAAATCCTGTTTTCCTTGATTTTTCACTAGGGGTAAAAAAACTTAAGCACAAGTTTTCTTTAACCGTGAGGAGAGAGTGTTCGGTTGAAGTTTCGGCGAGCAGCGGGACTTCAGCAAAAGTTCTGCAGGGAAGGTTTTCGGTCAATAGTGGGATTCCAAGCGATTTTTGTAGGGAACGTTCTTGGCAAAGTTTTTGTCAAGAATTTGGGAGTCGCCATTAGAGGTTTTTAGCATAGGGAATTTTCTGGTGAGGGGAGGAGGTTCCGACTGCAGTGATTTTTGGTAGAAAAGGTGGGAAGTGAAACTATGATCATTTCCGTGTGTTTTGAGAGTTTTTCGGAGAGTTTTTAAGTAATTTCCCGGGGATTGTCGCCACTTCCCGACACTATTAGTGGTGTTACAGAGGTTTCCGGGAACTTAAAGAAGTTTGTGGAAATTTTTTGTGAGGTATTGGTCCTGTCCAGGCAAAAAACATAGGGAAATTTTTTCAATAGGTTTTTCGGCCGTGTAGCAGAAGTTCTGGTAGGAGATGAATAGCTACGGGAGGTGGACCATCGTGGAAGGTGTACGGTTTGGAGGAGGTGAACCGTCGTGGAGGTGAACCATCACAGGGGAGGCGTATGGTTACCTCTTAAAATTGTGTGACCATTAAGTAGGTGCGAAAACTTAGGCTTTGAAAATGAGGAGTCTCGGGAAGCAAACAATGCGACCGATCCGACGCTAACAAAAGTGCAGCCGGCTCTGGGGCAACTGGCATTGATGGTTTGGAGTGCTGACTCAACTGGCATTGAACCACAAGAAAGGCAATTGGAGCTACAGAATAGAAGGACAACCGGCGCTGGCAATTGGAGGACACAGCCGGCTCTAGCCTTTGTAGCACATGTGGTATATCATGGTGCGAAGAGTGATGCTCGATTATGGCAATAAGTTATGTGTGGGATTTGCGGTGCTTGACGATGAGCTACATACGGCGATGTTCATGGGCAAGACAAAAGTAGTGAATGATGGTATGGTGTGGCTTGCGTTCCTGTTGGAAGCCAAATCCTTCAGCACAATAGCGAGGTCCATATTGTTCTGTGGGAGGGCATCCACTGTGAACAGAGTACCCTCTCCATCATGGGCCAGTTCTTTAATAGGGCAGCCCGCTTTGTATGTTTGATACACACGTCGAATGAATCCTTCGTTGTATTTTTGATGTAGAAGTCAAGTGAGATACCTGACTTGTATGTTTAACATACACGTCGCGTGGACTGAGGATGGTCCTTGGAGTGGCTCTGCTTTGTCTTCTGGTCTGTAACCATCCTCTTACTCGTCAGATGAATTAAAGGTAACTCTCCAAGTGGTTTCGCTTCTTCTTCATGAGGAAAGCCTTTCTTTCATGGGTTTGCTTCTTCCTCATGGGATAGGCATTTGTTTTGGCCAGTAACCATCGTCTTATTCTCAGATGCAAGAGACTTGTAACCTCCCTAATAATGGGCTTCACTCTAAATTTTAACTCATTTTTACGACAATAAAAAAAGTCAGATTTTGTTTGGACTATCTTGCTTATTTTCAAGTTGAGTCCCTTTCTTTTGGTTGTGCATCAGGGATAATACTTTTTTAAGTGTCGTTCATTGATAGGGGGCATCGCCTCCTCTCTGTTAAGATGCGCCTGTATGTAGGCCCCGTTGGGCGAGACCCTTTTTACTATAAAGGGGCCTTCCCACTTAGGCTCAAACTTCCCTTTACGCTGGCCATGCAAAACAATATGCCTCTTAACGGCTAAGATTAGATCACCAGGGGTGAATAAACAAATCTTGATAGACATATCAAAATCCCTCTTCATTCTCCCTTGGTTAAGTTCGAGGTACTGCTGAGCCTCTAACCTCTTTCCATCGAGTGCATCCAATTTATGATACCGGAGCTTGACTATCTCATCTTCGGTTATTCCTTGGTGAAGACTTGCGGTGAAGGGATTTGTATTTCAAGAGGTAAAACTGCTTCACCCCCATAAACCAAAGAATAAGGAGTGGAATCAGTAGCATTTCGCATAATAGTTCTATAAGCCCATAGTTCTTCAGGAAGCTTCTCATACCAGTTCTTGATTGTTTTTTATACTGACTTTATTAAAACATTGCATAGAGTCTTATTGAAAGCCTCAGCTAATCCATTCGCCCAAGGGTGGTACATAGTCAAGTACCTCCTTCGAAACCAAATTGGTTAACTAAGCGATCGATGTGATGACTCCTAAATTGAGGACCATTGTCAGATATAATCCGATCGGGCACCCCGAAGCAGTATATGATATGATGTCGAACAAAATAGGCCACCGTTATCCCAAGAACCTGCTTAAGGGGGACCTCTTCAACCCACTTGGAGAAATAATCTGTTCCAGCTAAGATAAAAACATGCCCAGTTGCGAAAGGAGGGTCAATAAGCCCTACGATGTCCTTACCCCATTGTGAGAAGGCCATGACGCAACTGTAAGGTGTAAGGGCTCTAGAGGCTGGTGAACCAGGCTGGATCGTATCTGGCATACTTGACACTTTTTAACATAGTTTAAGGAGCCCAATAGTATCCCAACCTGCATATTCATTCATAAGGCTTAGGATCGGACTGGTGTAGTGCACAAATTCCTGAGTGTACTTCTTTCAACACCTTATTTGCTTCTTGTACGTCCACAAATCTAAGAAGAACACTGTTAAACGATCGTTGAAAAAGAGCATCTCCCTCAAGGAGAGTATATTTGATAGACATTCGACGTATGCTATTGCGTTAGGCACGATCTTTTAGGAGCCTGCCATGTTTTAGGAAACTGGTATTGGGCTCTCCCCAATCTTCTATCTGCTCAATTTCTGCGCATGTTGGGTTAAAGAATTCTGATTCTTGATTTCGACCCTCAGCTCCTTGACTCTGCACTACTGCTTGTTCAATCTTGATTACTTCTTTGGCTGATAGAAGTGCTGCAAATGGATAAGGAGGGCACTTGGGGAAGATTTTTCTTTCGTCATCTGCATTGACCTCAATTCTTAGTTCAATGTGTCTCTATTCTGCCACCCAAACAAGAGTTGGCCCTAATGAGGATAATTGAATTGTAGCACCGAGTTTTGTTAGTGCGTCAGCTTGCGAGTTTAGCCTTCTGGGAATGTGACTCAGGGATATGCCCTCAAACTGAGCGACCTACAATTTTGCAGTATCGTGGTAAGGATTGAGAGTGTCTTTTCTCACATCATAAATCCCTTTGAGCTGTCGATAACCAACTCAGAGTCACCATAGATCTTGAGCCGCTCTAAGCCGAGGTCGAAGGCTATCTCCAGTCCGATTATAATGGCCTGATATTCTGCCTCATTATGAGAACCGTCTTGGGCGAGAGAGAAAGAAAGTGGCAATATTCCTCCTCTTGGAGTCAAGAATACTACTCCAGCACCTCCTCGATCCGATTGAAATGCTCTATCGAAGTGCAATTCCCACACAAGAGTAAGGTCATCACTAATACTTTTTCATCTGGGAGGTCACTTAAATAGAGGAGATTCTGTCGATACAGGGTGTGCTGCGAGAAAGTCAGTCAAGGCCTGGACCTTTATGGCCTTTTGTGGGACATACGTAATGTTGAACTCCATCGACAGTCACTTAGCCAGGCGTTCTGACAAGCATGAGCATGTCATGAGAGACTTTACAGGATCAGCTTTCAATATAAGTTTCACTTCATGATCGAGAAAGTAATGGCGGAGTTTTTGTACTGCAAAGATCGGGGCCAGACACATCTTCTCAATAGGGGGATAATTCTTCTCGGCCCCTTGCATCCTACGACTGAGGTAATATAACGCGGTTTCTTTTCCTTCAATGCTCTGAGGGACTCGTCTAAAGCAATCACATATAGAATGAGCGGTCTTCTCAATACGGGTGTCGAGAGTACTGAAGGATTGAGTAAATAATGCTTGATGTCGTCAAGGGCTGCCTGACATGCTTCATCCCAAATGAATAGGATATCTTTCTTTAGTAGGTGTGTAAAGGGTTTACAACGACTGAGAGGTTGTAGATGAACCTGCAAATGTATGTTAGTTGCTCTTGGAGGGAGCGCAGTTCTTGAAGCATCTTCGGTGATGACATTTCTTGGATTGCTTTGATCTTGACTGGCTCGATTTCAAGACCTTGATGTTTGACGATGAACCCCAAGAATTTTCCGGAGCGCACATTGAAAGTGCATTTCAGTGGGTTCATTTTAAGTTGATGAAGACGCAAACGCTCGAATACCTTCTCAAGTTCTCTCATGTGAGCATCTGCCTCTTCAGCTTTTACCACCAAATCGTCTACATGGCATTCCACTTCTTTGTGCATCATGTATTTGAAAATGATCGTCGTTGCTCTTTGGTATGTGGTGCTAGCATTCTTTAATCCAAAAGGCATCATTGTGTAACAGAATACCCCTTTTGGAGTTAAGAATGCAGTGGCCTCTTCATCTTCAGGCACCATCCTTATCTGATTAAAGCCGGAGTATCCGTCCATGAAGGAAAAGATTTGACAGTGAGCGGTAGAGTCAATGAGCCTCTCGGTGAATGGCAACGAGAAGTCATCCTTGGGACAGGTAGTATTCAAATCGCGAAAGTCAATACACACTTAGATTTGACCATTATTCTTCTTGACTAGCACAACATTTGCTAGCTATTTTGGGTACTTGACTTCGCGAATAAAGCCTGCTTGTTTGAGTTTGGTCACATCGACATCTATCTGCATCTCGAGGTCAGGCCTAAACCTTCTCGATTTCTGTTTGACGGGTTTTATAGTCAAATCGATGCCGAGATGGTGAAGTACTTGAGGGTCTAAGCTGAGCATCTCATGATAATGCCAAGCAAAGACGTCACGGTTTGCTCGTAAGAAGGTAGTGAAATGCTCTTTCTCTTTTGGAGACATATTAGCTGAAATGAAAGTGGGTATGGGATCTGCTTCATCTCCAATATTTATTTCTTTGAGTTCATTAGCTGTGGCCTGACCACCTTCTTCCCATTCTTCTAGGGCTTCTTGGAACTCGTCATCATTATTTTCAGAGGTCTTTTCACCAACGTCAAGCGTAGAGACCCATGACCCTGACATCTCTACTTCCAATAGGGTTCCAAATCATGTCATGATTTCTACGCCTTTCTTGAATCGAGGGACAGAAGGGTCGACCTCAAACATGGGAAGCCAATCAGGCTGCAGGAACTCATTTTGGGGTTCAGCAAAGGTTGGGCGTGAGGTCTCCTCGTATGAATCACAAGGCTATTGCATAGATGTGTGTAGTGCTTGCTCTGCAGTGACTTGCGCTTCATAGACTTGCACCATATGGCAAGCCTCTTGAGAATAAAAACTTTTCCCCCTCGATTCTCTCATCCTCTGCTCGAAGTCAGGCTTAGGTGGTCACCGGGGTATCTTTGGGTTCGACTTCTGGTGCTTCTTTGGAGTAGGTGGCTCTGCCTTGGATAGCAGCCAGAGCATCGGTAACTATTAGGAATTATGCTACCTGTGTCAGGGTCTTTTTCAATCGTTTTTGCTGCGTCCTGCTTATATTAGTTCCTGCAAGTTCTCGGTCTAGAGCCTCAAAGTCCGGGCATATCAAGGTTGTATCTGCAGAAGAGACAGAAGAGGGAGAATGAAAGTCTAGTGAAGAAAGAGAAGAAGGGTTAGAAGGTGGGGGACGTTTAAGGTCGTTCCCCATATCAGACCGATCTGGGCAGCTTTTTATGTCATCATCAGGGTTGGACGGGTGCAGGGGGTCTTTTAGGTCTTTCCCTTTCTTAGACCATTGGTGAGTGCTTTTAACGTCGTCACCCTCATTAGATGTATGTTGAGTAGGAGATGGCATGAGGACGTCTTCTTGATAGGATGAAGAAGGAAGAAGAGTCGTGTTAGGGATGCAGTCTAGTAAAGTTGGCAGTGGAGGTAGGGGCTTGAGAAATTCCTGCTTAGCTGCGGGTTGAGTTATCTTATTTATTCGGCGAGCAGCCCTTAGTGCCCGTCTCTTTCTGGTTTTTTGAAGTGATGTCTGATTCATCTTGCTGGGGTGGAAAATTGCTCTAGCTTGGGGAACTGCTTCTCGTCTTAAGGACTTGAGTCTGTTTCGGCCATGGTAGGTTATCCATGGCTTGGAATCTGAGGGTTCCGTAGAGTCTGAGTCATTGATAGAAAGGTCCTGGTTTATGAGATCTTCTTGTCCCGATGGAGAAGTGATTTGGGGATCACTTATAGGGAGATTGTAGAACTCCTAACACTCTCACATTTTCTTTACGTATATATCAATGAAGCTTGTGCACTCTGATAGATAATGGCCTCTTATTTGATGGTATGGGCACCAATGATCTTCAGTCCCCTTAGCAAGGTGATGAGGCTGCCTTGCCTACTTCAGTGTGATTATGCCTTCCTGAAGCATTATAATGAAGAAGGCGTGGAGGATATGGTTACGACATGAGAGGCCTCGGCTCCCCCGAAGGCTCTCTTTAAGTCTTCAAGCTTTATCTGACCTTCAGAATCAGGGCCTCGATAATATCCTTCAGTGTGTAGCAGTCATATGTAAGATGATTGATCCTCCGATGGCAGGCACAATAATTCGCCTAAGTGTCAAGGCCAAGTTTCTCAGGAAATTTGGTTTCTGAAAGCTGGATCATATTCTGTTCCAATAGTAACCGAAACACCGTAGGGACCCATTCCTTCTCAAAGGGGTAGACCTTGTTCATGTGCCTAGTGAAATATTCACCCCGATCAAGGTTGGCTGATCGGGGTACCCGATTGTACGATTGTTGTTGCTTGCCAGCCTGGGATGCTACCTTTGTTGTGCTTACCCCTTTAGAGAGGTCCAAACTTTGGGAGGGAGCCTTCTTTGAATCAGTGACCATGACGACCATACTGATTACTCCTTTTTGTTGGCTACCCCTTGTGTTATTCTAAGAGTTACCATTGCCCCGGTTGTTTGCTGAACTTGTAGATGGTTGTCATGTCGCACCATGGTGGCGTGATAGACTTTCTTTTAGGACTGATTTAGAGATCAACTCTAATATGGAGGTCGGATTAGAGACCTCGACATGTAAAGCGATTTCGGGTCGCATGTTCCGCACGCAAGTTTGGATTGTTTCCTTCTCAGGCATAGGGTTGGGATGGCGGGAAGCCAAGTTTCTCCATCTTGATATGAACTGATCCACAGGCTTATCGGAGTCTTGAGTCAGGGTGAGAAGTTCGATGGTTTGAACCTCTTTCTCGACCTCATAGAAGCATTGATAAAATAGCTTCTCCATCTCCTCCCCTATATGGACTGAGTTTGGAGGGAGTCGAGCATACCATTGAAATGCTGGGCCATCGAGGGTCTCAATGAACTATTGGAAAAGAAGTCTCCCATTAGCCGCTGTTTCTCGACATGCTGCCTGGAAGTGGGCAATATGTTGGTTTAGGGACGTGGTTCGGTTGAATAAATGAAACTATCCTTTCTTATAATCTGAGGGAAACGAGACCTGATCAATATACGAGGGGTATGGTCTTTGATAAGGCGTTGCGCCCTGTATCCCTAGAATTTGTCTGTTCTTTAGGCTATGAGTGACCATGGCGTCAATGTCTATCTGAGAGATGGGATGGTGAATAGAATTGTCCAGTGAGGTAGAAAGAGGGGATTGCCTTGGAGGTGCACCATCAGAGTGATGGGAATTGACCTCATGGTTAGCCGACGGCCGTGTAGCGTCAATACGATCGATCTTTTCCATCATCGCACGGACCATATCCTCGAACTTATTCATGCGCTCTTCTTGCGTATTGTCGAGCTCACTTACGACCATTATGCTGACCGTTTCATTTTGGAGGTCAATGTTAGTGGCAACAGAGGGCTTGCGAGCCTGACAAGTTATACGTGGTTTGTCAGTCAGCATGGGGTCAGCATGCCCTGACTGAACTCGACTCTTATATGCTGATCTCGACGATCTTAGGACCGTGGCTGCTGAGTGGCTGGGTCTTTTTCTACAACAGTAACCACAACACAGGGCTCATGGAGCTCTTCTTCAGGCTTCATCGTCTGGAGGGGCTAGAAGGGATTCAGGTTAAGAGGGTCTTCAGAATTGTTTATTTTGACTACCTTGGTCACCTCCCTAGTCAAAATTTGCAGACCTCTATCGTGTTTAGCCTTGAGGTTTTGATGGACCTCGTATCAAAACTGTGATCTAGGTCACGGCTGGTCAGCTCTTCTTGCACAAGAGAGAGCTTTCTCCATCAGGTGCGACAATGGATGAGGTCTAGGAACTGGAGTCATCTTGGGCCGGGGAGGATGAAGGACTCGATCTTCCATCAGGTCCATGCCCTGAGCTCTCTTATGAGCTCCAAAGAAAAGACCAAGGTGACGAGGCTGGTTCAGGATAGTACTCTTGGGAAAATCTTCGAGTACCACGGCTGAAGGTGCTTGCTCGATGAAGAAGGAGCAGGCAAGAGCAGGGTTGACTCATGAGGAGGCCTGAGTCGAGGACGAGGGGACGTCTAAGATGGTGACACATGTGTGCCCCTTAAAGAAGGATTATGGGAGACCTAAGGGTCAATCAAGGCTCGTGCAAGTGTCTACAAGGGAATAGGTCGATGCCTCTTACAGGGTACGCTTGTGTGTGCAGAGTAGGAGGACGAGAAGGTCGTCTCTTGTGTACTCAGGTTGGCGTGTCAATGGCATTGCCTCAAGCAGTGCGATGCATATTAGTAGTGTGCGCAAGATCTGGCCTTAAAAGGTTCGATCTTGGACACAGTCTCGAGGTAACAGGAGGGTTGCCTCGCGGTGTGGTTCCAGTGGGTAACCCACGAGCCTTATGGTGTGTGTGAGGGTGGAGACCGTGGGGTTTCCACCTCGACGTGATGAGCCTCTAGGGATAGAGAGCAATGACGTAGAAATGTGGGGGATAGCCCTATGGCGACCCACAGAAGCAATGACAACTTTTTTACCTTTTGCAGAAAGGAATTGGGTAGCCTTGCGGCGTACCTCGAAAACACGATCGAAAAGTGACTTGCCAGTGGCTTGGTGCATGCTGTGTGGGGCTATAGAAGTGCTGCTGATGTAGGGAGCCTTGGTGAAGTTTCCGCCAGAGCGAGGAGATGGGGAGTGAGGAATTTTTAGGTCCCACCTCACGCCGGTCCAGGTTAAGACCTGGGAGCTAGACAAGGGGTCTTTGCTCAAGAGGATGGTTAAGAACAAAGTTGAAGGAACATGTTCCCCAAGAACACTCTCGAATATAGCGATAAAAAAATCCCCGATCCGGATAAATGGGTTACAGGACCCGCAAGCCATAACAAAGTGTGTAAAGACAATGAAAGCAGATACTGAAGAAAAAACTAGCCAAGCAAGAATGATCCAACTAAAGGGTAGTAAGTCCTCAGTGGAGTCGCCAAGCTGGTTAGGTGCCTCGATCTCATCCTCTAGATCCTTTTGAGATTGGGTAGCATGCATCTCGACTCTCGAGAGAAGACCCGAGATATTTTTGAGATTGCTCTCTCGGGAACCCATTCGAAAATGAGGACAGGTGTTATCAATCGATGAGAGAGGAATTTAAAGGTGGGTTTGGGACTTACTCGGACTGACTCGCGTGGGTACCCTCTTAGATCACAAAGAAAGCCGCCCAGTAATAAAACTGGTTCAGAATCACCTCCCCTGGCTTGTATTCTTCTTGTTTTCTGCTTTTCTGCAATTACACACATATATGGCAAAGGTTATAAAACTGGTGGGTCAGACCTCACCCTTTTCCTCTTTGATGAATGTACACAAGCATGCGCATTCAAAAAGAAGAAGAGAAGAAAGATGGGGGAGAGAAGAATTCGACCAAGCCAGAGGATCAGAGCGGTGACTAGGTTGATGGATAATTGACCTGACGTGGTAGTAAAATGGGCTCGGTAACTAAGATCGACTCACAAGATTATTATTAAATGTCGTTACCAATAGCGACTAGATAGGCACGATGATCAGTCTGTCATGGCAATAAAGCAGGCCAAGTAACCCTAGCACAACAATATTATGGCTAGACGACAGGACTGCCATGAGAGGCTAATCTCAGTCTCTCTTAGTCGAACGAAAGAGTAGCAAAATTAAGGCTATGGGGAGAGAATAAGAAGAGAAGCATGGAAAGAAAGGAGGGAGAAGGAAGGAGGAGAAGAGTATGAAAGATGAGAGAATAAAGGAGAGAGAAAAGGATGGTGCAATGGGGTTAAGCATTATCGATTGTGTTCAGAAGCAAGAGAGAGAAAACCAGTCGGTGCTTGGCTTTATCGACTGACAGGAGAAAAGAGAGAAAACCAGTTGGTGCTAGGTCTCGTTGACTGACAGAGGAAGAGAGACAAAACCAGTCGGCGTTAGGTCTTGCTGACTGACAGAATAAGTGAGAGAAATCTAGTCGGTGCTATGTCTCGCTGAGTGATAGAAGAGTGAGAAGACCAGTCGGCGCTAGGCTTCATCGTCTGATAGGAAATGACAGAGAAAACTAGTTGACGCTAGGTTTTGTCGACTGATAGAAGAGGGAGAGAGAAAACCAACCGACTTTAGGTCACACCGACTGGCAGAAGAGGAGAGAGAAGACCAGTCGGTGTTAGGCTTCGCCAATTGACAGACAAAAGGAGAGAGAAAACCAATCGATGCTAAGTTTTACCGACTGACAAAGGAAGGAGAAAACCAAATGACACTAAGCCTCGTCAGTTGTGACAAGAGAAAACCAAACGGTGCTAGACCTTGTCAGTTGTGAAAAGAGAAAACTAATCGGTGCTGGGCCTCGCCATTTGTATTAGAAGAGAACAGATGGAGATAGAGATGAAAAGAAGAGAGAGATAGAGATGAGAAGGAGATAAAAATGAGAAGAAGATAAATAGATGAGAAGGAGATAAATACGAGAGATGAGGAGAGAGAAATAAGAGAGAGAAAAGGGGAGGAGATAAAAAGAAGAGAGAGAAAGATGAGAGGAGAGAGAAAGAGATAGAGATGAAAAGAGTAGAGAGAGAAAGAAGAGAGCGAAAGAGGGGAGGAGAGAGAAAGAGATAGAGATGAGAAGAGAGCAGAGAGAAAGAAGAGAGAGAAAGAGGGGAGGAGAGAAAGAGAGAGAGATGAGAAGAGAGGAGAGAGAAAGAAGAGAGAGAAAGAGGGGAGAAGAGAGAAAGAGGGGAGGAGAGAGAAAGAGGGAAGGAGAGAGAAAGAGGGGAAGATAGAGAAAGTTACTTGTCCGAAGTGTACCAGCCCTTTTCTTCTCTCTCCTCTCTCCCTCTCCAAGATGTACTCACAAACTCAAGCAGGAATGGAAATTTTATTCAATCAATCTAAAAATGAACCGAAGGTCCTTACAATTTAGCTTTGCATGTTTATATAGAATTGGGCTAAAACATAGGTGCACGCCTAAAAACTAGCTAGAATTGAAGTTAATTAAAATTTAATTGAATTTAAAGAAATTCTAAAAATGGGTGCAAAAGGATTGTTTTGCCGCTGCTTAACAATGTGTGAAATTTTAGAACAGTCCCTGCTGCCCGAGAACTTACGTGATCTTCTGTGGCTGGTGGTCGTTCTAATGGCCATTTGATAGAAAATTGTTTTGTTGTAGGGCTCGACATGAAGATTATTTTGATACCAACTGCGAGCCATGAATCATGTTTTTGAGGCATGATCATGAGACTTGAATCTTGGATGAATCGTGAAAACTTCAGATCGATTGTGTGCTCGTTCCATGATGTTTCTTCACGATTTCCTCATTGAATCACACTGAGCATGCTGTCATGATCATGTTGCAACGAACGTAACTTGATTTCGTGTCCAGATGAAGATTTTGTCATCTTGAGGTTTTGACCCGAATCTTGAAGTCCAACGGTCAGGATTTATAGCATATTTGATGCCTTCGTGTGTGAAATCCAACTGTTCATCGTATGTGAGGTTTGGACAAGAGATAGCCTTGGACCTCACGTATATAATGCAATTAGTTTTGTGCCGATCGAGTACGCGGCCGTCGTGATCTGACTGCTCGAACGAGGCATGCTGCTGCTAAATTTTTTACAACTTCCTTCACGGATCAGCGACTTTCATTTAGTTTTTTTCTCTGCTGGGGCATCTCATGGGGTGTACCACATATCGAATTGTTCGCCTTGATGAGACGAACACATTCACCAAATTTGGGAGCGATCTAACTTGGAACAAATGAGATATAGGCCCCGAACGTGACTGCCCGTGATTGTAAAAACAACCACCTTCAATGGTGTTTTGGTGCAGTGAGGCCACACGGGAATAGTGTGCGACTTATCCCTTTTTAGTCTTTTACCCATAACTTTATCTTGGAGTGCCCGATTAAGCTGAAACGTAACCCAAAGGGGTTTTTGACCATGGCAGATCTAATGGCAGTGGTCCCATAGCTGTTTAATGCACAAAAAGTATAGCTCTAGTTACGGGATCCATTTCAAGGTGCTAAAGGCCGATTTTGCTAAAATTGTTTCTTTGTGTTCACTGCCTTAGACATGTCTGATCGTGATGAAACTTAACAGGTGGTCTTTTGAAGTTCTGATGAAGATCCTGACCTGGGGCCATTATGAGACTGTCGAGAATTTCTACTGTTTTGTAGCCTTTATTGACCTGTTTCCTATCAGAGACCAAGGTGCTGAAAAATACGCTCAAACAGCCACATCCAAACCGCGTTGTTGGACAGGCGGAGGGATTTCATTCATTGATCTAAGAGGGCAATAGCCCGGGCTTATCCCATGAACTCCCAATCGCCGCGACGTAGGTGCTAGAGTCCATCTCTTTATCGCCTTAAAATCCTCTCATAGTTAGACATACCTATCCGCACATTACACAAAGCCGCACGCGTGCTCGTGGAAGTCAAACGATTGTTCGAGAGGGGGGTCTATTGGACCTAAGCCTCTGAGGGGGCCCGGGCGAGGTGGATCCAGTCGACCAACTGGCGACTCCATTGAGGATAAGCCACACAATAGTTGGTACCATCCACTCTCAAATAAGCATTCTATCTCACTCTTTCTTAAAAACTGCCATCGAGTCTAATTTCTCCTCTCTTATTCGAATTGGGGATTTCATCATCCCCACATTCGTGAATGTACCTATGGGAAGTAAGACTATTCAATTTACTATTACCATGTATCTTTTGAGTGGTCTGTCTGACCCTAACACTTGGGCTTAGACCCAGGACAACTTGAGAAAGGGTACTCAAACCTTGTTCCTTCTCTACTGGCATCAATGGCAAGCTCATTGGTGTCAACTGCATGAGTGGTTCTGAAACCGCCGCCCTTCATGCTCACTGAGTCATAAGCTCAATAGTGGCTCTAAGACCACTCCCTCTTCTTTCACAACTTGTTCTTCTAAGACCATTGCTTCAGTGGATAAGCATAGGGTTACCCCGTCTCCACTCTACATGAGCACTATGTATAGTGGTATGTTGCCCCAAACACATCATGTTAGCGGTTCCACTGCTAGACCATCGCATTTGGATGGTTCTAAAGCCATTCGACACACACTTGCACATGTCACAGTAAATAGTGTTGATGAACATGCACTGGATGGTGGGCTTGGGCCTTCAGATTCCTAGTGTTTGCTGGAGATTCCAAGAGTAAGGTCTAAGGCTGTGCTTAACATTATGAGGGTCCCAGAGCCTGAACCCAATCTCGTCCATCCAAACATGATGACAGATTGTGATGATCTTTGCTTGCCCATTATCTTCTTCATGATGGTTGACTAGACGAATGATCTGGTCAGCTTAGATGTTCAGTGCTTGGGTGATCTGTCTTTATGTCGAGCAGAAGATTTTCAACTCGGATTTTCGCTTCTTGCTTCTTGCTACTTCCGTAACTACCTCCTGGTTCTTTGCCTTCAATCGAGGGTGATGAGGTCGGTGGGGTCCTAGTTTCCCTTCGGGTGACAGAGGCGAAAACCCTCTCTCGAACAACTATAGAGGCTCGGCGCGTGGAGGATGTGCGGACTCTCCTGCTTGCAGATAGGAGGCTGACGGTGATAGAGATTTTAGCGACTGGAGCACGAACACTCTTACATCACTTTGGGGGTCCGGGGACTCGCCCGGGTGAATGGCCTCTTAGAGCAATTGTGAAGCCCTCCAGCTGTTTGTCGGCGTGGTTTAGACGAGAGCCCTCTTTAGGTTCTCAACCTCTATCCTCTCACCTTCACTATTCTATTGGAATGGGATCCGAATGTCCCTCCTCCCTGGTCACTATCTCGAGGCGGGGGGGGGGTTGCTAGCCACTGAGGGGGGCATGGGAAAACCTGAGCGAACAGGCCCACAAGTTTGCTCACTTTTGTGGCCTTGCGGGTAAACATGGGCTGCCGCATGGGCAGAGTCACGCACAGAGGTAGGAGTGAGAGAGAGAGAGAGAGAGAGACAGAGAGAGGAAGAGCAACTCGGCTTAGGTGAGGTGGGGGTGACCCATGCAATAGGGGTGCCCGCGAGACCGCACACTCAGGGGTGTCCTCACTCTCTCAAAGTTTTCTTTCTCCCTCTGTCTCCTCTCCTAGAGATACTAGGGGCTCACAAAGAAAGACAAGCTAACAAGAGAAATCTAGCCTTGATTCTTCTCAGTCGTTAGGGGTAATGGAGCTTGAAAAGAGGGGGTTATGTCCTTTTTCTTACAAGTGAGTTAGGCTTTCTTATATAGAGGACTCACCAAGTAGAGGTAAACTCTCAAAAGTCAAGCTTAATTATAATTAAAGAAATTCAAAACAAATCTAAAAATTAGGCATAAATGACCAAAATGTCCCTATGATCTTTTGTCCAATTGATGAGACCGTCATGGGAAGACCTTGGAAGCTGGTCTTGCAACTTGCGACAACTGTTGGGGTTTTTAGCAACATATCTTCGTTCTTCTCTCTATTGTGAGTATTTTGATGCCCTTCAATCGTGCTGTGGTTGCCCTTTTCCCTGGGTGAAATCCGATCATTTTTACGAATTTTGTCTGCCAATGCATCTTCGAGCTGCGTCGTTTTGGCTCCTGGCTCTGCTTACAAGTCTGAGAGGAGGCTATTGCAGTCATTTTGCACCACGTTTAGGTTGATCTGATGTAGATTTGTGCCTTTGCCTAATTTGGAAGGTTGCCGGAGAAAGGGATTCTGACAACCTGCTGGATTTGCTTCTTTTGTGACCTGAGGACTTGCATTCATCGAACCACAGATTGAATGCAAGAGTTGTACCAGAATGTAGCTCTATGCGAGATGGTTCTATTGAACTCCTCCTCGAGTTAATCCACGACTTGGATACTAAAAAAAGGTGGTACTGGGGCCAAAAAATTTCTTTGAAACGCATTGGGGCTTTGATTTTTTTTTGGAAGACACTAAGGCCTGAATTTTTTTTTAAGGCACCGGGGCCTGGAATTTTTTTGAAGGCACTTGTCACGACCCCACCCCCTGACATATCATACAAGCGAAATCAAGAGCAAACGACAAAATATAAAATTCATTAATCAAGACAGGTATTTAAATCAAAGAGCAAAGTCATCCATTTACAGTCATTCTCCAAATTTTCTTTACAATAAGTTTAAGGCACTAATGGCCCACACAATACAAGGTAAACATAAAACAACATATCAGGGCGGTGTTAACACCAAACACCTATTATGGAAAGCTTCTCTAAAACTCTTCACCAATCCCCAAGCTTTGAGCGCACCAACGCCTGCACAGTTGCCCTCTCACTCGGAGCAAAAAACTATCGCTCAATAAGGATGAAAAAGAAAGAAATGAGCTAAAAGCCCAGTAAGTAGATCTACACCATTGCATTCCGACCTATAAATGGTAAACGGTAAATCAGTTCTCACTAATTTGCATAGATAGCAATAAAATTTTATCTATTCATGCCCTTATGTACTTTAACAGTGTAAGAGTATATTCAATTATAGAATAACATGTAGTGTTCAGTGTCACAGTATATCACAGTATAAACGTATCACAACATTTCACAATATAACAATACTCACTACCAATGGGTGTCTCATTACATTGTGGTCTGTATCACAATGGCTCACAGTAGAATTATCACAGTATTCCAACAGTATCACAGTATTTCATAGTATAACAATACAATTTCTCACAGTGACATACTGTTATAAATAGGGATGTAACTTTCAATCTATTCAAAATTTGGGAATGGTTCTAAAGCCAATTTTATAATTGACATGCATATCTTTCAAATGGGGGTAGTTTGAAAGTGTTTGGACATCGTTTGTTCCCCTCAAAAGCTCAGTGCAATGGAAGCATGTTATCTGTAATCTGCTGCACAATTGTGATAGTAACATATCCCTTTTTAAAGAGTTATAACTTTCAATATATTTTAAGATAGTTTTAAAACCAAAGTTTGAGTGAAAATACATATCTTTCCAGAAAGGGAAGTTTGAAAGAATTTGGACTATATTTGGCCATTCAAAATTTCATGACAACAGAAATGATAGTTCTGAAATTTGGTGAAATCTGCTAGCTGTGACATGCTCACACAATTTAACACATAACTTTCAATATAGAAGGAATTTCGAAATATTCTCAACATGCAACTTGAAGAACACACAGGTATAAATGGAAATAGTTTGAGAACAATTGGACTTCATTTGTTAAGTCAAAACCATGGAAATAATAGAGGCAGTTAAAATTTCAGAGAAAACTGTTAACAGTGACATGCTTGCACAATTGGAAGCATAACTTCTAATTTATAAAGAATCTGGACAAGGTTTAAACATGAACATCATAATAGACACAAATATCCTTCTAATGGAAGTGATTTTAAGTCATTTGGACATCATTTAGCTGTTCAAAAGTGTGATATAAAAACATGAATGTTCCTGGAAAATTCACAATGTGCACAATACATGCCTCAAGGATGCTTAATAACTTTTAATTCACAGTAGGTATCATCATAAAATCAGTCCCATCTTGATATAGACATGCCTAAAAAAATTTCTACAAATTTTTATGAGCAATAGAGTCATTTTCAACATCAAAACCCATCATGCAATAGAGGCATTAGTTATGTGAAACAGTGCATAAACTACGAATACACAATCACTTTCTTTCACTCCTTTCGTTCTTGTACTATTTTAGTTCCACGGCTCACAAGTTTAGATGTCATAGTGGATTGACCCACTTACCTACTACGCAATGGTGCCTACAAATCCTCCTTCACAGACCCCCTTTTTAAGCTTCTAACAAAGGCTTCAATGGTGGGGTAATGATGAGCTCTAAGTGCTGGGCTCTTAGAGAGAGAGAATGAGAAAAATGAATGGCGTGAGAGAGAGAGGCTTAAGTACCCTACTGGCTGGGGTGGCTGACTAAAGGTTGACAACTGGCAAGCACCACGCAAGCAACATAACAAGTGACGTGTGTGGCAGCATGCATCTGGCAAGTGGCAGTCTTGTTCATGCACAACGGTAACACAAAAGGTGATAACACAAACAGCGATAACATAAACGGTGATAAGACAAAAGGCGATAACACAAACGAAGTAAGCACAAACGACGAAGTTGGTACTCGCGCGGTCAGGGGTATTTTCCTCTCCTACAAAAGTTTTCTCTCTCCTTTCCGTGGGATGTTAGAGTTAAGAGAAAAGACAAGTTGAATCAAGTATAATACCTCTTCTTTATTGAATTGTCCTCCCTTTTTACAATTAACTTAAGCCCATTTATATAGAGTTTTCCACAAACAAGGGTGGATACTAAAAAACTAAGCCTAAATACAATTAAAAGTAATTAAAATAAATCCCCGAAATTAGGTACAATGATCGAAATGCCCTTTAAGCTCTTTTACACATTTGACAAACTCGTTCTTCTCTGAGAAGCCCGCCGTCATGGTCTAGATTTTGAGAGTTTGTATTCTTGTCATTTGTTTTCTTGTGATCATTTTGATGTCTTTTGATCGTCTTCTGATAATCCCCTTCATGAATGGAGGTACTCGGTTGGTATTTTGTGGACGTTTTGTTGATCTTTGTGGTGCCTCTGGGTTGATTGCAGGCCTGAAGAAGGTTTCTCTTGAGTGCTTTTCTCTGCAAAAGGATTTTCTATCTCGTTTTAGCATTGCTTCTTTGACTTCTAGTGGATCATCGGAAAAGAGATTTTCGACGATGGGGATTTTCTTGCTTTTATTGTCATGACCTTGGGTTTTGTGCCTTTTCTCTGTTTTACTTTGAATGCTGCTCGTCATGTTTTGTCTTTAGTTTTTCTTGTTGGAAGTGTTTCTTCTTTAGTTTTTGCACAACCGAGTTTCTCTTCTGCGAGGGTCAAGATATCCTTCTGAAGATTCCGACGTTTCATGGATTCAAGGCGTTTTTTCCTTCCTTTCGCTGAGGAGACTTGTCTTCTTTTCATTGTTCGCCTAGAGAGAGAATTGTCGTTGAAGTTCCGTGGGCGTCCGAGGCCTTGGCTACTCGCCTGCTGCAGGAAAAGAGTCGTGAGCTCGTCAAGAAGTGGCCAAAAATTACCACGACTGTCGATTGGTTCGAGGAGGCTGTACGACGAAAGGCGTGCGTCTGCCCTACTTCTCAATGATCCAGGCTTAGGGCTACTGGGTCAGTCCATTTGAGTCAGGCCCTCTCCCTTTTTCTTGGAAGATGACAATGGTTGTTTGCCATGCCTATCCGGCTCCTATGCACTTGGTGGCGGGGATAATGCTTCAACGTTTTTTGTTTACGTATGCATCTTTTTCTCCTTGGTCATCTTTATTCGAGGCTTATTTCTTCCACGGCTACTATGTTCCGTGTGGTTATGTCTTGTGCGCTGCAGTGACTGGGCTGTAGCCGAGACTCGTCCTTTATTTGATTGAGGGGCTAAGGTTCATCAAATATGGCTTATAACAACTTACCATGACGGATGTTACGCTTTAAGGGAGGTGAGAACTGAAACATTCATAAAGAAGCGGTTTTTGACATCAAAGCTCATCATTTTTTAATCATTACCATGATGTTTTGGAAGCCCATGCCTTTGGATAGATGGTAGAAGAGCCCTTGGAAGCCGCATGTGCTGCTTCATCGGAGTTTTGGGGATGGGTTTTGGTGGGTCAGGTGTACCTCTTCCGAAACCCATTCTATAGGGTCCAGTCAAGGGCTTTTGTGTGGCCTGTCCCGAATAGCCTGGACCAGTCAATAGGGAGGGTTTTCGAGGTGGTCTCTTTGGTGAGACTTCACCCTGAGTTTTTTTTTTTTGCGAGGGTTTTGTTCCTCTTGGCTTTGCAGTTGTGTGCCTTCAGGGGCATCTTCGACCTGTCAATGTGACTTCTTTTCTTTTTTATTTTCTTATTTCTTCGTTTTGACCTTTTTGGAGTGGCACTGGTGCACAAGTATTCTTTTGGGGGCGCTGAGGCTGGAACTTTGTTTGGAGGGTGGTGCTGTGGTAGGAAATTTTGTATGGAGGGTGGCGTTGTGGCCGAAAGTTTTTTTTTTAGGTGGCGCGGTGGGTGGAGTTTTTGTTTTGAGGGTGGCGCTGTGGCCGGAATTTTGTTTTGAGGAGTGGCACTGTGGCTGAACTTTTGTTTTGAGGGTGGCGCTGTGGCCGGAATTTTGTTTTAAGGGTGGCGCTGTGGCCAGAAATTTTGTTTAGAGGGTGGCGTTGTGGTCGAAATTTTTTCTTTTTGAGGGTGGCGCTGTGGCAGAAATTTTGTTTGGAGGGTGGCACTGTGGTCAGAATTTTGTTTTGAGGGTGGCGCTGTGGCCAAAAATTTTGTTTGGAGGGTGGCACTGTGGCCGAAATTTGTTTGGAGGGTGGCGTTGTGGCGAAATTTTGTTTTGAGGGTAG
>NW_006497138.1:1073201-1112451 GCF_000471905.2 Amborella trichopoda
CGTTGTGGTCGAAATTTTGTTTTGAGGGTGGCGCTGTGGCCGGAATTTGTTTGGAGGGTAGCGTTGTGGCCGAAATTTTGTTTTGAAGGTGGCGTATTGGGCGAAATTTTGTTTTAAGGGGTGGCGCTGAGGTCGGAATTTTGTTTGGAGGGGTGGCATTGTGGCCAGAATTTGGTTTTGAGGGTGACGTTGGGGCAGAAATGTTTTTTGGAGGGTGTCGCTATGGCTGGAATTTTGTTTTGAGGGCGGTACTGTGGCCAAAATTTTATTTTGAGGGGTGGTGTTGTGGCCGAAATTTTGTTTGGAGGGTGGCGCTATGGCCAGACTTTTGTCTTGAAGGGTAGCGCTGTAGCCGAAATTTTGTTTTGAGGGATGGCTTTGAGGCTGAAATTTTGTTTTGAAGGGTGCCACTATGGCCGAAATTTTGTTTTGAGGGGTGGTGCTGAGGCCGGAATTTTGTTTGAAGGAGTGGTGCTATGGCCAGAATTTTTTTTTTAGGGTGGCGCTGTGGCCGAAATTTTGTTTTGGTGCCCGTGCCCTTTTTGGGGTTTTCACTTGGATTAGGAGTGGTGCCACGATGGTGGTTTTCACCATTTTCCCTTTTTGAGGTTCTTTTGCCCGTGACTTCGGGATCACACCTACCCTTTTTTTTATATCTTCTGATTTTTACTCATGGTGCCCTTTTCTTTTTGGGTTTTTGCCATGCCCCGGGTTTTTTTTTTCTTTGTTTTTAGGCGTACCTCTACGCATTGCAGCCAAGGTTGTTGAGGGAGGACCAGGGTGGGAGCCTTGGGTCTGCTCGTTTTGGAGGACTTGCTGCCCGTTGATGATGCATAGTCGAAAAAGTTGATAGAATTTGGAGATGGGCGACAGGCCTCCTTCGGTGACGTGACGTTTTCGACGATGAAGTGCTAGCCCAGAATTAGCCTCGTTATCTGATGATGATGTTTCCTGGAAGGCGTGGCAGCAAAGACGCCAATGGCTGAGGAATCGAAGCGTCAGTTTGATGACATGTGTCAATGTAGTCGTACAAGGGGTTTCTTTTTGAAAAAGGATGGGGTTTAATGGCGAGCCTGCAGTTTCCTCTATAACAAGGGGTGTTCGGACTGAAATGCAGCATAGGGAACTTTCCTTTGCTTGCTTGGAGTTGAGCTTGCTCCAAGAGGCTCTGTAAATGGGTCATCCTTCTGATGGAGAGCTTGAACCCTCTAGTTGTTTTCATGCTCTTGGGAGCTGGAGAAGGGTGCTTGTTACCGTGCGCTCAACGTCAGTTGTCGTCGAACTTAGATCCGGTCTCGTTTACTTGAGGATGGGTCGTGAAGTTCTTGACTCGGTCATCCCTTTGTTGGTGAAGCTCAACCAAACGGGGAGTTTGGTCGTGTTCATTGTCTGGCATTTGGATGAGCCATCTGTTACAGCAAGAGGGGTGTCCTGTTACAACCTCATTTAAATGGCGCTCCTTTTTCACCTTCACTTTGTCGCGAAAAAGAATAAGGAGTCTTCTTTGATTTTTCTAAGGCCTTGTTGAGGGAGAACTTAGGCCTTGTTAAGGGAGAACGAGGTTGCTCCTTGGAGATGCTACATGCATAGGCAGGTGGCACTTCATCATTCGCTCAAGGGAGGTCCTTTTATCTAGGTATTCCAAGCTATCTATAGCGCGAAGGATCCTGCATCTTGTGGAGTGATGTCTTTGCCTTTTTTGGTATTCGATTCCTTTACCACAGGGTCGATCAATCGCAAATCAAAGTAGCTTTTCATAGTCGTTCTTGTAGAAGCGGTCTTTTCTCCCTTGTAACAGAGGCTTGTATTCCCTTTTTGCATTATAGAGGATGACCTCTTTGTAACAGAGACTTGTATTTCCCTTTTGCTTATGAATGAAAATCTTCTCTTTCTTCTTTTTTCTTGGGTGTTTTCACCTTCTCTTCATTTCTTTCAGCGTTTTTCCTTTTCACCTCATTTGGATGGCTCAGATACCTCCTTTTGAGTGTGTGGGGAGCTCAGGGAATGAAGTCCCTTTTGCTTTTGGATGTGTGAGTGTGTGTCGGGCTACATAAAGGAGCGATATGTCCCTTAGGGTAGCCTAGAGTTTTCATTGGAGAATAGGGAAAAGGGTGTTGCGTACCTGGGTGGTGTTCGGTCCGGTGTACCTACGCTTTTTTACCGATGTGTATGTGCTATCTTTCGGGTGTGTTGTGGGCGAAGGGGGACCACGACTTGGGTTTGGCAGCGAGCTCTGATTACTGCATGGTTGCTCCCTTTGGGATGAGTGCCATCATCCTCGTTCATGCGGCGCCTTTATTGTCTGTGCGTTTCAGTACTGTCGTACTCCTAAATCGTGTGACGTTTCACACATGTGACACTTTGTGGGCTTCCATTCGTAGTGGTGTCTCGCCTTCCTTGTCGCTTGGTGTTCCCCTACGTTTGGGACGCATGTCCGACTGCCAATTTCTATGCGATTCCTCTTCTTCCTTCGCTTATTTATAAGCGGGATGGGGGAGACCCTTCTTAGTTTTAGAAAAGGGTCACTTGTCTTGGGAAGAAATAAGGGTTGCATCCTCTAGCCATTTTCTTTCTCTTTTGTGCATCTTTCTTTCTTCTGTTTGCTTGGTCTTCTTGGGGAGGACACAACTTTTGGCGTCTGGAGGTTTTGCTGTGATGATGGCTAGTACGAGTTCGGCCCCTCCTCCTGGTAGGGTTTTAGATGCGTTTGTCTTTCTTGTGCTTTTTGCTTCTTGTGGTCTGATGGATTTGTTATGTTTTACCCCTCCCCTCCTTTTTTAATTTTTGCAGTGCAAGTTCTCGATGTGAGCCAACTTCCTTGTGTAGGCAAGTTAGGGTCTAATCTCTACACTGGGGTGTCTTTAGTGAGGATAACTTCGCTGGGAGAGCTCGAGCTTAGTCAGGAGATTACCTAGCCTTCTCGCATCACCTTTGCAGGCGAGAGTGTGCAACTTTATCTTCACGGGGGTGCCGACGGGGAGCCTCTCGTCAAGAGGGACGACATTCCCCTTTATCATGCTCTGCATAGGCATTCACCTTCTGATGAGAGTATGTCTACACTGGGGAAGAGGATGTTGGTGAAGCTTGGTCTTCAGTGAGCTACAGGAGCTCTTCATTTTGAAGGGGAGGACCAGTACCTGGCTGGATACAACACTTGGACGTCGACATGTTGGATTCTTTTGTCGGTACCTTGAAGGAGTGTGATCTAGCTATGGCATTTCAATGCTCGGTTGGCTACTAAGACCGGTGTTCGAACACCATGAGGGGTTTGCTAGAGACGTGGTGCTTTCGTACCAACAGTTGCTTTTGTAGTAGGGTGAGGCGAGCATTACCCTTTTGGATTTGTATTTTGTAGGTGGCCTCCCTTTGCTGGGGGAGGAATATGAGGAACTTGTCCCCAACAACGGGGCATTTTTAGGGGCGTGCCCATCAAGGGCAGGCGTGCTCCCACGAGTCTTAGTGAGTTGTTAGAGATCTATCAGCTCTTGTACTCAGAGTCGCAGCCCTCGACCGATGGGGTGCATTTTGAAGCGTTGTGATATTACTTTCACCGTAACCGCCAAGAGGGTGAGGATGTGGGCTCGAGCACTTCATGGGCAGATGAGTCTCAGCGGGCGTAGGCGATCAGGGCCTCGAAGAAGGCGGTGGCCCCTCCGAGGCAGAATATGTGGGACCGAGTGTACTTGGCTGCCTATTTGACCCTCTTCTTGTGCAAGTTCGCTCTTTTGGGGGCGAAGGGTTATGTCATCGGGCCCGGTTGTTCTTATGCGGCCTGTATGATGTTCGAGGGCACTGGCTTTGTGTTGGCTTAGCCAGTCTTGCGCAGCATTTTCCACGGTTTAGGATCCATTACCCGTGGGAAGGTCCCTTCAAAGGACAACAGAGCCGAGGTGTCCCTGGGTGAGGGGTTCCCGGGGCGTTTCACCATGAGCTTCCCTATGCACTATGTTTTCGGGTGGCTTTCTGCATATTTTCCCAGCTCGTACAAGCTTAACAGGAATCTTGAGAGAGCGATGTGCCGGCATATGTTGAAGATCGCTGGGATGAGGGCGGTAGTTAAGGAGCCCGATGTTGCCTGTGAGCTTCTAACCAACGCGTCCTTCTTCACTCGTGGAGGGCCCTTCCCCATAGGTCGTCCCTTGGATGGTATCTTTATTGACACTTTTAGCCTTGCTCTTGATAAGGCGATCATTGAGATTGGGGAGGCCATGTACCTCGTAAGCGTCCGTGGGTGTATTCTTCCATTCAAAGGAGTGGGGTGTAAGAGTTGGAGGGCTATTTTCCTCATCGCTTCGAGTGTCAGCATGGTCTGGATCAGGGGTGTTATGTCGCCATTTCTCTCTCGAAGAAATACAGCAAGAAAGGGCCGTTACATCACCCTGAGGCTTTTGGTGGGAGCCGGGAGGTCTAGATCGACCTTGATATGTGCATGGCCTGGAAGACTTGTCTTCTTCTCCCTGGTCATAGCAGGTTTGTGGTCCCCCATTATGGTAGTGTGGGCCGTGCGACTGCGGTTACCGGCAGTGGTGGTATTCCACTAATGCTAACTACTGGGATGCGCCCCACCCATGGAAAGTTGCCGATGGTTCCAGAAGCGATAGAAGGGTTGGCAGATGCTTCGTCCCTCCTCCTTTTACTGTCATCTTCATTTTGGATCATCATCCTGACGACTGGCGGAAATTGGCCATGCCTCGTTTGTTAAGCGGAGACGAGGACAGGATGAAGCTGCTCTCATTGAGGAAGAAGGCACAGTCTTTCTTCGATAAACTGGAAATGATCTTTGGTTTGGGCGCAAGGGGTATGGGTCCACCTCAGGAAGGAGAGCTTGCCTCGGTTCCACGTGCTTGGACTGAGGGTGAAACTCGTTCTGGTTCATCTAGACAGGTGAGTCGTGCTCCAAGGCCTTCTGCTTCTGCTAAGTCCAAGAGTGTTCCCCCCAAGGGGAGGGGAGATAAGGAGAGGGAGAGAAAGAGAAAGAGGGGGAAAGAGTTTTCACCCGTTTCTTCCTCTCTAGAGAGAGAGAGAGCGACATTCGAGAGGGGAAGACCTGCCCTCCGAGGGGATGTCTTCAGTGCCATCTCATGCGAGGCGGGCTTAGTCAGGAGCTTGTAGGGCTCCAGATTCTCCTCCTCCTGCACTGTCTTCGGCTCCGTTAGCGATATCACGACCGGTGGATAGTTGGCCTGGGTGGCCGAGTGCAGGACCTCTTGATTCGGGGTGTGGCTTGAGAAGTCTCACCTCAAAGGTTGAGGTCGACACGATCCTTGCGGCTAGCTCCCCTGTGGCATATCCTACACGTCTTGCAATGTCTACTCCACCTGCTTCAAAGGCTACCCAAAAGGAGGTGGTCTCTTCGAGGGTTCGGTCCTCTGGTTCATCGACGGTACGGTCATTGGATTCACATGCCTCAAGAGGGTTTGTGGAAAATTCTCCTCTTAGGCTTCATTCTACTGTGAGGGTTATGATGCCTCCTGGTTCTGGGCCCTCTGCGGTTAATGTGCCTCCCCTGAACATGGTTGACTTCCTTGCCGCTTTGTGGTCGTCCCCGAGCTTCAAGGTATCGATGGTGAGGGGGATGCTCCGTTTACGTCTTCAGGGTTTGAGGGGATGTCCCTTATTGGAGCTTGGGGAATGGATGGAGGTCTTCCGAGTTTGTGTGGCTAGTCGAAGGAGTGCGTTCCCTGATGGTGAAATCTTCAACCATCTTGATGGGCTGCTTCAGAATTTGAGTGACTGATGGATCGAAGCCGTTTCATGTGAGGATGCGGTACAGGCCTCCTTTGAGAGGATTTTGGCTGTTTTGGAGCAGGATCTGGCTGATCGGCAAGGCCTCATGCAGTAGCATGCACAAGAACAGGCCTGACTCGTTTCAGAGCGGGACTCCCTGTCGATGGGTATTACGAGCCTTTCTGGGGAACTCGAGGCTGTGAAGGCTGAAATGGAGGAGTTCCAAGCTCGGGAGGATTCTCTGAGCGCTCGTCGAGACTCTAGCTGGGGGGCATTGCATCAGCAGTCGCATGAGTTAGAGCAGCTGAACTCTGACTCTTCGGCAGTCACCTCCTTGGTTGATTTGACTGCTCAAGAGATTTCTCACCTCCGAGAAGAGTGGCAAGCCTTACTTCAGCGTTCTGAGGAGCTGAAGGCGATGATTTAGAAGTCTCTCGATGATTTTTGAATGCGTGAGGCCTTTTCCCATCCCTCTTTTCTCTGTGCTGATTTTTCTTGAGTTTTTGCTCGGTCTGTTTCTGTAATTTTTTCAGTCATAATGAATAAAGAGCCTCTTTCTTCTATTTAATAGTGACATCCTCCTCTCTTTTTTTTCTGGAAAGTAAATTTAAGGTCCTACCTTCGAGACCAATCGGGTCGAGTTGATTGGGATTCTTGCTGCGAGGAAGCCTGTTCTTCCTGGTTTCCTTGCGGTGATGAAAGCCGTTCATCTATTAGGACTATCTGACCTATTTGGATGTAGTTCTTCAAGATAGAGCGGAACACCTTGCAGTTGGCCAAGTCATGGGCCCTTTGTTGATGGTACTTGCACCAAGGGCTTTGGCCTTTTTGCAAGCTTAATTCTTGCCTTTTGGGAATGTAAGGTGCTATCATCTCATGCTGACACATCATGTTGAATAGGTTTGAAAGTCGCTCAGGAGGTAACCTGGCTGGAGAAAGTCGATCTGTCCATTTTGGATTAGGGCCCCAATGTGCTATTTTAACTAGCTGTAATTCTGGGGCGGGTGTCCCACACCCCGATGATAAGCACAATATTTGGGGTCATCAACAAGCTCTGCTTGCTTCGGCTTCTTTGCGTCAGGGAGTACCAGCATCTCTTGGTCAAGGAGCATTTCGAGGAGGGTGGGGACCCACTCCTTATTGAAACTATATTTTTTATTTAGTATGCACAAGAATTCCCTAGTTTGATGGTATTTTTGTGGCGATGGCACATTATTGTAATTCTGCTTTTGAGGGGCTTGTGGCTGCACCTCCATGTTGGCTTTAGTTGATATCCCTCATGATATGTCTAAGGTCGGCAGAGGGGGTGTATTGGCCACAAGTTTAGCGCCGAGAAGTACGGTTGTGATGGCTGCACTGATTACAATCTTGGATTGATTAGTGCTGGGGTTCAACTTGTTACCCCTGACGTTACGAGTTTGACTGTTGCCCAAACTTTGAGCTCGATCTCCTCCATGGTGTCTTAATAGGCTCTCGAACTTGGCAGCCTTTGTGATCATGTCGGAGAAGGTGGTAGGGTTGGACGCCTCGATGTGTAGGGCAATCTCTTGTTTCATGTTTCTCACTCATGTCTGCACGGATTCTGTCTCACTCATAGGGTTGCTCAGGCACATGGTAAGGTCACGCCACCTCTGGGTATATTTTCCTATAGGTTTGTCTGACTCTTGGCTCATGGTGAGGAGCTCAATGGTTTGGACTTCTAGTTTCGGCTTCAAAGAAGTGTTTGTAGAAGAGCTGCTCCATTTCTTCCCATGAGTGGATTGAGTTTGGTGGCAGCCGTGCATACCATTTGAATGCGGGTCCCTCGAGTGTTTCGACGAACTGTCGCAGGAGTAGTCTGGTATCTGCAGCTGACTCCTGACATGTAGACGTGAAGTGTGTTATGTGTTGCTATGGCAACCCTGTGTTGTTTAAGGCCAGCAATTTCCCTTTATAGTATCCAGTGGGAAAGGGGACTTGGTCAATTGAAGGCGGGTAAGGATTTTTGTCTTGGCAATTCCCCGGTGTTTTCGACACCTGGAGGCCTTTGATGCTCTTATTGTTCATCGCCTGAACGTCTTCTTGAGTGAAGGTCATCGAGACGGCCTGCGAGACCGTGTTATGTTGGTCTTGGAAGGAGGCCGGTGGATCTCTATGTATTGATGTCTGACCCACAGGTGGTGGCTGTGTTTGGTTCCTCTTGTCATTCTGAGAATGTGGGGGGAACTCACCTCCTGATGGAGAGACACCGCAGTGCGAGTGTCCTCCAGTCTTTTGATCCTGTCGAGGATGTCTCTTACGATGCTTTCGATGCCTGGAGGTGGATTTTCCTTTTCGCATTCCTCGTGGTTCACCACCATTACTTCGATTTGTTCGCCGGAGCTCGATGATTCAGCTGGTGGTGTGATCCTGGGCCTCTTGGTGCCTCGATCTGAGACACCGGTCAGAAGTGGTTGAGCCTGTCCTCTCTGAGCCTGAAATTGCCTCATAGCCCGGGTGAGCACGGGTTCCTGGCGGCCTGGAGGACGAGGTTTTCTCAAGCGTGGTGCTTTGAGGTTGTGGGGCCATTGCTCGCCCTTGATGGGAGTGTGACAATCTTGGGAGCATATTTCTTTAACTCGATGGGGTTTTGCTGAGCTTTGCAAGTCAGGCGGCCCGAACTCGTATTCACATATCTCGATGACATGACATTCAACGATGTTGTTTGTCGCGAGGAGATTGTGTCTTGCAGTAGATAGAATCGGTTGCTCTTCAATAAACTTTCTATGGTTGAATGTTCAGCTCGCCCCTCTTCTGAGGCTACTTGGGTCTGCCTTGCCCGCTCGTTTCAAGGGAGTGCGTTGGTCTTTGTGGCAGACGATCCACTGTTGCTCTTCACGACGGTGATGTTTTCGAGCAAGGGAGGAGTCGACAGGTCGTTTTTGGACGTGGCTTGCCTCGTGCTCTGCTTTGGGGGGGCTCCTGTGAGCATAGTTCAAGCGGGGTTGACAGGACAGTGCTAGCGGGGAATTTTTTTGAAAGCCAGGAGGTGGCCGGAACTTGGTCACCGCCTTGGGTTTATGATATCCTCCTCCGCATGGTAACATGATGTTTGCCTCTGCATGGGTGTGTTCGAACTATCGGAATGCTTTCAATGGGCCTAGGTCCATCCCTTCATGTTGCATTGGACTCGGCCCTCGGGATGCCTGCCCATCTGGTTTGGTGGGTCTTCGACAAATATGTGCAGGGGTTCTTGTGACCTTCGATTGATCTGAAGGCCGTGTACTTTCATGGGCCTACCGTGTGGATTGCCCTGAGCAGCAAGTTTGTCATGTGGCATGGAGGTGGTCAGCGGACCGCGTTTGGTGAACTTGGGCCTGAAGAGACCCGATGTGGGTGCCCAATGTTGGTGAAGAGATCGAGGAGGGTTGCCCCTTACCCCGACTTGTCATAACGATGGTTAGACCATCGGCTGTGACAAGAGTACACGTGAAGGGGGACGGTCCTGTGAGAGTGGTGTGCGGGATAGACCGTCCTGCTTTACTGGTGTGGGTGGATGTGGCACCCCTATTAGGGTTTATCGAGTGGCGGGGAATCCCGTGATTAAGCCTATGACTGACTAGGTGCCAGTAGTGAGGGTGTGAAAGAGTGATTGCGATGCACTTCTTGGAGGTAACCCTATCAAGGGTAGAGGAAGGAGCACTGACATGGATGCCATTACTCCATGTTACCCTAGACTGGACAAGGGTAGTAGGGCCAGTGAACCACTTGTGGATGAATGAGTCACCAATATGGAGATAAGAAAATCCCCGATTTGAAGGAGACAAGAAGCGCAAGAAACCATCAAAATTTTAGAAAGAGAGGAGAAGAGGATTTTTGTCTGATAACAATCTGAGCCAACTATAGGGTAGCATGTCCTTAGTGGAGTCGCCAGTTGGTCGGGGCCTGATTTTCTCTAGTTCCCTCGCATGGGGGTGCGGGGAGAAGATCCTCTCTCAAACAACCAAGCCAAAGGCTTACATGGGTGACATGTCGTGCGACGCGGGCGCGTTAGTTTTCTAAAGCGCGGATGGGCTACCAACAAAGAGAGAGATTTTACGACGGGGTTTATTCACTTACCTCGTCGTTGTAGGTTTGTGGGACAGATCCGGGCTCCCTGCCCTCTTAGATCAGTTGCGAAAGACCTCCGACAGTTCACTAGCGCGGTTTGGTCTGGGACTCTCTTCAAACGCTACGACCCTCTTCTCTCCTCTCGAGTCTAAGTTCAGATGGATGTCTTGATTCTTCGTGGACTTCTTTTTTGTTGATCGAACAAAAGAGTGGGGAGTTTTGTCGATCCCATTGGGGAGTCCACGCGAGGAAGGGGAATTAGATGCTGACGCGCGTCGATCAGGATGTCTTCTAGTTTGCTCAGACCCACGCAGTCTCGGATGTGTGGAAGATTATGCGGGTGGGAGAAGAGAGAAAGCTTCGGAAGCGATAAGCGTTTTTCAAGAAGAGGAAAGTGCATGCCCACGCGGTCAAGGGTATTTCCCTCTCCTGCAAAATTTTTCTCTCTCCTCTCCTTGGGACGCTAGGGTTAAGAGAAAAGACAAGCAGAATCAAGCGTAATGCCTCTTCTTTATTGAATAGTCCTCCCCTTTTACAATTGACTTAAGCCTGTTTATATAGAGTTTTCCACAAACAGGGGTGCATGCTAAAAAACTAAGCCTAAATACAATTAAAAGTAATTAAAATAAATCCTTGAAATTAGGTACAATGATTGAAATGCCCTTTAAGCTCTTTTGCACATATGACAAACTCATCCTTTTCTAAGGAGCCCACCGCCACTGTCAAGACTTCGAGAGTTCTTCACAAGTACTTGCAGTATTAGTTTGGTTGATCTTTTGTTGTATTCTTGTCGTTTGTTCTCTTGTGATCGTTTTGATGTCTTTTGATCGTCTTGCGGCAATCTCCTTCGTTGATGGAGGTACTCGGTGGGTGTTTTGTGAACTCTTTGTTGATCTCTGTGGCATTTCTGGGTTGATTGTGAGCCTGGGGAAGGTTTCTTTCAAGTGTTTTTCTTTGCAAAAGTTTTTTCAATCTGTTTTTAGCGTTGCTTCTTGGACTTCTGGTGGATCGTCGGAAAAGGGATTTTCGATGATGGGGATTTTCTTACTTTTATTGTCGTGACCTTGGGTTTCGTTCCATTTCTCTGTTTTTCTTTGAATGCTGCTCGTCATGTTTTATCGTGAGTTTTTCTTCCTGGAAGTGTTTCTTCTTTAGTTTTTGCGCAGCCAAGTTTCTCTTCTGTGAGGGTCAAGATATCCTTTTGAAGATTCCGGCATTTCATGAATTCAGGCTGTTTTTTCCTTCTTTTTGCTGAGGAGACTTGTCTTCTTCACGTTGTTCGCTTAGAGAGAGAAATGTCGTTGAAGCTCCGTGGGCGTTTGTGCCCTTGGCTACTCTTCTGTTGTAGGGAAGGAGTCATGAGCTCGTTGAGGAGTGGCCATAAATCGCCACGACTGTCGACCGGTTTGATGAGGACGTACGGCGGAAGGTGTGCCTTTACCCTACTTTGCGATTGTCCCTGCCTAGGGCCGCTGAGTCGGTCCGTTTGAGCCTGGGCCCACTCCCTTTTCTTGAAAGATGATGATGGTCGTTTTGCATGCCTATCTGGCTCCTATGCATGATGTGGCGGGGATAAGGCTTTGAACTTTTTTGTTCACGTAGGCATCTTTTTCTCTTTGGTCGTACTTATTCGAGGCTTATTTCTTCCACGGCTACTGTGTTCCGCACGGCTATGCTTTGTGCATTGTGGTGACTGGGCTATAGCCGTCTATCTTCCTTTATTGAGGGGCTGAGGTGCGTAAATAATGATGTATAACACCTCATTGGAGAACGAGTTGAAGGAGGAGGCGTGCTTTGCCCTCTTCAAGTCTTACATGAAGAGATGGATGAAACCTCTTTGAAGACACCACCACTGTAAGAAGGCGGTGGGACTCTTTGTCATGACCCCACCCCTTGCCCCCTTGCCATACTCGATGGAGGGTGACCGGATGTGGATTCGTGATTCAGATGTAGCAAATGCCATTCAGGTCGGAGTGCGTTCATCGCATTATTAACGTGGTAAACAAAGCAAACCATGGCAAGGATCTTAAAACAATGATTCAAAAAGGCGGAAGAACATCTAGAATAGAATTCCCATGCACCAAAAGTCCACTATATGAAACTTCTTCCAAGAACACTATAGCTCAGTTTGGGGCATCAGCGCCCAACAGTACAGGTGCTCCACAATAAACTATAACAAGGGCCAAAATGCCCACTAAACCCTACAGTGGGGGAGGGTGTCTTTGACAGCTCCGAATCCCAACCGTCAACTGCTTCCACTATGCCACGACTTCCACCCATGACAATTGCTCTACAGAGATGGTAAAATAATAGAATGAGCTAAACAACCCAGTAAGTAAGTCTAGATACTAAGCATCATTAATAAATCCATCACAGTATAAATATAAGATAAATCAGGAATCTCATCAGTGTATCAATCACAGGCATCACTTCAGGTATCAGAATTCTCATTCGATCAATACAATAATTATTATTCACATTCACAGTGCAAATAACAGATATCATAAGAAGTAACAGTCCAGAAAACATTTCCTTAATGAACCCCGTCATGATACATAACAATCATGCACTTCCCATTATCAGTTATTCATCTATAACCGAACATGGTTCACAGTATACATTCTTGTCTTAGCAGAGTATACTCCTACTTTATCATAGAGCACATTTTCATTCACAGTAAAGAGATGGTCAGGTCCTGCAATATGCCCAAAGCATGCACCTCACTGACATCAATCACATAGGCAGGTCCTGCAATACTCTTAAAGCAGGCACCCACTCATATCAATCTTGGTCATGCAATACACACAAAGCATGCACCTCACTATCATCAATCACATAGGCAGGCCCTGTAATACTTTCAAAGCAGGCACCCACTCATATCAATGTTCGGTCATGCGATACGCCCAAAGCACACCAAAGAATACTCATAGCATCCATCATTTCAGTCGCACTACTAATGGGTGACCTAGTGAGTAGTGCTCAATATCACAGTATCATAACAATACAGTACCCACTACCAATGGGTGGCCCTTTGCGTAGTGGTCTATATCGCAGCATCAAGACATAACAGTAAAGCATGAATCGTTATATCGCGCTCAGTCAGTACCCCGTGACAGACAATTTTGGTTCCATTAACAAGGTCTGAGTATCATTCAAAAATATACAATTAACATGTACGCTATGCCACTAGCATGAGGCATCCATCAGTTGAGAGCTATCTCATGGCATTTACATTTGTCAATTAGCATTCCCAACGCGTAGTCTCATTTATATAACATGTATTGCAGGGCTTATCACAGAGCATATGCATTTATCAAATGATCATTTATTTCATGATTGCATAGCATCATTAGTATAGTTCCATGGCAGTTAATATGTCGTACTCATCACAAGGAGGCCATGCAATAACCATTTATGTTTATCAGTTATCATTCTTTACACTTGTTACTTAAAAACATCTATGAATCGTTTAGCAAGTGAATATAATTTAACTTCATCCACAACTGTGACATCCTCATAGGAAAAGAGCATTATTTTCAAACAGTGGAGAGCTTTAGTGTGCTTCATAAGTTGATTTCGAAATAGACTCACTTAAGGCTCATCTGAAAGTGAATTGAATGCATTTGAACAAAGTTTGAGTGCAAAACCATTTATTTCTACAACAGACACAAATATAAAAATCTCTGTGTTATGTAACAGCGATGTCCCCCGCCTTTGTCGGAGGCATGACTCTCAATCTAGGAAGAATCTCAAAATGATTAAAACATGCAACTCTAAGTCTACGCATAGATTTTTAAAATGGCCGTAGTTTGAGAGCATTTGGAAATCATTAGGTAGGTTAAAATCTTAGCGAAAAATGGATGATGGCGGTTGGGATTTCCTGCTATTTGTTAACAGTGACCCACTCCAACATTTTGGGATGTAGCTCTCAATCTATGAGGAAGTTGCTGGAATTCCCTGCAACTGATGGCAACGACATATCCTAACATTTCGGGGCATATCTCCTAATCTATGTGGAACTTCAAAATGAGTTCTATATGCATCTTTAAGCTTACTCAGAGATCTTTAAACGACGGAAGGTTGAAAACATTTGGACATCGTTTGGTGGGTTAAAATCTTAGCGCACAGTAGGCGACAATTGCTGGAATTCCTGCAAGTGTGACCATGACATACCCCAATATTTTGGGGCGTATATCTTAATCCATGCACAATTTAGAAATGGTGTAAAAAGCACAATTAAAGTAGACAAGCATATCTTTTACTTAGAACCAGTTTGGATCTTTTGGACTTCGTTTGGCCACTGAAAAGTGCAATGCAAGAACAATCACAGTTCTGGAAATTTCCACTCTCAATTTTAACATACCTTCAAGGACATTCAATACTGCATAAGCCGAAGAAAATCTTGATGCAAAACTAAGTTCATATTAAACTAATCCCACAAGTGAACTACTTCACAAATTTCTACCACAAATAGAATCATATATAGGGCTCAATTGATCATGGCATCTGAGATTTCAAGCTCATCACAATGCATTCATACTCATACATTTCAACATAGCATTTTCCCCCACTTTCAACACTTAACATAAATTCCTAGAATTTTATTGATGCATAATAGCTAGACTCACTTACTTGATGCTCACGGTGCTCTTAAACTCCACACACAGACCACTTGAACCTTCTTGGCAATGGCTTCAGCAAAAGCGGGGGGGGGAGGGAGGAACAAGGGTATTGTACTTGAGCTCTAGAGAGAGAAAACTGGGAGGAGAAGAAGGGATATGAGCAAATGGCGGAGGGGTGAAGAAGAGTGGGGCTTAAGTACATGTGGGTAGGTGGGGTTCACATGTAGCTGACGAGTATGACGCTGACAGGTGTGGCACTAACAGATGCGGCACTGGCACGCACGACATTGACAAGTACGAGGCTGACAGTTATACAAGTTTGACCAAACACACATGGCGCTACACTCGCGGCAATGCCTTTCCTTTTCTCTCTTCATAGCTGGCATTAGGCCTCTTCCATAGATGGTGATGCTTATCCCTATTTTCAAGTGCGGCGCTGACTTTCTCTCTCTTCTGCCTCTTCATCACAGACGATGCTAAGCTATTATACACGCACGATGTTCCTCTAATACTACGGTGTTGCCCCATGTCACGCATGACGTTGATCCATTCATGTACGGCGGTAGTGCAGTTCCCAGGCGGTGTTGCCTCTTGCACGTGCAGTGATGCACATATGGCATTGCTCAAGTCCACATGCGGTGATGCAGCCTTACACTCGCGGTGCTAGCCTCTTTCATCAATGGCGCTAGGCCTCTTAACATGCGGGACGATAGTCTTACACACATGGCGTTTCCTTTGGTTCACAACACGGTGCTGCCTCCTATTCGTACACGGTGTTACCCCTTACACTCGCGGAGATGCCTCCTTTACACACGTTGCGTTAACCTTCTTCCTTATCGGGAGTGTGCTTCCGTCTCTCTACCGCTGTGAGTGTCCAAGTCCAGAAAATTGTGGTCCTTACACTCTTGAAGGGAAGGGATCCACTTCAGAACGGATGTACACATTTTTTTTTGTGTTATGGATTGTATTGTAACAACAAAAATGTAACCCTTTTTTGTTCATGAAATGAAATCCCCATTTATGATGAATTCTCCTTGGTTAGGTGCCTCGATCTAACCCTCTGGGTCGAGTTGACATGGTGGCATGGTTCCGGGTTCGAGATGGACTCGGGACCTGAGATCGCTCTCTCAAGAACCTTGTGAAGACGACAAGAGTAGGACTACCAACTGATGAGAGGGGAATTAGGGTCTTAAGGGGGGACTCATCTCACATGAGTCTGTGATGTGCTCGGGCTGCTCGTGTGGGCGCCCTCTTAGATCACGAAGAATGCCCCCTGACCTGTGGCCAGTTTGGATTCGCCACCCTTGATCTATTTTCTTCTTACTTGCAAAACACACTCACACATTAGAGTACATACAAGTAGGTCTTAGGACCCCACCTTGTTATAAGGTGAACACACACGTGCGTGTGTACTCGAGGAGAAGAGAAATAACATAAAAGAGTCCATGTCAATTCGACAGCCTTATGGCGTCTCCTTGGACTTTTGGTAAGATCATACAGTATGGAAATAAAGAAAGGGGTGAGATAGAGGAAATGATAGAGAAAAGGAAGAAGAGTTTGAAGGCTAGTATGTCTTTCAACTAGTCGTTCAGAGAAAAGTGGGATGGAGGTTGGTTTGGACTTCACCCAACTCCTTAGAGGCAAAGAACAGAAAGTTTTATGGAGAGAAGAAGAAGAAAAAGAATGAGAGACATGATGAAGGTCAGCTTGGCTCTCGTTGAACCTTCAAAAAAAAAACGATGAAGTCATTTAGCCTGACGGCTAGACAGGTGCAGTGACAAGACTAGCATGACGACTGGTCTGGCGTGGCAGCTAGATGGGCACGATAACTGGACCGGCACAACGGCTAAACTACTCGACTACAAGATGGGCGCGGCTACTAATCTGGCACAATGACTGATCTTGCGCGGCAGCTAGACGGGCACGGTAGCTTGACCAACACAATGACTAAACTACTCAACGACAAAACTGGCATGACGACTATCTTGGCACGGTGACTAGTTTGACGACGTAGTTAGACAGGTACGGTAACAAGTCCAACACAACGGTTAAATTGCTCAACGTCAAGACTGGGACGGTAGCCCAAGACTCAACCAGCCCTCTAGTCAAACAAGCAAAGGAGAAAGAAGAGAAAGGAAATCGTGCTTAGCAGTGTGTACTTCCGTGCAGGGTAGAAAGTGAGAAGGAAGAAAGAACACAGTCAGCAGTGTTTACTATCATGCACTACAAAGAGTAAAGAGATGAGAGGTGGAGAACATCACGTCCGACAGTGTGCAATGTTGTGCGCAATAGTCAAAGAGAGAAGTGAACGTCATGCTCGGCAGTATGCACTGTTGTGCATAACAAATAGGGGAGAGAGCGTCACGCTCGTCATTTACATGCTGTGCACAACATACTTAGAGAGAGAAGAAAATCACACCCGGCATTTGTACTGCCGTTGCTCAAGTCCAGGCAAGGCGATGCATCCTTACACTCGCGACGCTAGCCTCTTTCACAGAAGGTGCTAGGCCTCTTAACATGCGCAACGATACTCTTACATGCATGGCGTTCCCTCTGGTTCACGCACGGTGCTGCCTCCTGTTCACGCATGCCGTTACCCCTTACACTCGCGGCGATGCCTCCTTTACGCACTCGGCATTAGCCTTCTTCCTTAGTGTCAGGCGTGTGCTTCCTTCTCTCTACCGTCGTGAGTGTCCAAGTCCAGAAAATTGTGGTCCTCACACTCTTGAAGGGAAGGGATCCACTTCAGAATGGGTGTACACATTTTTTTTTGTGTTATGGATTGTATTGTAACAACAAACATGTAACGCTTTTTTGTTCATGAAATGAAATCCCCCTTGTGTTGAATTCTCCTTGGTTTGGTGCCTCGATCTAGCCCTCCGAGTTGAGTTGACATGGTGGCGTGGTTCCGAATTTGAGATGGGCCCGGGACCTGAGATCTCTCTCTCAGGAACCTTGTGAAGAAGACACGAGTAGGACTATCAACCGATAAGAGATGAATTAGGGTCGCAGGGAGGGACTCACCTTAGGTGGGTCTGTGACGTGCTCGGGCTGCTCGCGTGGGCACCCTTTTAGATCATGAAGAATGCCCCTTGGCCTGTGGCCGGTTTGGAATCACCTCCCTGGACCTATTTTCTTCTAACCTGCAAAACACACTCACACATTAGAGTACAGACAAGTAGGTTTGAGGACCCCAACTTGTCATAGGGTGAACACACATGTGCGTGCGTACTCGAGGAGAAGTGAAAGAAATACCATAAAAGAGTCCATGTCAATTCAATAGCCTTACGATGTCTCCTTAACAAGGGACTTTTAGTAAGATCCTATAGTAAGGAAAGAGAAAAAGGGGTGAGATTGAAGAAATGACAGAGAAAGGAAGAAGAGTTTGAAGGCTAGTATGTCTTTCAACTAGTCCTTCAGAGAAAAGTGAGACGGAGGTTGATTTGGATTTCACCCAACTCTTCAAAGGCAAAGAACATAAAGTTTTGTGGAGAGAAGAAGAAGCAAAAGAATGAGAGAAATGATGAAGGTTAGCTGGGCTCTCGTTGAACCTTCAAAAAAAAAACAATGAAGCTGTTTGGCTTGACGACTAGATGGGCGTAGTGACAAGACTAGCACGACGACTAGTCTGGCGTGGCAGCTAGATGGGTACAATAACTGGATCAGCACAACGGCTAAACTACTCGGCGACAATACTGGTGTGATGACTAATCTGGCACAGTGGCTAGTCTTGCACGGCAGCTAGACAGGCATGGTAACTAGACTGACACAATGACTAAACTACTCGACGACAAGACTGGCATGGCAATTGTCCTGACACGGTAACTAGTCTAGCGTGGTAGCTAGACGAGCATAGTAACTAGTCCGACACAACGGCTGAACTGCTCGACGTCAAGATTGAGACGGCAGCGCAAGGCTCAACCAGCCCTCTGGTCAAATAAGAAAAAGGAGAAAGAAGAGAAAGGAAATCATGCTTAGCAGTGTGTGCTGCCGTGCAGGGCAGAAAGTGATAAGTAAGAAATATCGTGCTCCGTAGTGTTTACTGCCGTGCATGATGGAGAGAAGAGAGATGAGAGGTGGAGAATGTCACGTTTTGCAGTGTGCACTACCGTGTGCAACAGTTAAAGAGAGAAGAGAATATCACGCTCGACAGTATGTGCTACCGCGAGCAACAGACAAAGAGAGAAGTGAACGTCACACTCAGCAGTATGCACTGCCGTGTGCAACAAACAAGGGAGAGAGCGTCACACTCGGCATTTGCACTGCCATGCACAACAGATAGAGAGAGAGAAGAAAATCACGCCCAGCATTTTCACTGCTGTGTGCAATGAATAGAGAGAGAAGAGAACGTCACGCTCGGCAGTATGCACTACCACGCGCAATAGACTGAGAGAGAGAAGAAAATTACACCTGACATTTGCACTGTCGTGTGTAATGAGCAGAGAGGAAAGAGAACATCGCGCCCGGCAGCATGTACTGTCGCACATAACAGATTAAGAGAGAGAAGAAAATCACGCCCGACATTTGCATTGTCGTGCACAATGAACAGAGAGGGAAGAGAACGTCATGCTCGGCAGTCTGCACTGCCGTGCACAACAGACTGAGAGAGAGAAGATAATCACGCCCGGCATTTGCACTATCGTGCACAACGAGCAGAGAGGGAAGAGAACGTCGTGCATGGCAGTATGCACTGTCGTGCTTACTAAACTGAGAGGAACATGAGACAAGAAAGAAGTAGAGAGAAAACGAAATAGAAGAGTGGTTAGGTTCCTCGATCTCATCCTCCTGATTTAGATGAACTGGCGGCATGTGTCTTGGGTTTCAGGGGAACCCGGGATGTGATATCGCTCTCTTGGGAACCTTACTCAAGAACAAGGGTAAGTATAGCAACTGATGAGAGAGGAATTAATGGTGGGTTCGGAACTTACTCGGGCTGGCTCGTGTGGGCGCCCTCTTAGATCATGAAGAAAGTCCCCCAGTCGTACAACTGGTTTGAAATCTCCTCCCTTGACCTGTACTCTCCTGTTCCTACAATCACACACACATGGTTAAGGATACAAGACAAGTGGGCCAAGGGACCCCACCTTGTCTTTGGGCGAATGCACATAGACATGCACATTGAACGGAAAAAGAGAAGAAATGATGAGATGAGGGTTGGGAGAAGGAAGAAGAGAGAAGTAAAGAAAAGAAAGAGACATTTGACCGGGTGACTAGCCTAGCACAGTGGCTAGATTGGCATGATGATTGACGTGGCGTGGTAGCAAGACGGACAGGGTAACATGGACCGATGCAACGACAATGCTTCTCGACAACCAAACACCAGCACCAACCAGCCTAGCACAACGGTGAGTTCGACATGGCAGCAAGAAGAGCACAGTGACTTAGACCGACACAACGGTAGTACTGCTTGACTACGAGACTACCGTGATAGTTCTAGACTTGTCCTATAGTCAAATGAGAGAGGAAGAAGAAAGAAGAGAGAGAAGAAGAGAAAGAAGAAAAGCAGAGAGAGTGTGAGAAGAGAGACGAAAATTAGAGAGAGAAGAGAAAGAAGAAAAGCCGAGAAGGAAAATAGAGGAGAGAGAATAAGAGAAAGAATAAAAGAAGAGAGAGAGAGAGAGTGAGAAGAGAAAAGAAAATAAGAATAGAATAGAGGAGAGAGAAGAAGAAGAAGAAAGAAGAGAAAGAAGGAGAATAAATAGAAGAAGAGAAGAGGAGAAGAAGAACAGAAGGAAGGACAATAGATAGAAGAAGAGAATAGGAGAAGAAGAAGAGAAGAGATGAGAGGAGAGAGAGAAAGAAGAGAGAGAGAGGAAAGAAAACAAAAAAGAGAGAAAAAGAAGAGAGAGGGACGCTTGGACAGCGATGGACTTCCACCATCCATGACAAAGGAAAGAAGAGAAAGAAAGAACATGGAGGGCAATGGTTATTGTCGTTCATGACAGAGGAAAGAGGAGAGAGAAAAAACATGGGCGGTATGGTCACTGCCATTCATGACAGAGAAGAGAAGAGAGAGAAAAAACATGGGCAGCGATGGACTCCCGCCATCCATGACATAGAAAAGAGGAGAGAGAAATTGAAATTGTTATTGTGCATTTTTGAAATTGAAATTGTTATCCATAAATGCTTTTTGGCTCGCATTGTTTCTAATAAACCTCCCTTTTTGAAAGTGCTTACATCTTCCGACTATGATTATTTTTTAGGACTATGATGATCACTTTCTGAGTAGCCAAACTCATCAAACTATGGTAAAAAATTTTCAGGGTAATTGCAGCCTCTCTAGTTGAAGGCACAACAGGACCAACTTTGGAAGAAGTCATAGTTATGATGAAATTTTCTATTCGTGACTTTTGATCAAATTCACTATTGTAAATTTTATCCTATCAACAGATGTATATCTAAACCTTCATGTTAATACTAGTTATGAGTAGACTTTGTACAAACTCATAGAAATGGAAAAATATGTTTTAGTGCAATAAATGGTGAAGTCGAAAAATTTCGTTTTGTTAAAGATAGACTGTTACATCTCAAGGATTCCAGTGTTATAAATCTTGGAGTGTGACATAAGATCATATAGCTTGGACCGTGGCTATGCAGTTTAGAATCATGCAGCTTGGACCATGCAGTTTAAGGTCATACAACTAGACCTCCAATAGAGTTTAAGGCCATATAGTTTGGACCATGGTGTTAAGCCTTTTAAAGTCATTTGGCCAGGACGTGCACTTTAGTTTTAGGGGCATATAGTTTGGACCATGGCTATACAGTTTAAAGTCCTGCAGCTAAGACCATCCACTATAAAGTCATGCAACTAGACCTTTGCTACAGTTTAAGGTCGTATAGTTTGGACCATGCAGTTTAGGGTCGTGCACCTAGATCATTGTGTGAATCACCATGTAGGTGAAGCTTTATGGGGGATAAGTATGTGGATAACAATCTGACTCCATGGGGATAAAGTGATTAAAGCCATCAGGGGTTTTAGATGGAGAATCAGAATTCATTGGGGATTAGGGGGCAAGTATGACTCCCTGGTGAAAAATGAGGCTGCATGGGGAATAGGCTCATGGAAGGTAACCTGACTCTTAGGGATAGGATAGCTTGGTGTGAGACTGACCCATGGGATTGAAGGGGTAAGCATGACCTTTTGGGCATACACCTAACTCTACTGGGGATGATGAGCTGCAATACAGGTGTAATTCCTTCTAGGGATGAGGGACAATGGCCTATTCCCCGACTCCATTAGGGATGACCGGTCATGGCCTGGGTAAAATGGCCTGGATAACTCCACTAGGGATGATAGAGGTTACAGCTTTGGTGCAACTCCACAAGGGATAGTCGTAAGTCATGCATGACAGAAACCAGGTACTACAACATGCATGACGCTAGCCATGAACAACAACAACATGCACGACGGTAACGTTGGCAAACATAGCTCCAGTACGAGCGGTATTAATATGCCTAGGAATGGTCATATGCGGTAATAATACTGACACACTTGGTGCGTGTAGCATTAGTTGCACACAACATTAGTCACAGGCGGTGATAAGCCTCTGTTCGGGCCTCGGGTCTGAGCTCGGTCTGGTCCAGTCAATCTGAAGGTTGATGCTCGACATTGTGCAGGCAGTAATAAGCCTATGTTCAGGCCTCAGGTCTGAGGTCGACTAGGTCTGGCCCTGAAGGTTGACACTCGGCGTTGCACAGGGGGCAGTGTTCGGGCCTCGGGTCTGAGCCCGACCCGGTTCTGCCCATTGTCGTTTGGTGTTTAGGGACCTGTCTAGTATTCTTGCATTGTGAGGGGTACCTTGGGAAACCGTCTTCTATATAAGGGGAAAAAACCCCATTTTCACTGCTTTTCACAAAAGGTAAAACAATAAGAGTTGCAGCAGAGAAGAGAGAAAGCTATTCTGATGCGGTGATTTCGGTAAGCACATAAGGTATTCCAGCAAGGTTAGCAGCTTCAGTAGGGTGTCCGCAAGAGTTTTACTGGGAAGTGCCGAGGTTTCTGTTGAGGAAGAGAAGAATCAGGTGAAGAAGGGAGAACGCCGGTGAGCTATAGAGGTTTTTCGGGAGGAGTTCTCGGTCACTGGAGAAGTGGGAAAGAGGCAGGCAAGGGTCACCAAGCATTTCGGTGAGTGGGGGTGGTTTCCTGGTGGTTTTTGATGTCGGGAGGGAGAGGGAAAGTTGTCACAGTTAGCTTTCGACGAGAAAGGGGAGTTTCCAGTGGTTCCAATGTTTGGAGGGAGAGGGAAAGGTGTCACAGTTGGAAGGGTGGAGAATAAGGGCCTTGCAGGAGGAAGCAATTGCACATCGTCTAGAGAGCTCGCAATTGCCCCCTTTGGAGTCCTCATTCATATGCCATCGCGAATTAATAGAAGCTCAATTGCAGGAAAAGGACGTTGTGGTCTCCTAGAGATCCTATCTTGCTAAGAAGGCAATCACTGGCCACAACAAGATGATGACCCTGATGGCGAAGATATTAAAGCTGACGCAAGATGTTGATAAGTTGGATGAGGAGACTGTAGTTTGGGAAGAAAAGGATACCAATAATGTTTTGACCCTTGAGTACTCCTTGGAGGAAGGGACTGCCTTGATGGAGCATGAGGCTGAGATGGTGGCAGAGTTGAAGGGACACATCCAGCAAGTTAGGACATCAGCTGCAACATATAGGGGAAAGATCAATGAAGTGATTGATCAATTTTGAAAGTGTCTCCTTATTTTATTCTTCTCTTTTTTTTAAAAAAATTCCGACAGATGTAATAACCCCTTGCTTTATGAAAAAAATTATCTTTTGTCTTCAGTTTGGTGCATGGATTTTTTTTTTTTTTTAATTTGCTTGTCTGCACTTTCTCTTTTGCTCTTGATCACTGTTTCTGCCCCTTAATGGAATGGGACGTAGAGGGATATCGTACACCTTGCTTTGTTTTGTGGAAAGTCGTTGTAGCTTCAATGGCCTCAAATGGGGGAGCAGTTGCTTCATGTCCCCTTAACGTCTGGTTGGAGAGAGGCTCATAATTCATTTTTCTCATAATTTGATGAGCCTGCACGCTGTCAATAGTCCAATCAGGAGATGTATTGACTCCGAGCTCGTCGTAGCTTTTGGCCTCAGGCACAAACTCCTTTAAGTGTTTTGAAATGATATGCATAACCCCAATTGGTTATGGAGGCTGTGAACCTTGCTTCTTAACTCTACTAGGAGATTGTGCTCTTGAGGGTAAGCGGGTTGTTCTTTCTTTAACTTCTCTTTTCCCACAAAAACAGGGAAGCGCAAGACCTTTCTTGTCGGCTGGTGCACCAATTTTGCTTTCAAGATTTCAATGGGGACATGCAAGACCTTTTGATGGTTCGGCATGTAAGTAACCCTTGGAGTTGAGAGTTCTGTTCCCATGACTTCCTCAATCTTCTGAGTGACCTCTAGTTCGTCCTCTTGCAAAGACGGCTCTGAACTGGGAGCAGAGGGGGAAGCCTCATCTTCGGGGGAAGATGGGGTTTCCTCGGGGATGGTAGAAAGTGGGATGCTGGGATGAATAGGAGTTAGAGGGAGAATTATGCCTTGTCTTTCCTCTTCCTTGAACATGTTTACCAATGTTCACCCAATGTCCTCAACATCTTTGTGAGGTGAAGGTTCTATCTTCTTCACAGTCTTGTGATCATCTTCATTTGGCTCTTGAGGTAACACTAAATCTGTGAAGTAATACTTGGCATCAGCATAGTGAGTTTTGGCTATAGGAAACGGTCTTCTATTAGCATAGACCGTACATTGTCTCCCATCTGGACTATACTTGAAGCACTGATGCAATATGGATGGAACCTCCTCCTGATCATGGAGCCACAAGCGGTCGAGAAGGATGTTGTAATATGTGTTGGTGTCGATCACATGAAATTGGGTGTAATCGTTTAATTCACCGATCCTGAGACGAAGGTGGACCATGCCAGCTGGCTTCTCTCCCATCTGGTTGAACCCTTGGACTGTGATATGAGTCAGAGTGAGATCCTCAAATCATAATCCCAAACGAGTGAGGATTCTCCTTGGGATAAGGTTGACTGCAGACCCTCCATCCAACATAATTCGATTGATGGGGCATGCATATAACGTACCAGTCACAAAGAGAGGGTGATTGTGAAATTTTTCTCCCAATTGCAAATCATCTTCTGAGAAGGTAATCACCATGCATCCACTCAAGATTGTTGAGTCCACCTCAATGGGTTCCTCCTCGGTCTCGTACACCTCTGTATTGGAGAGAGCCTGAACCAGAGCCATAAGGTAACGTCATAGATGCTGAGAAGGACTGGAAGCTTCCTTAGGTGCCCTATCACATCATATTTCACCTTTTCCTCATTAGCCTTTTGTGTTCCTGGTCCTACCACCGGCTTTGGTGGTATTTTGGGCTGCTGGCTGGCTTGATTGTGTAGCCATCTAAGTTTGGGTAGTTTGAGTGGATGTTTGAGGTTGAGGCTTAGGAGGTGGCTGAGTATATGGGACCAGCAGCATCCCAGGGAATTGGAGAAGTGGCGGACCAGGAAACTTCAAAATGTCAGGCCTTTGAGGTGGAGGTTGCAGTGTTTTCCCCGTTTGCCCCGTTCTGGGTGATGCTTTTGAGATTTGCACCATGTGGCAAGCTTCCTAAGAATAGAAGTTCTGCCCTATTGATTCTCTCATCCTCTGCTCAAAGGCGGGCTAAGGAGGCCATTGAGGTTTCTTTGGCTTTGAGCTCTTGTGCTTCTTGGTGGAAGAAGATGGCTCTGCCTTAGCTCGAGCTACCATAGTTAGCAACTGTCAAGAATCCAGCCTCGCATAGGCTAACGCCTCTTTCAGCTTTCTTTGACGCATCCTGCTTACATTGGTTCCTTCTAGCTCTCTTTTAAGAGCCTCGATGTTTGGAAATTTCAAGGTTGTACCTACAGGAGACATAGAAGAGGAAGGATAAGAAGAAGAAGAAGATGAGGAAGAAGGAGAAGGAGAAGGGTCAGTAGGTGAAGGACTTTTAAGGTCGTTTTCCTCATTGGACCGATCTGGGCAGCTTTTTTCGTCATCACCAGAATTGGATGTGTGCAGAGAGTCTTTTAGGTCTTTCCCCTGCCTAGACCGTTGGGGGGTGCTTTTAATGTCATCACCCTCAATGGACATGCCCCGAGTAAGAAATGACTCAGGGCTATCTTCTTGGTGAGACGAAGGAATAACGTCGATGGTGACTGATATGAAGTCTTGTTAGGTTGGCAAGGGAGGAAGAGGCTTGAGAAATTCGGGCTCGACCGGTGGCTGATCAGTCTTGTTCTTCCTGTGAGCAGCCCTTGGTGCACGTCTTCTTCTAGTCACCTTTGGAGGTGCTTAGTCCATCTTGCTAAGTTTATGAAAACCACTAGCTTAACGAATCGCTTCTCACTTTAAAGACTTGAGCTCGCTCCGACTGTGATGGATTTTCCATGGCTGGGAAGTCGAGGGTTCAGCGGGATCAGAGGCATCCTTTCTGGAGTCTTGCATTGAAAAATCCTCCTAGATGGACGTGGTGCCTTGAGGGTGTTTAATGTAAGCAATGTAACCTTTCTAGACTTTTTCTGCAACCACATCTTCAAACCCATAACATTCATGCAACTCATGACCCCATATCTGATGGTATGGGCACCAGTGATTCTCGATCCCCTGAACAAGGTGCTTGGGCTGCCTTGCAGGTTTAGGAGTGACGAGTCCTTATTGGAGCATCGCCTCAAACAGGGCTAGAAGAGGGTCCGAATTATCATTTCCCGAGTCTTGAATCGGGGTGTCCTCTTCTATCAGTGTAGGAGAGACTTGGGGATCTTTATCTAGAACATCACCAACTTCTTGGCCTCTCTGCATTTTCTTCACTAATAGCTCATAGAAGTCAAAGCATTCGCTAAGGTCATGCCCCCATATCTGATGATATGGACACTAGAGACCCTTGGCTCCTTGAGTCTGGTGCTTGTGTTGTCACGTTGGTTTTGGCATGATGAGGCCTTCTTAAAGAATCATGGCAAACATGGCGAGAAGGATGCTGGGTGCCTCATCTTCCTCCTAAACTGTCACCACGTGGGCCGCTTCTACTGCCTTGAATGCTTTCTTGAGTTCTTCGAGCTTGATCTGACCCTTCTGGATCGGAGCCTCGATGAGGTCTTTAAGTGTGTAACATTCTTCTGTGGAGAGGTTTACCATTCGATGATAAGCACAATATCTTGCATGCGTATTGAGACCATCTTGATCGGGAAACTCGATCTCGGATAGCTCAATCATGTTCTGTTTCAAAAATAGTCGGAGCAGTGCAGGAACCCATTCCTTTTCAAAGGGATAAACCTTGTTCTGATGTTAGTCCAATAATCACTTAGATTAAGGTTCGCAGGTAGGGGTACTTGGTTGTACGATTGTTGTTGTTTGCCCAAAGTCTGAGAGGCGGACTTCTTTGGATCACTGACAGTAACGGCCGCACTGATCACTCCTTTTTGTGGGTTGCCGCGGACGTTGGTCTGCAAAATACCATTGCCTTGATTATTTCCCAAGCTTGAAGGCTGTTGTTGTGACCCCGCCATGGTGGCGTGACAAACTTTCTTTGCGAACTGACTTAGAGATCAGCTCTAACATGGTGAAAATATCCACGGGTTCATCAGTTTCCTGAGTTAAAGTGAGAAGCTCAATAGTTTGGACTTCTCTCTCAACCTCATAGAAGCGCTGATGGAACATTTTCACTATTTCTTCCTGAGTATGTGTCGAATTTGGGGGAAGCCCAGCATACCATAGGAAGGCAGGGCCATCAAGAGTTTCAACAAACTGACGGAGAAGGAGTCGCCCATCAGCTGCTGTCTCTCGACATGCTGCCTGGAAGTGGGAGATATGCTGGTGTGGTGATGTCGTACCATTGAACATGGGAAACTTTAATTCTTTTAGTTTGAGGAAAACGATACTTGATCAATGTATGAGGGGTACGACTTCTGATAAAGTGTCGCACTCTGCATTCCTGGGATTTGCCTGCTCTTTAGACTGTGAGTCACCATAGCATCAATGTCTGCCTGTGAGAGAGGGTGAGGGACAGAATTTTCCTGTGAGGCAGGAGGCAGAGGCTGGCTTGGAGATGCATCAACTGAATATTGAGAGTTGACCTCATGGTTAGCCGAGTGTCGTGCGGTTTCCATGAGATCAATCTTCTCCATCATTGCTTGCACCATCTGTTCAAACCTTTCCATGGGTGATTCCTGAGAGTCGTCAGGTTCAATTAAAACCATAACACTGACCATTTCTCCTAGGAGGTCAGTCTTAGGTGTGACAGAAGGCTTCCGCGGTTGGCATAACGTACGTGGCAGCTAGGTCAGCAAGGGCTTAACATGCCCCGATTGAACTCGACTATTGTATGCCGAGAGTGTAAGGATCGATTCTCGACGATCTTGGGATCATGGCTGCTGAGTGGCTAGGTCGTCTTCTATGACATTGACCACCGTGCAGGATTCTTGCACCTCTTCTTTAGGCTCTGTGCGGTATAAGGGATTTTCAAGAAGGAGACCCTTGGAGATGGGTGCCCCTAGTTTTCTGGTCGGCTCCTTAATCAGGATTTGCAGTCCTCTGTCATGCTTGAACTTGAGACTGTGATAGGCCTCTCTCCAGAACTAAGACTGGGGTCGAAGTTGACCTACCTTCTTAGAACATGAGAGGGCTTTGTCCATAAGATGGGGCAGCGAATGTGGACCTTGGACAGGGGCCAACTTGGGCTGCTGCCTTGGAAGTTGAAGAACTTCATCAATCATCAGGCCTTTGCCCCGAACTCCTTTGTGGGATCCAGAGCCATAGTCGATCTGATGGGACTCATTGGGGATGGTACTCTTAGCGAAAACCTTCAAGTACTAGGTCTTGAGGTGTCCGTCGAAAGGAGAAAGGGCAAAAGAAGAAGGGACCGGCTCCTGATCGGTTCTGGGTCGGGAACGAGCTGTGGCTTGAGAAGGTGGCATGTGTATGCCCCTTGAAGTAGCATTCCGGGTGACTTGGGGGTAACCCTGGACTCAAACAGGTGGTCCGGCCTTAGGAGGTCAAGAACTGCGAGTAGGTGTCTATAAGAAAATAGGTGGAAGCCTGCCCCTTACAGGGTGTGCTAGTGTTGACTGAGTAGGAGGACGAGAGGGTCGTCTTCCGTGTACTCAGGTTTGGTGCAGCAACGGCGTTGCCGCAAGCAGTGAGATGCATATGCATGCACACAAGTTTTGGCCCAAGGAGGCCTAATTCTAGATGCATACTCGTGGTAGCACAAGGGCTGCCCCAAGGTGTGACTCAAATGGATGAACCACGAGTCTTAGAGTGTGTGCAAGAGGTGGAGGCCCCAGGGTCTCCACCTCGATGTGTCGAGCCTCTAAACATAGAGACCCGTGGAGGCGCAGGAATGAGGGGGATGGCCTTACGGAGACCCACTGAAGCAATCACAACTTGCTTTCCTTTTGTAGAGATGGACTAGGCAGCCTTTTGGTGTACCTTGGCAATACTACTGACAAGAGACTTGCCAGTGACGGGGTGCATGTTGTGAGTGGCAGCAGATGTGCTACCAATGCAAAGTGCTTTGGTGGAAGTTCCACTTGAGCTAGGAGATGGGGAGTTAGGGACCATTAAGTCCCTACTCACGCCTATCCAGGTTAAGATCTGGGAGCTAGACACTGGGTCTTTGCTCAGAAGGAAGGTTGGGAACAACGTTTGAGGAACTTGTTCTCTGGGGACTTGAGATCGCTCTCTCGAGAACCTTGCTCAAGAATAAGGCCAGATATATCATTCGATGAGAGAGGAATTTAAGGTGGGTTCAAGACGTACTCGGGCTGGCTCATGTGGGCGCCCTCTTAGATCATGGAAAAAACCCCCTAGTCATACAACTGGTTCAAAATCGCCTCCTTTGACCTGTACTCTCTTGCTTCTGTAATCACACACACATGGTTAAGGTTACAAGATAAGCAGGCCAAGGGACCCCACCTTATCTTTGGGCGAATGCACACAGGCATGCACATTCAAAGGAGAAAAGAGAAGAAATGATGAGATGAGGGTTGGGAGAAGGAAGAAGAGAGTATAAAAGAAAAGAAAGAGACATTTGACCGAGTGACTAGCCTAACACAGTGGCTAGATTGGCATGATGATTGACCTGACGTGGTAGCAAGACGGGTAAGGTAACATGGACCGGCGCAGCGGCAATACTACTCGACGAAAGAACACTAACATCAACCAGCCTGGCACAATGGCAAGTTCGATGTGGTAGCAAGATGAGCACGGTAACTTAGACCGGCACAACAGCAGTACCGCTCAACGACGAGACTACCGTGACAATGATATACTTGTCCTTTAGTCAAATGAGAGAGGAAGAAGAAAGTAGAGATAGAAGAAGAGAAAGAAGAAAAGCATAGAGAGAAAGAGAGAGCAGAGAAAGAGAATAAAGGAGAGAGAAGAGGAGAAAGAAGAAAAGAAGAGAGAGAGTGAGAAGAGAGAAGAAAAGCATAGAAGAAGAATAAAGGAGAGAGGAGAAGAAGAGATACGAGAGAAGAAAGAAGAGAAAGAAGGAGAATAGATAGAAGAAGAGAAGAGGAGAGGAAGAAGAGAAGGAGAATAGATAGAAGAAGAGAAGAGGAGAAAAAGAAGAGAAGGAGAATAGATAGAAGAAGAGAAGAGGACAAGAGATGAGAGGAGAGAGAAAGAAGAGAGAGAAGGGAGAAAATAGAAAAGAGAGAAAAATAAGAGGGAGAGAAGCATGGACGACGATGGAATTCCGTCGTCCATGACAGAGGACAGAAGAGAAAGAAAGAACATAGACGACGATGATTATTGTCATCCATGATAGAGGAAAGAGGAGAGAGAAAGAACATGGATGGTGATGGTCACTACCATTCATGATAGAGAAGAAAGGAGAGAGAAAAACCATGGACGACGATGGACTCTCACTGTCCATGATATAGAAAAGAGGAGAGAGAAAGAACATGGATGACGATGGACTTTCGCCGTCCATGACAGAGGAAAGAGAAATAAAAAATAAAGGGAAGATTGAGAATGTCACGCCCGACGATGAGCATCACCATTCATAACTGGAGAGAAGAAAGGAAATAATTGAGTGAAAGAAAGAAAGACAAAGAATTTAGGGAAGAGAAAGAGGAAAGGAAAGAGAGAGAAGGAAAGTGAGTAGTGAGAGAAGAAAAGAAAAAAGACAGAGTAAAGGAAAGTGAGGAGTGAGAGAAGAAAAGAAAGAAGAGATCATAAAGGAAAGGGAAAAGAGAGATTGGGGGAGAGCCGGAGGAGAAAGAAGGAAAAAGAGAGATATTAGCAAAGAGAGAAGAAGAATAAGGAAAGAGGAAAGAAAGAAACACGCACGATGCTGCTACCACTGTGTGTGTCAGAGAGAGAAGAAAATATAGAGAGATTTATGCACAGTGTTGCCATCGTTGTGCACGTTCAGACAGAGAGAGGAGGAGGAAGAAAGGAGAAGAGAAAGAAAGAGAGAGAGAGAAGAAAGAAAGCAGAAAGAAAAGAGAAATGAAGAAGAGAGAGAAAGAGAGAGGCATGCATAGTGATGATCACTATTGTGCATGTTTGAGAGACAGATAGAAAAGGAAGAGGAGAGAGAAAGAGATAGACGAGAGAGAAAAGAGGAAGATAGAGATGAAAGGAAGAGAGAAAGAGATAGACGAGAGGAGAGAGAAAGATAATGATGAGAGGAGAAAAAATTTACCTTATTGAAGGATATCGATCCTTTTATTCTCTCTCCACTCTCTCTCTCTAAGATGCACCCACAAAATCAAAGAAGAATCTCAAAATTTATTGCTCAATGTAGAGAATGTAGGGGGAATCAAGGGAAGACCCTTTACAATTAGGTTTAGCATGTATTTTTAGAATTGGACCCAAACATGGGTGGATGCCCAAAAACTATCCTAATTGATGATAATTACAATTATTTTGAATTAAAATAAATTCTAAAAATGGGTGCAAAATACCTATTTTGCCCCTGCCAAACTATTCATGGAATTCCAAAACAGTCCCTGGTGTTGCCCTAGAACATACGTGATCTTCCATGAATGCTCCAAGGTTTGTTTGATACCTGTTTGATCGAAAGATGTTCGTTTTTTTGTAGGGCTCGATATGGCGATCGATTTGATACCAATTTCGAGTCATGGATCGCGTTTTTAAGCCACGATCACGAGACTCGAAATTTAAATGAATCTTGAAAATTTTTGATCGATAGTGCACTCGTTTATTGATGTTTTTCTATGATTTCTTCATTGTATTGCACTGAGCATGACGTCACGATCCCGTGGCAACAAACGCAGCTCAATTTCGTGCCCATTTGAGACTTTTGGGTTTTGGTCAGAATTTACAGCAACTTCATCGGCTTCGTGTACGAAATCCGACCATTCATCATAAACAGAGTTTGGACCAAGGTAACCCTAGACCTTACGCATGCGATGGGATTCGTCTCGTGTCGATCCGATACCCGAGCGCTGTGATTTGGGCACTCGAGTGAGGCATGTAGCTGTTGATTTTTCTGTAACTTTCTTCACGAATCGGCAACTTCTCTCTAGCTTTTCTACTTGCTCGGGCGTCGTCACGAGGCATGCCATATATCAAAATGCTCATCTTGACAAGACGAACAAGCTCACAAAGATTGACCGTGATCTGACTTGGGATGAGTGAGATATGGTTCCCGAAAGTCACTACTCAAGACTGTAAAAGCAGTCACCTTTAATGGTGATTTGGTGCAGGGAGGGTGCACGAAAATAGTGTGCGGCCTACCCCTTTCTAGTATTTTACCCATAACTTTGTTTTGGAGTGCTCGATTAAGCTGAAACTTGATCCATAAAGGTTTTTTACTGTGTTGGATCCAATGGTGGTGGTCCCCATAGAAATGTGATGCACCAAAAATAGAGTTCTAGTTATAGAGTCCATTTCAGGGTGCTATAGGCTAATTTCTTTAAAATTGTTTCCTTGTCTGCACTACCTTAGATATTTCAGAATGTGACAAAACTTGACAGGTAGCTTTTTGAAATGCATAGGAATATTTTAACCTAATTAGGGACAATTCTGAGACTGTCGAGAATTCCACTGTATATCAGGCTTTATTGACTTACTTCCTCTTCTATTCTGCATCGGGGACCCAAAGTACTGAAAAATGTCTTCAAACAAAAAGAAAGGAAGGGAAAGAATAATGAGATAAAAGGAAAGAGAGAAGAAAGAAAAAGAATGAAGAAAGAGAGAAAAGGAAAGAAGAGAGAGAATGAAGATTACCATACGCCATAGGGTACCACCAAAAGTCCTCTCTACTCTCTCCCTCTCTAAAACGTGACCAAAATCTCAAGCCAAAAGTAGAAATTTTATTGATGAAACTTGGGTCCTTTTACATGAGGTGTGTGCTTGTTTATATAGAAGTGGGGCCCAAACATGAGTGTACAATCAAAAGTTGACCTAATTGCCAAAAATTAACAATTAAGTGAATTAAAGAAAATATAAGAAAATGAGGCAAAATGATGATTTTGTCCTTGCACCAACAATCCACGAAATTCAAATTGAGTCCTTGTTGTGCTCAAGAACTCTTGCAATCTTCTCGGGTTGGTTTGAGGCCTTTCTGATCTCCGTTCGGTCGAAAGATGATTATGTTCTTGATCGGCTTAGGAAGATGGTCGTTTTGATACCACTTTCGAGCCATGGATCCAGTCTTTGGGCCACGATCACAAAGTGCAAAATCACAAGAGACGTGCGATCTTTGTTTAAAGACTACGCCCATTTCTCGATGTTTTCCAATTATTTGTTTGTTGAATATCGATGAGCAAGTTGTTGTATGCGTTTGGCGACGAACGTGGCTTGATTTGGTGCCTGAACGACTATTTTCCATTTTTGATCTTTTGACTGAAATTTGGCTTCCAATGACAGGAAAGTGCAGCAACTTCGTACTCATCGTGCATTGAATCTGACCGTCCTTCACATGTGACGATTGACTCTGATGAAGCCTCAAACCTTGTACTCGTAATGGGTCTGATCTCGGGTCGATCTGACTTGCGAGCGTCATGATGCGGCCACTCGATCGAGATGCGCTCCTGCTGCAAAACCTTCAGCCTTGCCTTGAATCACAATTTTTCTCATGTTCTTCTCCCGACTCGGGCCACGACATGGGTTGTGCCACATATCAAAATGCTCAGGTCGACGAGACGAACACGCCCGTAAAATTTGAGCTTGATCCGGCTTGGGATGAGAGAGATACAACCTTTCCAAATTGAGACCGAAACCCATGAACATAGTTTCCATTAATGGAAACTGGTACACTAACAGTGCACGGTAATAGCGTGTGACCTACCCATTTTGGGTAATTTGGCCATAACTTGGTCCTTAGGGGTTTTGGGACTTTCCGGATCCAATGGTAGTGGTTCCACAATCATTTGACAATCCGGTGAGAGGACTGTAATTATAAGGTCCATTTTAGGGCGATAGAAGCCGATTTTCCCAAAACTGTTTCTGCGTCTGCACTGCCCAAAACTCATTGGATTGTGACAAAACTTGACAAATATTCTTAGAAAACCTTTATCAACATTCTTGATCCTTCTTGGGCCATTTTAAGGCTGTTGGAAATTTTACTTATGGATCAGCGCTTATTATCCTACAGCTTCCGTAGTCCACATGCATTTTGGTACCTGCAGACCTAAGTCACAAATTCTTGTCTCTTTTATTCGCGTCGGGGATACAAGTGTTAAAAATACCATTAAACAGCTTTCCCCATCGAATGTTATCCTGCGAGAGAAGCGAGAAGGGTAACATTTGAAATAAAAAACTGGTCCTTCGACCTTAAAAAAGCAACCTCTTGGTCACCGAATCAACACGTCCATCGAAGGGGTAGTTGTGCAAAGCTACTTCCTGAAGGGGTGACCAAGGTGCTCAGACATAGAGGCTTTTGGTGGGGAGAAGAGACTTTGAGCAATGATTTTAAAGTCTACACCCTGTTGGACAAGTTGGCAGCATTGTTAGCAGCCATACTAGGTTTGCAGGGTGCCTGGTATGACAGTTTCTTGCATATTAGGGATGATTTTACACCCTGTTGGACATCTTGCTGACGTTATTGGCAGCCATGTCAAGTTTTCTTTGACATGTAGAGTACCTCTGAGGTCCCATCCTATCGAGTCTAGTTGGGGGTTTTTTGTTGGCCTTTCCCGAATGTCTAGTCTGGTCAAGGGGGGTTTTTGTAAGGCGGCCTTGAAAGGGCTCTACCCTGGTTGTTGTGGGCAAGTATTGACCTGATTTGATAGTTTCTTGCCTGTTGTGGATTGTTGAGGGATGATTTTAATGTCTACACCCTGTTGGACATATGAGTGGCATTGTTTGCAGCCTCACCAGGTTTTCTTGGCCTGGATTGATAATTTCTTATCTCGTGAGTGATCTTGTTTTTTTTTTGGGTCTCGATAATAGGGCATTCTACTATTGAGGATTTTTTCTTGAAATCTGGCTAAAGCTGTTTGTGAATACGAAGGCTGCATCAACTTGCTTTTATTGATCCAAATGCCCTTTACGGGTTTTCACTTTGGCCAGGAGAAGTGGTGCCGCAAAGACAGTTTTCACTAACCTCCTTTTTATTAAACTCTTTTGCACATGACCTGATTGCCATGTTTGCCTTCTTTCCATTTTTACTCATGGCGCCCTTTGGGGTTTTCACCATGCCCAGTCTTTATTTACGAAATTCTCTTACTCATGGTTTCGTGACCATGCTCGTCCGTCATTTTTACTCATGGAATTCCCCTTTTCCAGTTTACACCATGCCCATTTTTTTGTGGGGTGTGTTTAAGGTCATTCCTCCGGGGACCTGACCAAAGCAGTTTAACGTCATGTGGCCAAAACATGTACTATAGTTTAGGGTCAAACAGCTGGACCGTGATAGAGATGGATGGCGTTTGTATGGAAGGTGGATAATGGGTGACCCATTTACTTACGATGAGTATGGATGATGGAATGTCTCGCCGTTTCGTGAGCATGGGTAAGACTCACTGGGGATGAAGTGAAGATGGTGCGTAAATGCGCGTGCGGAAGGGTCTGCATGAAAAAGGCATGTGTGCAATGGAGGAGGGCACACGTGTATGGAGGTGTTTTTAAGGTCATGCCACCGGGACCTAGGCAAAGCAGTTTAGAGTCATGCGGTCAGGACGTGCGTTACAGTTTAAGGTTATGCAACTGGACTATTGTGCAAAGTAGTTTTAACGTCATGCGACCAGGACATGCACTATAGTTTAGGGTCATACAGCTAGACCATTGTGCAAAGTAGTTTATCGTCATGCGGCTAGGATGTGCACTACAATTTAGGGTCATACAGTTGGACCATTGTGTAAAGCAGTTTATCATCATGCAGTCAGGACGTGCACTATAGTTTAGGGTCATACAGCTGGACCATTGCTACAGTTTAAGGTTATCCAACTAGACCATTGTTACAGTTTAAGGTCATGCAACTAGACCATTACTACAATTTAGGGTCATGCAACTGGATCGTTGCTACAGTTTAAGGTCATGCAATTGGACGGTTGCTGCAGTTTAGGGTCATGCAACTGGACCATTACTACAGTTTAAGGTCATGAAATTGGACTGTTGCTACAGTCATGCAACTGGACCGTTGCTACAGTTTAGGGTCATGCAACTGGACTGTTACTGCAGTTTAAGGTCATGCAACTGGACCGTTGCTATAGTTTAAGGTCAGCAACTGGACTGTGATATGGGTCGCCATATGTGTTAGGTGAACTCAATGGGAGACTAGGGACCAAGTGTGAATCCCTGCTGGTGATGGAAAGGTAATGAGGGCCGATATTGCTGGTGCGCACACAGACAGTCCAGCTAGGGAAGGCATGCAAAAGACGTGGGTGCAGCAACAGAGGGTTGAGCATTGCAGCAAGTTGGACATGTCAGCACAAAGGTGGCACGCTAGGTAGCAGCATCAGCAGAGATCGTTGAGGCGCATACTTCACAGACTACACACGACAACGAACGTGCTAGGTGGTAAGTGCACAGCAGCATGCAACATGGACGTCCTCGGTGGCAGCGTATGGTGAAAGGCATGTGTAGCAGTTGCTTGTTGAAGCCAAAGATGCACGGCAGTAAGAGGTGCATGGCAGAAAGCTGCACTCACCGACATCAAAATGCGCATGGCAGTGTGAAGTGCACGGCGGTGAAAAGTGTGCGGCATAAAGCTGTGTTCGGCAGTGAGAAGCACGCGACGGTGACAAGTGCGGGGCATCAAACCCGCAAGGCAGTGAGGAGCGCGCGGTGGTGAAAAGTGCATGCATCAAACGTGCACGACAATGAGGAGCGCGCTTGGCAATATGTCTCAATTTGGGTTCAGGTTCAAATCAAGACCGATCCAGTCTGGCCCATCACCGTTTGAACTTCTGGACCTGGGTGTCATTTCTTCTTTTTGAGGGGGCACTCTTTGGAAACCCCGGGTATAAAAGGTGGCTTAAACCTCTTTTTACCATTTTACCTTGGTGAAAAACAGTCAAAGGAGTTTTAACGGCAAGAGGGAGTCAACTCCGACGAACAGAGAAAAAGGACTTGGCAGTGAGTATTTTTCGGTCAGAGGAATGCTCCAAAAGAAGAAGAAGGTCTGGCAGTGAGTGACCACGTCAGAAAGGGGAAGACGAAGGTGGGGCGGGGCCTTTTTCATGCAAGGGCCTGTCAGAAGCAGTTGCAAAGAGAGAAACAGGGGGATTCCAGTGTTTTCCAACCAGGTGGTAGGGTTTTTCGGTGACTACTGGCGTTGAGCGTAGTGACGGCAGGGGGTTTGCGCAATTTCGTTCCTGGGCTTTAGAAATTCGGGTAGCCACAATAGGAGAGAAACAACGGTAGGTAATTTCCTGGGGACATGGAATCCATTCAGCTTCTGCCGGTTGAGGCAACCAAGGGTCGAGGGGCAATTGAAGGGCCACGCATGCCCTTGCAGTGAGTCGTTGCGCATGCAGGTGCAGCGTATGAAAAGTAAGGGGTCGCCGTGCATGAAATTCAAGGCACCTTACTTTTGCACTCGACGATGTACACACAACACTTGTGTGATAGTGGATGTGCTCAGTGGTGAACACATACAGCATGAAGCATGTGCACAACAATGAGCATGCACGGTGGCAAACACATTCGGCGCGAAGTACGCGCACGACAGTGAGCACGCATGGCGGTGAGAATGTGCATGGTAGTGACTGCGAACGGCGGTGAGTACACATGACGGGTTTCATGCATAGTGATGCATATGCTAGGGGGCTACTTGCACGATGGCATGCTTTTCAAGAGGCATGAAGGTCTTGTAGAGTGCAGAGGTCTCAGGGAAAAACTGCCGGAGGTTGGCATTCTCATGGGCGCTCAGTCGGTCAGTGGAGTCCCGATCTGGCTTGCAAGGTCTATTGGAGGCCAAGTCCTCAAGCTCAATTGTGAACTCTAGGTTGTTCTGTGGAAGGGTGCCTACTATGATCAGGGCGTGCTCTTTATCATAGGCTAGTTCGTTGTCGGAGGGGTCTATTTTGGTCATCTGATATACTGGATCTAAAGCCCTTCTCTTTTCCCTCTGATGTGAGAGCAATGTTGACGATCAGCTGTTCTCTTTTCCTCAGATACAAGAGCAACGCTGATGATCAATTGTTCTCTTTTCCTCAGATGTAAGAGCAATGCTGACAACCTTTTTACATTTGTAAGCTTATTGTAACTTGTAAATTGAATGGGAACTTTGCTTGGTTACGCTGATTGTCTTCCCCCTTTTTTTATATTCTTGCTTCTGCTAACTCTTTTTCCCATGATGCCCTTTTGGGTTTTCACCATGTCCGCCTTTTAAAATTTTTACTTATGATAGCGGATGTCGCTACCATGCCACATCATTTCCTTTTGAACATTTTTGCCTATGGAACCCTTTCAGGTTTTTCGCCATGCCCGTCTTTTTTTTCAAGGAGGCACTTTTAAGGTCACACCTTCCGGACCATAGAGATGGTGTCTTTATGGTCACACGCCAAGACCTGAGGGCACGTTTTAGGGTCTTGCCTCCGAGACCATAAGTCATGGGTAGTATTTTTTCAAGTAGCGCCCGTTGATAGGAGGCATTGCTTCCTTCTTGTCAGGATTAGCATATATATAACCTTTGTTTGGTGAGGCTTTCTTTATCACGAAAGGGCCCTCCCACTTTGGCTCAAACTTCCTCTTTCGTCGCCCATGCATAACGATCGATCGTTTTACTTCTTGGACTAAATCACCATGAGTGAATGAGCGGACTTTGCTGATTTATCAAAAGCCCTCTTCATTCTACTTCGATGAAGTTCAAGGTTTTGCTGGGCCTCGAATCTCTTCTCATCAAGTGCGTCTACTCTTGGTAGTGAAGCTTAACTTGTTCGTCTTCGGTCATATTCTGATATACAGCAATGCGTAGCGAAGGGAGTTGAATCTCAAGGAGTAGTACCGCTTCACTCCCATAAACCAATGAATAGGGAGTAGAGTCAGTAGCACTTCGGGTGGTGGTGCGATAAGCCCACAAGGCCTCGGGAAGCTTCTCATGCCAATTTTCTTTGTGCTAGACACTGACTTCCTCAAAACTGTCACGACCCCACCCCCTAGCCCCTACCGTACTAAATCGGAGGGCAGCAAGGTGCAGGACTGCGGCCGGAGGTCGCGACTAGCACTCAAGTGGAAGTGGCACAACACGTATATATAATTTCGGAATCAAAGCAAACCACGAAACAAAATAAACTTATAAAACAAAAGGCCACCAACTGAGCAAAATAACACCATTTCATATATATATATATATATATATATATATATATATATATATATAGTGTATAGTATACTACTAATATTATTTAACTAATATACGTAGTTACGTCGTACTACTCGTACT
>NW_006497138.1:1112746-1151949 GCF_000471905.2 Amborella trichopoda
AACTAACTAACTACTACTATATATATATATATATATATATATATATATATATATATATATATGTGTATTCAGTCTCCAAAGATTATTTTACAATAATGTTCTAGGTGCTACTGGCCTATCCACAAAATTACAATATTCATCAAAATGACATTGTGGCACCACCACCAGACACCTACAATCAAAAGATTTCTGAACAAAACTTCGAGCTTCAAAAGTCTACTACCACCGTCCAGCTATCCACCCACGAGCTATCAATGCTCACTCTACATAGCAGGAAAGAGAGGTATGAGCTAAAAACTCAGTAAGTAAATCAGTACCCTTGCATTTTCGCCTAAATGCATACATAAGGGATAATAGGCCCACAGATTATTACAGTTCACACTGTATCACAAGACAAGGTCATGCATCAGAGTATACTGGCAGAATAAACAGAGTAAAGTTCATGTATTAAAACTTTGCACATTTATATGAGCTAACAGTTAAAAGAACATTTCTCGAAATCACACAATCAGAAACTCAGCTAAAGCATATAGTTCATATGGACAGAAGCTAGCAGTGCCTACTCCTGAAGTAGAAGCCCCATTAATCAGGGTAAGCCAGTCCTGTAACTTGGTACTTCTCCCCTCATTCAAGGAGGACAATGACAAATGGAGGTCCCATTTTATAATGTCCTTACTCACACACACAGTCCCCAGTGCACTTTGGGGTTTTGATAGGCTAAGGCCTTAGATGACATGACCCTCTCCTTGTGCCTTCCGCCGAGAGGGCGTTACACCACCCTTGGAGGACCCAATGCGTAGTGCTTATAACAATTTGGGGGGCGAGACCTACCCTGTTATTTACAGTTACCTCTCGACTCCATTCCTATCATTAGAGTAGGGGCAAAATCATAATTTGTCGAAAATCACAGTATTCACTACCAATGGAGGAACCCATTGCGTAGTGGTTAGAATTCACATGTATCAATTCCATTTAATAGAATCACAGTATCCACTACCAATGGACGACCCATTGTGTAGTGGCCAGAAATCATATATATCAGTTTCATATAACAAAATCACAGTATCCACTACCAATGGAGGACCCATTGCATAGTGGCCAGAAATTGTACATATCAGTTTCATACAACATAATCTCAGTATCCACTACCAATGGAGGACCCATTGCGTAGTGGCCAAAAATCACATATATATATATATTAGAGAATCTCAGTATCCACTACCAATGGAGGACCCATTATATAGTGGCCAGAAATCACATCAGTTTCACTGAGTATAAGCATGCATAGCATTTATTTATTCATACTTTACTCTTTACAAGAGGTCAAGAACATTCAATATTCGTAGGTCACAATCATGCCATTTCGATGTCTTATAACATAAAATTTCAATCACGTTGCAAAAGGATTAAGCTATGTTAAAAAACATCGCTGCATGACATGTGCATGATTCATATACGACTTAAAATTCACTGTTGTTCTTGTCAATCATGGGCATATACAGAATGGGGTATAACACCTAAATTATGAGGGGCTTTTCACTAAATTCCAATTCCAATTCGCTAATTGAGCATGACTTGATAAATTAAGGGTTCAATATATCATTCAGAATATTGCTAAATTATGCTAATAGTGACATATGTTTATAACTTAAATCATAGCTTTCAACGTAAACGTAGCAGAAATTTCGAAACAATTTCTGCATGTAACTTTTAGTATACATTCAAAGCTTTCAAATGGCTGTGGTTTCGGAGTAATTCGACTCCATTTGTTCAGCCAAAATTCACGGCAACAGAGACCAAATTCTGAGTTTCTGTGAGATCTGTCAATAGTGACATACTGAAACATTTTTGCGTATAGTTCCTCATTTACATAGAATTTGGGCAAGGTTAAAATGTGAAAATCATAGAAGACTCATGCATCTATCAAATGGCTATATTTTTGTATCATTTGGATATCAATAGGTTAGGCAAAGTCTCAGTACAACAGAAGCAATATTTTTAGAAATTATCACAGTTTGCGAACAATGACATACATGCATAAAATGAAACATATCTTCGAAACTACCAAAAATTTCAACTGGACATAAACATCAAACTCAAAGTAAACTCGGAGAAATTTCTAATGGTTGTCATTTGAGGTAATTCCGAGATTATTTGATAGGTTAACAGAGAGTCACAAAAACCTCAATTCTCCTTAGAATTTCATAGTCTAGCTATGACAAACTTCCAAAATCATCTCCTAACTCTTAGTCTATGGAAGGTAACAACATGAAGCCAATTCTAGCTTAAACTAGACTCACAAGAGTATTAGCCTACAATATTTCAGGGCTATCAAAAGGATTTCAGTGCTTATTTTCATCATGTAAAAGAAAGAAAACTTTCTGGAGAATGCAGTCAGCATTTTTGCACATGCTTATGTTCAAACTATGCTCAAACCTTGCTTCATTCATATTTTCATGCTCATGGGTCTGCAAGGTAGTGATCTACTTACCTTTGTGTCCCAATGGTGATCCCAATTCTCCTCCCACTGTCCATTTCACCAAGCTTCTCAAGCTCTCCAACAGTGAGCTAAGAAAGCCTTATCCAAGTCCTTCACATGGCTAGAGAGTGAGAAAGAATAAGAAAGTGTGGGTGGCAGTGGCGTGAGGGGAAGGAGGAGGGCTTAAATACTCCTCAGGTGGCAGATGGCATCTCATGGTTGACAAGTGGCAAGCCACCCACATGCAGCTGGGCAAGTGGCAAAAACTGGCCATGCACGATAACATTGCACACGGCGTTGGCCTCCCTCACGCACGATGCTGGACTCACTCACACGCGGCGTTAACCTTGTTCGCACGTGCCGTTTCTCCCTTCTTCGCCCGGTGTTTCTCCCTTCTTCGCTCAACGTTTCTCCCTTCTTCGTACGACGTTTATTCCTTCTTTGCGCGATGTTTCTCCATTCTTCACGCATCGTTTTTCCCTTCTTCGTGCGATGTTTCTCCCTTCTGCACGTGGCGTTTCTTCCTTCTTCACGCCATGTTTCTCCCTTCTTCGCACGACGTTTCTCCCTTCTTCGTGCAACGTTTCTCCCTTCTTCGCATGACATTTCTGCCTTCTTCATGTGACGTTTCTCCCTGCTTCATGCGACGTTTCTCCCTTCTTCGAGCGAAGTTTCTTCCTTCTTTGCACGACGTTTCTCCCTTCTTCGTGCAGCATTTCTCCCTTCTTCGCATGGCGTTTCTTCCTTCTTCACGCGACATTTCTTCCTTCTTTGCACGGTGTTTCTCCCTTCTTCGCACGACGATGCCTCTCACTCCCTGTCGAGCGTGTCCTCTCCTTTTCTCTGACTCAAAAAAATCTTGGGTCATTACAAGAACACTATAAAGAGTCTTTTTGAAAGCTTTGACCAAACCATTTTCCAGAGGGTGGTACATAGTGGAGTACTTCCACACTAAACAAAACTGGTTAACCAAGTAATTGATATGCTGGCTTCTGAACTGAGGACCATTGTCTGACATGACACGGTCGGGCACACTGAATCGGTAAATGATGTGATGGCATACAAAGTTGGCCACTATTGTCCCAAGAACACTCTTAAGGGGAATTGCCTCGACCCATTTGGAGAAGTAATCTGTGGCGACCAAGATGAAGGTGTGGCCCAATGCTGACGAAGGGTCGATGGGTCCTACTTCGGTCTCATATACCTCTGAGCTAGAGAGAGCTTGAACAAGGGCCATTTGATAGTCCCTTGAGAGGATAAGGGCGTCATAGATGCTGAGGAGGGAAGGGCCCAATGACATCATACTTGACCTTATCCTCACCGGCTTTTTGAACTTCTAGACCTGCCACTCGTCTGGGTGGTATGAAAGGTTGAGAGGTAGGTTTAGGTTGTGGAGGATTGTTTTGGGGTTCTGGTTGACTTTTCTATGTAATCGGGTTGGTTTGAAGAGGTTGTGAGGTTTGGGATGGTGAAGGTTGTGCCACTGGGTTTGGTGCTGACTGACCAGATGGTGGAGCCGAGCCCAGTATGGACTGGCTAGATGGAGATTGAGGGATTGAAAGGGTTCAGTGTAAAGGACTAGTGGTGGTCTCAGGTATTTGAGAAGTGGTGGTAGACTGGTTTGGGTATTAGGGAATGGGAGGAGTGGCGGACTAGGATACTTCAGGAGTCTGGGCAACCGAGGCTTCTGGATGAGCAGCTACAACTTCCTGCCTAACCTTAGACTAATTGGGTCAGCGTTAGTTGCTGCTCTAGAGATCTGCACTATGTGGCATGCTTCGTGAGAATGGGAGCTCTATCCTCTTGACTCTTTTAGTCGTTGCTCGAAGTTGGGCTCAGAAGGCCATTGGGTTCTCTTGGGCTTGGGATTCTTACGCTGCTTGTTGAGTTCCTCAATGGTGGGAGGAAGCTTTGCATTGGCTCCAGATGCCAAAGCATCAGCAACTGCCGGGAATCCAACTACTTAAGACACCATCTTCTATACTTGCTTTCGATGCCACCTACTGATGTTGTAACCTTTCAGTTCTTTATCAAGGGCCTCGAAGTTTGGGCATTCAGGAACTGTACCTGAGGAGGAAGAAGAAGAGTTAGATGACCTAGGAGCAAAGGATGAGGGAGGGCTTTTAAGGTCGTTACTCAGATTGGATCGATCCGGGTAGCTTTTAGTGTCATTACCGGAATTGGGAGTGTGCAAGGGATCTTTTAGGTCTTCACCCTACTGAGACCGTTGGGGGTGCTTTTAATGTCATCACCCTAATAGGATGTTTTACGAACCTGAGGAGAGGAAGGCTAAGGAATGTGTGCTCGACTGGATTGCAAGTCTTTATTAGCGAAAGCACCTGACTTGGGGAAGAAATCCTGCAAAATTGACAATGAAGGAAGGGGCTCAAGAAACTCTGCCATCGTTTGGGGTTGAGGGATTTTCTTCTTTTGATAAACGCCCTTGGCGCTTGTCTCCTTTTACCTTTTTCATGCACAGGGATAGGTTGATCAGGCTCACACAGCTTGGGAGCTGGCTTTGCTTAGTAAACGGCTTCCCTTCTCATGGATATGTTTCTGTTTCATCCTCGATAGACTTACCATGGTTGGGAAGTTGAAGGTTTGTTTGGATTAGAAGGCTGAGGCTGTGCAGAGGAAGTCTGTGCTCGAACGACCTTTGGCGACGGCAATTCGACATAATCGTTTGGGATAGGGGCAGTGAAGTGTCCCTCTTGTACTTTCTCCTTCATAATGGCTTGAAAGGTGAAGCATTCATTCAAGTAATGACCTCGTACCTGGTGATACAGGCACCACAGTTTCTGGCCCCTTGAGGGAGATATATGGGCTGTACGGATCGATTTAGTGTAATGACCCCAACTTGGAGCATCATGCATTACTGTGCCTGGAGAAGATATGGTGGCAGGTTCTCAAGATGATATCCATGTTCGTCATCTTCTTATACTATCACCATAAGGGCTGTTTCAGCTGTACCAAATGCCTTCTTGAGACTTTCGAGCTATATCTACCCCTTCTGGATCAAATCTTCAATATGATCTTTGAGGGTAAAGCAGTCTTGGGCATGGTGTCCCAATATCCTGTGGTAAGCGCAATAGTTAATGTTGGTGAGCTTCTTCTAGCTTCTTCGACTCAGGTAGGATGATCATCTGTTGTTCTAGTAGCATCCGGAGTAAGGCTGGGACCCACTCCTTATTGAAGCTATAAACTTTGGTCCTCTTCTCCACCCGGTAATCCTTCCCATAGAGGTTCGGAGGTGGAGGCACCGTATTGTAAGCCAGGGGTTGTTGTTGCCCTGCTTGAGGTGAGGCTTGAGCATTTGTTGGGTTCACCCCTTTGGAGAAGTCCAGAGTTTGAGGGGAGGCCTTCTTGGGGTCTGATACAGTGACGGCGATGCTAACCACTCCTTTCTGTTGATTGCCTCGGGCATTGAATCTAGCATTGCCCAAGCTACGATTGTTTCCCCCATTCGACGACTGCATTTGGGGCCCACCATGGTGCTTGAAGAGGCTCTCTATATGGATTGATTTAGAAAGCAGGTCCAATATGGAAGATTCGAAGCCTTAACATGCAATGAAATCTCTGGCCGCATGTTACGTATGCAGGTTTGGACTGCATCGATTTTAGGCATGGGATTAGCTTGGTGTGCAGCCAAATTTCTCCACCTTGCAATGAACTGATCGATGGGTTCATCTAGGTCCTAGGTCATCATGAGAAGCTCGATAACCTGAACTTCTCTTTAAACCTCATAGAAGTCTGGACCGAGTTTGGGGGGAGACGAGCATACCACTTGAAAGCCGATCTGTCAAGAGTCTCAACAAATTGACGGAGAAGAATCCTCCCATCAGCTATTGTTTCTTGACAAGCCAAATAGAAATGGGCGATGTGCGGATGAGGGGAGCTCGTGCCTTTGAAAAGTGGGAGTTTCCCCTTTTAGTAATTAAGGGGAAACAGGAGCTAATCAATATAGGAAGGATGGGCTTCTGATAGAGAGTTGGGCCTTGCATGCCTGAAATCTGCCTTCCTTGCAAACTGTAGGTGACCATAGCATCAATGTCAGCTTCAGCGATCTGGTAGTGGGAGGAATGGTCGTGTGAAGGAGGTAGCTACCTCAAGACCGGCTCGGCTGGATGAGGAGAATTGGTACCCTGGTGGGATGAGTTCCTAGGGGCCAAGTACCTTCCATGAGGTCAATCTTGTCCAGCATTCTATGCATCATGTCTTCAAACCAGTTCATTCGATCTTCCTAGTCGTCATTAAGGTCGTCGATGACCATTTCGCTGATCCTCTCCTCAGGGAGATCAGTCCTTTGCATGGTTAGCGTCTTGCATGCCTTCCGGACTGACTATGGTAGGTTGGTCAATAGGGGTTCAACATGACCCAATTGAGCTCGAGCCTTATATGCTAATCGGGTCAAGACCGGTTCGTGACGGTCTTGGGACCATGGAGGCTGCACTGTTGGGTCGTCTTCTATGATGCTGATAACCATACAAGGTTCTGGTCCTTCTTCCTCAGGTTTTATTCCAGGCTGTAAGAGGTGGAAGAGATTTTCTTCTAAGAGGTCAACAAGCTTACTTGCCCCGAGCTTCTTGGGTTCTTCCCTAAGCACTATTCGTATGCCCTGGTCTTGTTTGGCTTTCATGTTCTGGTGTACCTCCTTCTAGAACTGAGACCTAGAATGGTCCTCTATCTTCGAACATGACAAGGCCGCCTCCATGAGGTGCAACAAGGGATGTGGGCTAGAGATAGGAGCCAGTTCAAGCTTCCGTCTTTGCTTAGGGGAAGACGGGGGATGGAAGACCTCATCTTCCAAGAAAGTCTTGCCCCGTGCTCTCTTACGAGCTCCAAAAGTCGGGCCGGTCGGAAGAGGGTACCACAGAAGGGTACTCTTTGGAAAGGCCTTTGAGTACCAAGTCCTTAGCAGTTCGATCGGTGGAGAAGGGACGAATGGGGGAGGAGACAGCTTTCAGTGACCACTTGGCTAGGAGCTCGATGTAGTCTGTGGTGGCAGCGCATGGGTGCCCTTTGAAGAAGGGTTCCGGGCAACCTGAGGGTCAACCCGGGCTCGAGCAGTGGGTTCAGCCTTAGGAGGCTGAGTACCACGAGCGTGTGTTTGTGAGGGATTGGCCTTGTGGTCACCCCTCACTGAGTGAGCAGGCATGTGCTGAGAGGGACGATGAGGGGGTCATTTCTCCTGTACTCGGCCAAGCGCAATCAGAGGACTGCCCCGAGTAGTGCGATATGTAAGCATCAGGTATATAGGGCCTAATCCGAGAATACGCGAACCTAGATAATGAGGGTTGCCCCGAAGTGTGGCTCGAGTGGAAGGACCACGAGCCTTAGTGTGCGTGTGGGAGGTGGTGGCCTTAAGACCTCCTACTTTGTGAGTCGAGCCTCTTATTACTGGCGCCCGATGTGGTAGAACATGGGGGGTGGCCTTTGGGTGTCCCGCAGAAGCATTGACAGCTGGGCCGCTATACATAGGAAGGGCAGGGACTGCCTTTCGGCTGCTTCGAGCAGTAGGACCGGCAAGGGACTTGCCGACGGTAGGATGCATGTGGCGTACGGTGGCCAATCTACCACCCATGCAAGGTGCTTTTGTGGAGGGTCCACCAATGCTAGAAGATGGGGAGTGAGGGACTTTTGAGTCCCTCCTCACACGAATCCAGGTAAGAACCTGGGAGCGTGATACTAGGTCCTTGCTCAGGAGGAAGGTTGGAAACGAGGTTTGAGGAACGCATGGGTGCCCCTCTTAGATCACGACGAATGCCCCCCTGGCCTATGGTCAGTTTGGAATCGCGTCCCTTAACCTGTTTTCTTCATACCTGCAAAACACACACACACATTAGAGTACAGACAAGTGGGTCTGAGGACCCCACCTTGTCATAGGTGAACACACATGTGCGTGTGTACTCGAGGAGAAGTGAAAGAAAAAACATAAAAGAGTCAATGTCAACTCGACAGCCTTACGGCGTCTCCTTGACAAGGGACTTTTGGTAATATCATATAGTAAGGAAAGAAAGAAAGGGGTGAGATAGAGGAAATGACAGAGAAAAGGAAGAAGAGTTTGAAGGCTAGTATCTCATTCAACTAGTCCTTTAGAGAAAAGTGGGACGGAGGTTGGTTTGGATTTCACCCAACTCTTCAGAGGCAAAGAACAGAAAGTTTTGTAGAGAAAATAAGAAAAAGAAAGAGAGAAATGATGAAGGTCAGATTGGCTCTCGTTGAACCTTCAAAAAAAGAAGAATGAAGACGTTTGGCCCGACAACTAGACGGGCGCAGTGACAAGACTATCACGACGACTGGTATGGCACGACAGCTAGATGGGCACGGTAACTGGACTAGCACAATGGTTAAACTACCCGACGACAAGACTGGTGTGGCCACTAATCTAGCACAGTGGCTGGTCTTGCACGACAGCTAGACGAGAACGATAACTATATCAGCACAACGCTAAACTACTCGACGATAAGACTGACATGGGGACTGTCTTGGGATGGTGACTAGTCTGGCGCGGCAGCTAGACGGGCACGGTAACAAGTCTTGCACAACGACAATACTGCTCGACGTCAAGATTGGCACGGCAGCGCAAGGCTCAACCAACCCTCTGGTCAAACAAGCAAAAGGAAAAAGAAGAGAAAGGAAATCGTGCTCTGCAGTATGTGCTGTCGTGCATAGTAGAAAGTGAGAAGGAAGAAAGATCACATTCGGAAGTGTTTATTGCCGTGCACAATAGAGAGAAGAGAGATGAGAGGTGGAGAACGTCACGTTTGAGAGTGTGCACTGTCGTACGAAACAGTCAGAGAGAGAGGAGAATATCACGCTCGGCAGTATGTGCTATCACGCGCAACAGACATAGAGAAGTGAATGTCACGCTCGGCAGTATGTACTGTCGTGCACAACAGACAGGGGAGAGAGCATCATGATTAGCATTTTCAATGTCGTGCGCAACAGACTAAGAAAGCAAAGAAAGTCATGCCCGGCATTTACATTATTGTGCGCAATGAACAGAGAGAGAAGAGAACGTCACGCTCAGCATTATGCACTGCCGTGCACAACAAACTGAGAGAGAGAAGAAAATCACGCCCGACATTTGCACTAGCATTCGTAATGAACAGAGAGGAAAGAGAGAGAGAAAGAAGAGAGAGAAAAGAGCGAGAAGAAGATTACCTTATGCCTGGGGTACCACCAAAAGTCTTCTCTCTCCTCTCTCCCTCTCCAAGACGTGACCAAAATCTCAAGTAAAAAGTTGAAATTTTATTGATGAAACTTCGGTCCTTTCACCAGAGGTGCGTGCTTGTTTAATGATGTGTGGCGCATACTTTAACAACTCAACAAATTTAGCTGTGTACTGCTCCACAGTTAAATTCCCTTGTTGTAGTTCGATAAACTCCACTACTTTACTTTCCCTCACAGAATTAGGAAAGTACTTTTCATTGAAGTCTTCTAGGAATTTCTCCCAGATCATCTCAGTCCCTGATCTCTCTCAAGCATGAAAGTGCCTAGTCTACCGAGCCCTACTAGTGTTCAACATCCCCTTCAAGCATGAAAGTGCCTAGTCTTACTTTCTGTTCATCAGTGCAGTTTAAAGCTTTGAATATCTTCTCTATCTATCTCCTCCATCTCTCAACCTTTTCTACTCCCCCAAGACCTAAGAAGGTCGGAGGAGCCAACCTCCTAAACTTTTCTAATAAACCACTATCATTCGAATCGGGGGTAGGGTAGATGGGGTTGGCACAACTTCCTTCATCATTTATGTCATGGCCCCCAAGGCCCTGACCAACTCTTCGAGGGCATCAGTATTTCTATTACTGGAGCTGGCATTGTTGGCCCTCATCATCGGCATCTTCCACCTAAGATACAAACATTCAGTTACTATTATACCCAAACTATTCTAAAGACACTTCTAAGCTGCCTAGGCCAAGAATCCTATATTAGTTGCTCTGATACCATAACTGTCACAAGCCCACTCCCTGACCCCTGCCGAAGGGCGACAGAGCGTGGGATCGCGACCGGAGGTCGTGAATGTCATACAGGTGGGAGTGGCGCAATGCATGAAACAATAAATCACGAGCAAACCACAAAAGAAAACTAAAATAAATCCATACATCCAACAATTATCAATCCAAAAAGTACAACCAATTCATTTCTTCCCAAATCAAAGTCTTTACCAGATCGTCAAGGCACTATTGCCCAAAAGATGCACAAAATGAGGATTACATCATATCATTGAGATCACCAAAACATATTGCGGAAGTCTTCGAAAGACGGCTTCTCAAACTTTTTTATTTAGGCTTCAGGCCCTCAAAAACTACCACCCACCTTAAGCACAGGTGCCACCACCCTTCATTCGACAGTTATGAAATTAAGATGGAATGAGCTAAAAGCTCAGTAAGCAGATCACTACCCTTACATTCTTGACTATCAGTATATACACACTAACATGCTCATAGTTCATCAGAAATCATATTTTGACTTACAGAGTAAGGTCACATATCAGAGTGCATATGAAGGCCATATAAAAGAATCAAAATCAGTTAACAGAGAATTACTTGCATATCACAGTTACATTCAGGTAATCTTACAGAATACAGAATTCAGACAAGTAGAACATAGTAGTTAACTCTCGAACTAGAAGCTGATCAGGCAAAGCGAATCTGGAGCTTGGAACTTCTACCCTCATTCAAGAGGGAGGACAATGATAAGTAGAGGCCCTACTTTGTAATGCCCTCACTCATGCACACATCCCCAGCGTGCGTTGGGGTTTTCGATAGGCTATGGCCTTGCAAGACACTACCCTATGATACTCTCACCATTAGAGGACGTTACACTACCAAAGGCGTTCCAATGGATAGTGCCCAGAAATCTTTGGGGGTGCGACCCCTCTCAAGTATAATCAGACCCTGGCTCCCTTCCTATCATCAAGAGTCGAGGAAGGAACATGTTACAAGTCCATGCTCACATGTCAATGTGTGGCAAGTCCATGCTCACACTTACAGAGTCTGAAAAAGTATCACGTATACATATCATTGTGCGGCAAGTCCCTGCTCACACATACAAAATCAGAGGGCTCACTACCAAGGAAGGATTCATTGTGTAGCGGTCAGAATCAGAGTCCATATAATAGAATCTGAACTCATACAACAGAATCATTGTTCATATAACAGAATCAGAGTTCTTATAACAGAATCAGAGTTCATATAACAGAATCAAAGTTCTTATAACAAAATCATAGTTCTTATAAAAGAATCAGAGTTCTTATAACAGAATCAGAGTTGATATAACATAATCAAAGTTCTTATAACAGAATTAGAGTTGATATAACATAATCAGAGTTCTTATAACGGAATTAGAGTTCTTATAACAAAATAAGAGTTCTTATAAAAGAATCAGAGTTCATATAACAGAATTAGAGAATTTATAACAGAATCAGAGTTCATATAACAGAATCATAGTTCTTATAACAGAATCACAGTTCTTTTAATAGAATCAGAGTTCTTAAACAGAATCAGATTTCTTATAACAGAATCAGAGTTCTTATAACAAAATCAGAGTTCATATAACAGAATCAAAGTTCATAAAAATGAATCAGAGTTCATATAACAGAATCAAAGTATCGATGTCACGTTTTCAAAAATTCAGGCTGGGACATCAAAGTCAAAACTAGACTATAGCTTTCAGTTCATTTGGAATTTGAAGATAGTTCGAAAATCAATTTTATGTTAGACATAACTATCTTTCAATTAGAGGTGGTTTGAGTGCAATTGGACCTTATTTGGCTCGTCAAAAGACCAAAGAACAGAGGCACTTCATCTAAAATCTGCTTTCCAGTGAAGACAGTAACATGTCTTCGAAATTCTATCCATATTTCAAAATAAAGAAGGAATTTTAAAAAGTACTCAACATGTGAATTAAATGTGACTCATAATCAGTTCCAATGGCTGGAGTTTGGGCAAAAATGGATACTTTTTAGTCAGTCAAATTTAGTGACATCAGAGGCATTAAATATGTGCTTTTGCTAAAACTGTCTACAGCGACATACCTTCATAAAACAAAGAGTAACTTTCAATCTAAAGATAATTTAGAAATATTTTATGGTGCAAATTTAACCCATTCAAAGATATTTCAAATGGATGTGGGTTGGCCGAAAATAGACGTCATTTGGTTAGTTAAAATTGATGAACATAGTGGTTACTGATGACAAATCCATGAAAACAGTTCACAGTGACATACCCTCTCATTTCCAAACATAACTTCATTTTTGTAAATATATCCAACAGTGGGTAAAATCAAAAATTTTACTAGGCTCGTTTATCTTCCAACGGTGGTAGTTTGAGGTCAATCGGACTCCATTTGGCCATTCAAAAGCTTCATTCAAAAACACACATATTCTTGGAATTTCATGGTTTGATTTAACAGGTGTCAAGAATGCCTTCCATAAATATCATTTTATAATGAACAACATGATAACATTCATTCTCTCACACATAACATGCATTTCTTACATAATCTAAGAATCACAACTCCATTCTTACACTCATCATTATCATAGAACAAAAACTCCAAATTTTGATTGAAAAAGGTGTAAGGTTTTTCTACATTGCATACACTTCTATTGCTCATTCATATGCCTAAGTTCCCATACATTCTCATAACTACAATACAAGGGTAATGGATCAACAATGGGGTCGTCTCAAACCTTTGTTCACAACTCTCACTTACCCAACAGTTGCTGCGCACAAAGCCACTATTCCACTTTGTGTCTTAGAGAGAGAGAGAGAGAGAGAGGTAAGAATGAGGGATGTGGGTGAGGGAGAAGGCTTAAGTACTCTCATGTTTGGGGTGGCTGGCCAAGTGTCACCAAAGGGCTCAAAAATCTGGGCAGGTGGCACTCACATCAACATGCATCAAACAAGTGTCACTTCCAACTCATGCTTGTCAGAGACACAGCCGGCACGCGGCAACTGGTGCTGGCCTCCTTCTCCTTCACAACCAGTGCTAGACAACCCAATCGGCACTAGGAAACTCAACTGGTGCTGGCCTCCTTCTCCTTCTCAGCCGGCACTGCTCTCATCTCTTCTACTTGCTCGATTTCCCCACATATTGGGTTGAAGTACTCCGATTCCTGGTTTTGAATCTTAGCTTGCCGACCCGTGACATAACTTCTTTGGCTGATAGAAGTGCTCCATACGGATAAGGAGGGCACTCAGGGAAGAGATTTATCTCATCATCCGTGTCTACCTCGGTTCTTAATTCAATGTGTCTCCACTCTGCCACTCAGACAAGCATGGGCCCTGGTGAGGAAATTGAATTGTAGCCTCGAGTTTTGGAAGTGCATCAGCCTGTGAGTTTAGCTTCCTGGGGATGTGACTCAAGGATACATCCTCAAACTGGGCCATATACGATTTTGCAGTATCATGATAAGGCTTGAGAGTGTCTTTTCTCACGTCATAGATCCCTTTAAGCTGACGAATGACCAACTCAGAGTCACATGGATCTTGAGATGCTCCAAGTCTAAATCGAAGGCTATCTCCAATCCAATTAGAAGAGCCTGATATTCTGCCTCGTTATGGGAACCGGCCTCGGCGAGAGAGAAAGAAAACCATCTTAATTAAGGCTCCCATTGCCGATAGGTTTAGACTTTTACAATAGGCCACCAAAAATCCCCTGACTAAGCTTGGTACATTGTATGTAAGCCCTCAAAAGAGACCGCCTTACTAAGGCTTCCACTGTCGATAGGTTTAGACTTTTAGAATAGGCCACCAAAAAGCCGATATATTGGGTGTAAGCCCCCCAAAGAGACACCCCCTGTGCCATCAGTCCAAGTCCTGATGAAGTAGATTTGCACCCCATTAAGGGCTCTTCTATGTTGTCTATCTAAAACAATATAAACAAACCAAAGGTTCAATGTGAATGGGGAAGGAAACCCTTAAGCAAAGGTCCCCCGCCACTAGCCTTTCAATAAACTGATCAAGGGTTCAATGTAAAAGGGGAAGGAAGGTCCCCCCACCACTAGGCCTTCAAAGAAAAATTTGACGGATTGGGAAGGAAATCTCCAAGCATGGCCCCCGACTACCAGACAAATCAGGATTCTGATAACATTGAGAAGGAAGCCCTTAAGCAAGGCCTCCAGTTGTTGAAGCAAAAAATTCCACTGGATTGAGATCAAGCCCCAAAGGCACCTACCAATTGGCTTATTAGGAAGTATTGTTGGGTGGGGAAAGTAAGCCTTTCCACAAGGCCTCATTAGGAAGTATTGTTCAGTTGGGAAAGTAAGCCCTTCCATAAGGCACCCAGTCATCATGCTCCCTTAAAAAATGGATTCTAGTAGTATTGAGTTATCAAGCCCTTAAAAGGCCCCCAATCGCTAAAATCCACTTCGGTCATTCCTCATGGAAGAAGCTTGGCATGGCCTCCCCATCATGGTGGGGCAAGTTGTTATATATCATTTTTGAAGTACTTGTATCTTCGAGATGAATAAGGAGAGAGTCGGTAGTAACCTAATCATGATGGTGCCCAAGATGCCACCAGACCACGTGAACACTACAACAATAAGCCTAAAACTGGGTGACCTCTGAAGAAGTGTCAGAATGACTTCAAATTGCAGGAGAGGGTAGTTTTGGATGCCTTAAGGAGACCCACATATTTTTGTCTCGTTCAGACAAGTTTTGATATGATCAGGAACAAAACTTGGTTCTCAAATCGAGTTCCTCATATGCTAAAAATAGGCCTTTAACTACAACCCTATTTTATGGGTCTCAAAATAGTACCAAACCACCGCCATTGGATCCAAACCGTTGAAAAACTCCCAAGAACCAAATTTCGGCTCAATCGGACCCTTTGGAACCATTCTGGGCCTAACTTATCATAAAAGGGTAGGTTTTACACTATTACGGTGTAGCCTCGGTGAACCAGTTTCCATTTATGAAAACTTTGTTTTCTCATTTCAAGATGGTTTTCAAATGATCATAACTCGCTCGTTTTGAGTCCAATTGAGTTAAAATTTGGACACGAGTTTGATCTCGATGACTCAATCGTTTTGACATATAGCAGCGTCATGGCGGGGCTCGAAATGACATAATTTCTAAAGAGAAGATGGGCTCGAAATATGAAAATTCAGATTTTATACAAGAGAACATCCAATTCTTTGAGAGGCCATAACTCAAGATCTCGATGTCGGATCATGCAAGTATGGGTCCATTGCGACTGTGCTTCGAAGAGCTACAGTTCGATATAATTTTGATGTATGATTGAAGTCCTAATGACACAAATTTTGAGGTCGAAAATGGCATACTTTTCTGGTCCCCAGAATCCCATTTTCTGGCAACTCCCCAAAATTGGAATATGCCCAAACAGAGACCAAAATGGACGAAATTTATCGCAAAATGATCATGATAGTGTCCCCTTCTATTTGTGGGCAAAATGAAGGCTTGAAATATCATAGATCATGTCAAATTGGTGGTTGAAAAATTGCAAAGTTTATGAACTTGGCTGGATTTTGGGTTGCTCCTAAAAATCTATTTCAAGACGATCAAAGGGTATCAAAACGTGCATAAAAGATCAAGCATTGATTCTACGATGATTGATCACTCTAGTTTCCATCATAAACGTCTGAAAAAGCTCTCGAAGTCTAGCAAGAGGCCCCTCATGGAGGGATAGTTTTGTCATTTGTTGAAAAGTGATTGGGGGTATTTTGGTCATTAGATAAAAAAACGAGATTAATATTTTAGTTCATAAAATATGTATTTTTTGATAATTTTGGATGTTTTTAAGCATTCCACCCTTGTTTAGTGGTTGCTCTATATAAGGAAATCCAAGTCATTTATAATAGGGGTTGGTTGAACTCTTGAATCTTTGAACATTTGAAGTGAACTTTTGAATTCTTTGGCTTTTTCTTTTGCTTCGATTGCAAGTTCAAGGTTCAAGACAGAGGAGAGAAACATTTCTTAGAGAGAGAAAATACCCTTAGAGCACCATACACCTTAGCTCATCCCTTACACCCTACCATACACCATAGAGTACCATAAACCCTACACTTACCTTACCGTACACCATAGAGGCCCAGACTCCCTACACCTCACTCCACAACATACACCTTAGAGCTCCATAAACCACACCTAAACCCATCTAGTCTAACCTGCATAGACCCTAGCCTTGACCCACTAAGCCTAAGTCTCTCTCTCTCTAATGTGCATATAAGGGGGCCGATCGACGTGTACCTAGGCTCAAGCTCATCCTAGGTCTACTTGCTCTCCTCTTCCCCTCACTCTCACTCCTTTCTTCTCTCACTCTCCCTTATTTATTTATTTCTCTCCTCTTTCTTTCTCTCTCCTCTTTCTTTCTTCTCTCTTCTTTTCTCTCCTCTTTCTTCTTTCTCTTTTCTTTTTCTCTCTGTTCTCTATTTTCTTCTCTCTTCTCTCATTCTCTCTCTCTTTCTCCCTCTCTCCTACTCGGACTCAAGGCTGGTCCGAGCACCTCTCCCTCTTTCTTTCTTTCTCTTCTCCTTACTCCCTCTCTCTCATCCAAAGTTACGAACCTGCACCTAGGGAGGGCCCGGCTTGCCTTCCTTGCATCTCTCTCATCTCATTCTCTTCTCCCTCTCATCAACTGACGGACCCGCGCCTTAGGCAGGCCTGCTCAATTCCAACCTTTCGCCAACACTCTTCTAATCCTATCCCCGCCTAATCCACCTAAACTCTCTCTTACCCGTGCATTCATCTCGCACACCTCCACCTGCGCCTAACCCATCTCACCTGTCCTCATCCACGCCAACTTGCCTAGCCTCCCATTCACCCTCAACTTTCAACAACTCCATCTGCCCTTAACTACCCAGCTCGTATCCACCCTATCACCTCCTCTAGCTCCCATCCGTGCCTTCACATACCCTAACTTTGCATGTGCCTATCACACACCAACTCGTATCCACCCTATCACTCCTTAGCTCCCATCAGTGCTTATTACACCCTACCCCTACATGCTCCTAGTACATCTTAGCTCATATCTGCCCCTATACCCTTACCAACCCCTGCTCGTTGCTAAAGCCGACCGCCTCTACCCGCCTTTATCTTCTGACCATATTTAACTAACCATATCTCTTTACACACCCCTGACCGCCCCTTTATATTTTCACTACCTTATCCACCCATTTAACCCCACCAATTCCCTTTCCATTCTCCTCTCTCCATAAATCATATTTTAACCTCTTATTTACATTATTTTATTTCCATCTCATCATTATTCTATCTCTCTCTCTTCATTGCTTGCTTCTTCCATTTCTTCAGCACTCAACATGAGGTTTCCTGAGCTAGTGCCTTAGGGTTCTAACTCTTGATTTGCAACTCTAACCACTATTCTGTTCAACGAAGTCGAGTTATAAGAACACTAACTCTCTCGTACTCCGTCACTCGGGTGGGATCATCCTAAGTCAGCTTCCTTTAGAGTTTTTACCCTTTCGTTACTCTAACTACCAAGTCATACAGTGCTTGAGTTGTGAGAGGCTTCCTTCTATCATTTGACAACTTTCTTCTCTCAGGTAATACCTCTTGAGAGAGGTTATGTCAAGAGGCTGCCCAATTCCCTTTGGGTAGTCTCTTCACTTTTTTTACCTTCTTCTTCTCCTCTCTTTTAAACCCCAATCACTCATTATTTCTTCTCCCTCTTTCTCATCTCTTTAACCAATCTACCCACAAACTAGAGCTAGTCACTTGCAAAGCTTATCAAAGCGGAGCATATTTGGATTTTATTAACAGTTTCCAATAAAGAAGAGTGTTGAGTTTAGAGAGGGTATCGTATTCAAACTGTGCTGCTGGACAGCCGGAGGGTTTTCGTTCATTGATCTAAGAGGGCAATAGCCCGGGCTTATCCCATGAACTCAAACATTGGTGAGGTAGGTGCTCGAGTCCATCTCTTTTAACGCATTAAAATCTTCTCATAGTTGGACATACCTATCCGCACGTAACATACAAGTCACACACGCGCTCATGCTGGTCAAGCAGTTGTTTGAGAGGGGGTCTATCAGACTCGAGTCCCCGAGGAAGCTCTAGCGAGCCGTATCCAGGCCCGACCACTCGCCTATGGTGGGTCTATGACTTGGAGAGGGCGTGAGAGGGTGCGAGAGAGAGAGAGAGAGAGAGAAAGAGATAGAAGAGATGAGATAGCCTGCCGCTGACATGAGCCCGAAAACTAGATGGGGGAGAGAGGGTGAGGGAGAGTGAGAGAGGGAAAGAAGACGGACCGCCTATGGCGTAGGTCCATGACTTTGGGTGAGAGAGGGAGAGAGAGTAAGAGAAGGAGAAGGAAGGGGGATGAGCCTGCCTCTAGTGCGGGTCCGTGACTAAATGAGAGAAGGGAGAGTGATAGGAGAGAGAGAGAGAGAATGAGAGCAAAGAGAGAGAGAGTAAGTGAGAGGAAAGAGAGAGGGAGAGTGAGAGAAAAGAGAGAGTGAGAGGAAAGAGAGAGAGGGAGAGTGAGAGTAAAGAGAGAAAGTGAGTGAGAGCAAAGAGAGAGTGAATGAGAGCAAAGAGAGAGATATGACGAAGAGAGAATAAAAAAAGAGGAAGAGGGAAGACTCAGATCCGCCTTGGGTCCAAGTGAAAAAGAGAGAGAGAAAGATAGAGTGAGAGCTCAAACTCGCCCTACGTTTGAGTGGAGAGAGAATGAGAGCAAAGAGAGAAACAAAAAAGGAGAGAGAGTGGACCTAAAGTAGGCTCAAGCCTAAGTGCACCTTCAAGGGTCCCTTTTGCATGTACCTTAGAGGTCTTGGTCTTTATAAGCTAAGGCCAGGGTCTAGGTTATGGGCTTAAAGTGGGTTAGGGTAATGTAAGGTGTAGGATGACCGAGGGTGTATGAAAGTTAAGGTGTATGGAATAGGTATATGGATTAAGGTGTATGGAATAGGGTGTATGGTGTGGGAAAACTAAGGTGTATGGGGTAGGATTGAGAGTTGAGAATCCTAGGGTGTATGAAGTAGGGAGTGTGGAGTTTTAGGAACTTGAAAGTTTGGGGCTCTAGGGAGTGAGGGGTACCAAGGGTAGTTTCTCTCTCTAACATTTTTTTCTCTCTCCTCTCTCATTGAGTTTGGATTTGGGATTGAAGCAAAAGACGAAGCCTAAGCTCTTTTAATTCTCAAGCTCTTTCAATTGATTTTTAAAACTCTCATTACAAATGACTTCACTTTGCTTATATAGAGCATTCCCTAAGCATGGGTGGATGCTAAAAAACCACTTGAATTAGTAAAAAATATATTGCTTGAAGACATTTTTCATCACCTTGGTCCCTGATGCGAAATAAAGAGGAAGCCGATCAATAAAGCCTGAATTACAGTGGAATTCTTGACGGTCTTAGAATTTCCCCAAAATAAGTAGAAATGTTCATAAACACTTCAAAAAACCACCTACCAACTTTCGTCGCAGTTTGACATATCTAGGGCAATGCAGACAAAGAAACAATTTTGGAAAAATCAACCTATATCACCCTAAAACGAATCCCGTAACTAGAACGATATTTTTGGCATATCAAATTGATGTGGGACCACCGCCATTTGATCCGACACGGTTGAAAACCTCTATGGGTGAAGTTTTGGCTTAATCGAGCACTCCAAAACAACTTTATGGGTAAAATACCAAAAAAGGGTAAGCCGCACACTATTCCCATGTGACCTATCTGCACCAAATCACCATTAAAGGTGACTGTTTTTACAGTCTCGGGCAGTGACTCTTGGGGGCCATATCTCACTTGTCTTGAGTCGGATCGCATCAAATTTTGTGAACGTGTTCATCTCGTCAAGATGAGCATTTCGATATGTGGCACGCCCTGTGACGACGCCTGAGCAAGGAGAAAAGCTAGAGAGAAGTTGCTAATCTGTGAAGAAAGTTGCAAGAAAATCAACAGCGACATGCCTCGCTCAAGCGACCAAATCACGACGCTCACCCATCGGATTGACATGAAACTAGTTCTATCGCGTGGGTAAGGTCTAGGGGTATCTTTGTTCCGAACCCCGTACATGATGAACAGTCGGATTTTGCACGTGAAGCTAATAAAGTGGCTATAAATTCTGGCTCCAGAATTTTAGATTTTGGCCAAAACTCAGAAGTTGTGAAATCTTTGTTTGAGCATGAAATCGAGCTACGTTTATTGCCACACGATCGTGATAACATGCTCAGTGTGATACAGTGAATAAATCACGAAAAAACATCAAGAAATGAGTAAACTATTGATTCAAAGTTTTTAAGATTCGTGTAAATTCAAGTCTCATGATCGTGGCTTAAAAACACGATCCATGGCTCGAAGTTGGTATCAAATCGATCGCCATACTGAGCCCTAAAAGAAAACAATCATCTTTTTGACAAACGGGCACCAGAGTAACCTCGGATCATCCACGGAACATCATGTATGTTTTAAGGCAGTAGCAAGGACTGTTTTGAAATTCCATGAATTGTTAGGTAGGGGCAAAACAATCATTTTGTACTCATATTTAGAATTATTTTAATTCAAAATAATTGTAATTATAATGAATTGAGATAGTTTTTGAGCTTCCACCCATGTTTAGGCCCAATTCTATAAATACACGCTAAACCTAATTATAAAGGGCCAATTGGCTCTTCCCTTAACACCCTCAATTGATCAATAAAAATTCATGTTTCTTCTTTGATTTCTTGAGTGCGTCTTAGAGAGAGAGGGAGGAGAGAGAAGAAAGGGGTTGGTACCCTTCGATAAGATAATTTTCTTTCTCCTCCTCACATCTCTATATCTTTCTCTCTCCTCCTTTTTTCTCTCTCTTGCTCCCTCTCTCTTTTCTTTCTCTTTCTTTTCTTCTCTGTGAACACGCACGACTGTGGCAGAGCCGTGCATGCCATCTTCTTCCTTCTCTTTTTCTTTCTCTAACCCATACGGGGATGACATCGCTGTGTTGGTTCCATTCTCTCTCTTTCTTCTTCTTCTTGATCTTTCTCTTCATTTCTCTCTGACTGAATGTGCATGACGATAGCAGTGCCATGCACAAACCTCTCTCTCTATTTTATTTTTTCTATATCTCACACACACAGCGATGGCAATGCCATGTGCATTTTCTTCTCTCTCTTCTTTTTTACCTCTTCTCCTTCTTCTTTATTCTCTTTTTGCTCTATCTTTCTCTCTGTCTGAACATGCACGGCGATGGCAATGCTGTCCACGAATCTCTTTCTCTATGTTCTTCTCTCTGTTCTGTCTTTCTCTTCGTCTCTCTCTGTTTGAGCATGAATGGCGATGGTAAACGTGCATGAATCTCTCTTCCTGTTTTCTTCCCTCTCTAATACACACGACGATGGCAACACCGTGCGTGTTTCTTTCTCTCTTCTTTCCCTATTTTTCTTCTCTCTTTCCTAATCTCTTTCTCTCTCTTTCCTTCTTTCTCCCTTGACTCTTTCCTAATCTCTCTCCTCACTTTCCTTCTCTTTCTCTTCTTTCTTTTTCATCTCTCACTTTTCACTTTCCTTCTCTCTCTACTTTCCTTTTCTTCTTTCTCTTTCCTAAAACTCTCTCTCTCTGTCCTTCTTTCTCTCACCCTATGACTCCTTCTCTCTCTCCTTTCCAGTAGTGCACAGTGATGCTCATCACCGGGTAAGACTTTCTCAGCCTTCCTTTATCTTTTGGCAGTATGCGCAGTGAGCAGGGCCTTAATCCGAGTGACGGACCGAGCCTTTTTCTAAATTTCCTGGTTCTCATGTGGTGCATGACGATACTCATCGCCGCACATGACATTCATTTCTCATTCTTGTCTCTTTCTTATATCATGGACGGCGAAAGTCCATCGTCGTCCATGTTCTTTCTCTCTCATCTTCTCTCTATCATGGACGACTGAAGTCCATCGCTGTCTATGTTCTTTCTCTCTCACCTTCTCTCTATCATGGATGGCAGAAGTTCATCGCCATCCATATTCTTTCTCTCTCCTCTTTTTCTATCATGGACAGTGGAAGTCCATCGCCATCCATGTTCTTTCTCTTTCCTCTTTCCTCTATCATGGACGACAGAAGTCCATCATCGTCCATGTTCTTTCTCTCTTGTCTTCTCTCTATCATGGACGGCGGGAATCCATCGCCGTCCATGCTTTTCTCTCCCTTCTTTTTCTCTTATTTTCTCCCTCTGTTCTTCTCTCTCCTTTCTCTTTCTTCTCTTCTCTCTTTTTTCCCTCTCTTCTTTTCTCTTTCTCTTTTCTCTTCTTCATCTTCTCTCGCATTTCTTCTCTTTTTCTCCTCTTCTCTCCTGTTGTTCTCTTGTTCTCTCTCTCTTTCTCTCTTTTCTTTTCCTATCCCTTATCTCCCTCTTTCTTCTTCTTTTTCCTCTCTCATTTGACCAAGGGACAAGTTTAACATTGTTACGGTAGTCTCGTCGTCGAGTAGTACTGTCGCCGTGCTTATCTAAGTTACCGTGCTCAACTTGTTGCCGCATCGAACTCACCGTTGTGCCAGGTTGGTTGGTGGTGGTGTTCTGTCGTCGAGTAGTATTGTCGCCGTGCCGGTCTTGTTACCATGCCCGTCTTGCTACCACGTCAGGTTAATCATCATGCCAATCTAGCCACTGTGCTAAGCTAGTCACCCAAATGTCTCTTTCTTTTCTTCTTCTTCTCTCTTCTTCCTTCTCCCAACCCTCATCTCATCATTTCTTCTCTTTTCTCCTTTGAATGTGAATACCTTGTATACATTCGCCCAAAGACAAGGTGGGGTCACTCGGCCCACTTGTCTTGTAAAATTAACCATGTGTGTGTGATTGCAGAAACAGGAGAATACAAGCCAAGGGAGGCAATTCCAAACTAGTTAACGACTGGAGGGATTTTTTCGTGATCTAGGAGGGCGCCCACACGAGCTAGCCCGAGTGAGTCCCGAACTCACCTTAAATTCCTCTCCCATCAATTGGTATATCTGCCCTTGCTATTGAGCAAGGTTCCCGAGAGAGCGATCACAAAGTCCTAGGTTCCCCTGAAACCTGAGACGCGTACCGCCAGATCATCCAGATCTGGAGGGCAAGATCGAGGCACCTAACCAGCTAAGCGACTCCATTGGGGACTTACTACCGCTTCGTTAGATCATACTTATTTGGCTAGTTTCTCCTTTGTTTTTCTGTTTTCACACACCACATGGCTTCTAGGTTCTCTAACCCCTTTATCCAAATCGGGGATTTTTTTATCCCCGCATTCGCAAACTTCCCTAAGGAACAAGTTCCTCGAACTTCATTCCCAACTTTTCCTTTGAGCAAAGGCCCAGTGTCTAGCTCCTAGTCTTAACCTAGAGAGGCGTGAGGATGGACTTAAATGTTCCTAACTCCCCATCTCTTCTCCTTGATAGAACTTCCACCAAGGCACGCTGCATTGGTAGTACATCAGCTACCACTCACAACATGCATCCTGTAACCGGCAAGTCACTTGTCGGTCATATTGTTGAAGTATGCCAAAAGGCTGGTCAGTTCCTTTCTGTAAAAGGCAAGCAAATTATCGTTGCTCCTGTGGGTCGCCGTAAAGTCACTCCTCACACTCCTGCACCACCACGAGTCTCTATGACTTAAGACTCAACAGATCGAGGAGGAGACCTTGGGGCATCCACCTCACGCACACACACTAGGGCTCGTGGGTTATCCATTCGAGTCACACCTCGGGGCAGGCCTTGTGCTACCGCGAGTACGCGTCTAGGATCAGGCCTCTTTGCGTGGAAACCTTTGCACATGGGGCAACGCCGTCGCGACGCCAACCCAAGCACATGGAAGACGACCTCTTCGTCCTTTCTCTCAGCACACACACTTGTGCACCTTGTAAGGGGCAGACTTCCACCTGTTCCCTTACAGACATGTGCTCACAGTTGTCGGCCTCCTAAGGCCAGACCACCTGTTCGAGCTCGGGCGGACCCCCAAGTCACCCAGAATGCTACTTCAAGGGGCGTACACGTGCCACCTTCCCAGGTCATTGCTTGCTCCTGACTCAACACCTGTCAAGGGCTGATCCCCTCTTCTTCTGCCCTTTCTCATTCTGGCGGACACCTCAAGACATGGTATTCGAAGGTTTTCTCTAAGAGTACCATCTTCAACCAGCCCTGTTAGGTCCATTATGCCTCTGGAGCCCACAAAGAAGCTCGAGGCAAAGGCTTGATGATTGTTGAAGTTCTTCAACTTCCAAGGTAGCAGCCCAAGCTAGCCCCTGTCCAACGTCCACATCCGCTGCCCCATCTCATGGACACCGCCCTCTCATGCTCTAAGAAGACAGGTCAACCTTGACCTCAGTCTTAGTTCTAGAGAGAAGTCTATAGCAATCTAAAGATCAAGCAAGACATTGAACTGCAAATTCTGATTAAGGAGCCAACCAGAAAAGTCGGGGCATCCAGCTCCAAGGGTCTCCTCCCTCAAAATCCCTTATACCCTCTTCAAATCACAGAGACTGAAGAAGAGGTGCGAGAATCCTGCATTATGGTCAGCGTCATAGAAGACGACCAAGTTACCCAGCAGCCACGGTTCCAAGACCGTCGAGAACCGGTCCTTCCTCAGTCGGCATATAAGAGTCAAGTCAAATCGAGACATGCTGAGCCCTTATTGATCGATTCCACATACGATCCGCCAAGCTTGAAAACCCTCAACTGCACCTAAGGTTGACCTCTCTGGAGAAACGATCAGCATCATGGTTGTAAACGAGCCTGGTGACTCCTAGGAAGCTTGCATGGAAAGGTTTGAACAGATGGTGCAAGCAATGATGGAAAAGATTGATCGCATGGAGATCGCACGTCACTCAGCTAACCATGAGGTCAACTCCCATCATTCAGATGATACAACCCCCCAAGGTAGCCTCCTCCTCTTGCCTCACAGGACAATTTTGTCTCTCACCCTGTCTCACAGGCGAACATCGATGCTATAGTGACTCATAGCCTAAAGAGTAGACAGATCCCAAGAATCCAAGGCGCAATGCTTTATCAAAAGCCGTATCCTTCATACATTGATCAGGTGTCGTTTCCCTCCGATTACAAGAAAGGGAAGTTTCCCCTGTTCAATGGTACAACATCCTCGCATCATCAGCATATTGTCACTTCCAAGCAGCATGTCGAGAGACAACAACTGATGGGAGACTCCTACTCCATCAGTTTGTTGAAACCCTTGATGGCCCAGCCTTTCCGTGGTATGCTCGGCTTTCCCCAAACTCAGTACATACTTAGGAGGAAATTGAGAAACTGTTCCACCAGCGCTTCTATGAGGTTGAGAGAGAGGTTCAAACCATCAAGCTTCTCACCTTGACCCAAGATCTAGATGAACCCGTGGATCAATTTATAACAAGGTGGAGAGATTTGGCCACTTGCCATCCCAATCCCATGCCCGAGAATGAAGCAGTTCAGACCTGTGTGTGAAACCTGCGACCTGATATCACTCTACATGTTGAGGCCTCCAACCCGATCTCCATGTCAGAGCTGATCTTTATGTCAATTCGTATAGAGAGTCTATCACGCCACCATGGCGAGTCATGACAACAGTCATGAAGCTCGAGAAACAATTGGGGCAATGGTAGTTCTCGGACCAACGCCTGGGGCAACCAACGAAAAGGGGATAATCAGTGCAACTGTTACCATCAGGGATCTAAAGAAGGCTGTCTCTCAGACTTTGGACCTCTCCAAAGGGGTAAGCACAACAAAGACAACACCTCAAATAAGCAAACAACAATCCTCATACAACCGGCTACTCCCACCTGCAAAGCTTAATTGAGATGACTATTGGACTAGACATTAGAACAAGGTTTATCCTTTTGAAAAGGAATGGGTTCCTGCGTTGCTCCGACTATTGCTGGAACATAACATGATTGGGCTGCCCGAGATCAAGTTTCTCGATCAAGCTGGTGTCGATACACATGCAAGATACTGTACTTATCATCGAATGGTAAACCACTCCACAAAAGAATGCTACACACTTAAAGATTTCATCGAGGCTCTGATCCAGAAGGGTCAAATCAAGCTCAAAGAACTCAAGAAAGCATTCAAGGCAGCAAAAGCATCCCACGTAGTGATAGTTTAGGATGAAGATGAGGCACCTAGCATCCTTCGCTCCTTGTTTGCCATGATGCTTCAAGAAGGCCTCATCACGCAAAAACCAACAAGACAACCCAAGCAACGGACTCAAGGAGCCGAGGGTCAATGAATGCTCTAATATTAGCAAAGAAAATGCAGAGACGCCACAAATTTGGTGACATTCTAGACAGGGATCCCCAAGTCTCTCCTTCACTGGTACAAAAAGACCCCTTTACTCAAGACCAGGGAAATGATAACTTGGACCCTCATCTAGCCTCATTTGAGGTGATGCTCCAATAAGGGCTCATTACTCCTAAGCCGGCAAGGCAGCCCAAACACCTTGCCCAAGGGACTGAGAATCACTGGTGCCCATACCATCAGATATGAGCTGAACGACTGTTGTGGGTTTGAAGCTGTGGTTGAGGAAAAAGTCAAGGTAGGTCACATTGCTTATGCTGAATGCCTCACAAGTTGATACTTTTACTCAGGGGAGTGTCCCAGTACAAGACTTTCGGAAGGATACCTCTGATTCTGCTGAACCCTCAACTTCCCAGCCATGGAAAGTCCATCACGGGCAGAGCAGGCTCAAGTCTTTAAAGCGAGAAGCGATTCGTCAAGCTAGGACTGTTCACAAACCTAGCAAGATGGACCAAGGACCTCTAAAGGCGACTAGAAGAAGACGAGCACCAAGGGCTGTTCACTGGAAGAACAAAGTTCCTCAGCCACCAGTCGAGCCAGAATTCCTCAGGTCTCTTCCTCTCTTGCCAACCTTACAAGGCTTCAAACCAGTCATCGTTGACCTAATTCCTTTGTCTCAATAAGAGGATACCCCTTAGTCATCTCCTACTCGAGGCATGTCCAATGAGAGTAACGACGTTAAAAGCCTTCCCCAACGATCTAAGTAAGGAAAAGACCTAAAAGACCCCCTGCAAACGTACAATTCTAGTGATGATGCAAAAAGCTGCCCAGATCTGTCCAATAAGGGGAACGACCTTAAAAGTCCCTCGCCTACTGACCCATCTTCTTCTTCTTATCCTTTCTTTGCTTTGTCTCCTGCAGGTACAACCTTGAAATGTCCAGACTTTGAGGCTCTTGACAAAGAGCTTGAAGGAACCAATATAAGCAAGACGCACCGGAGACGATTGAAAAAGACATTGGCCCAGTAGCCTGGATTCTTGACAGTTGCTGATGCCTTGACGGCTCGGGCTAAGTCAGAGCCATCCTCTTCTACTGGGAAGCAGAAGAAGTCAAAGTCAAAGAAATCCCAGTAGCCTCCTGAGCTTGACTTTGAGCAGAGACTAAGAGAATCATGACGACAGAGTTTCTATTCTCAAGAGGCTTGCCACATGATACAGGTCTATGAAGTGTCTACTAGCATAGGGCAAACACTGCAGACACCCATGCAAAGATCGAGTGATTCATATGAGGGTGCCTCTCGCCTCACAATGGTTGAATCTCAACTTCCTTATAGCTTTCAAAACAAACTCCTGCAACCTAACATGCTTGAGGTCGACCCTTCTAGGTCTCGGTTCAAGAAAGGTGCATAAATGATAACCTACCCTAGAGCTCTATTGAAAGTAGAGATGTTAGGATCACGGGTCTCTGCACTTGAGGTTAATGAGAAAACCTTTGAAGCCAATGATGATGAGTTGCAAGAGGCCCTGGAAGAGTGGGAAGAAGGCTGTCAAGCTACAACAGATGAACCCCAGGAGATAAATTTAAGGGATGAGGCCGACCCCAGACCCACGTTCATCTTGACGAATATGTCTCCAAGAGAGAAAGAAAATTTCACTGCCTTCTTGAGAGAAAACGAATATGTCTTTGCCTAACATTACCATGAGATGCCTGATTTAGACCCTCAAGTCACGGTTCACTATCTTGACATCAATCCAACTGTCAAACCTGTCAAGCAGAAATCAAGGATGTTCAGGCTTGACCTTGAAATGCAAATAGATGCCGAGGTGACCAAACTCAGACAAGCAGGCTTAATTTGCGAAGTCAAGTACCCAAAGTGGCTGGCAAATGTTGTTCCAATCAAGAAGAAGAACGGTCAAATCAAGGTTTGCATCAACTTCCGTGTCCTGAATACTGCCTGCCCCAAATATGACTTTACGTTGCTGTTCACGGAGATGCTCTTTGATTCTACAGCTCACTATCAGATCTTCTCCTTCATGAATGGATACTCCGGGTATAATCAGATACAGATGGCGACCGAAGATGAGGAAGCCACCGCATTCTTGACTTCAAAAGGGGTCTTCTGCTACACAATGATGCCTTTTGGATTGAAGAATGCTGGTACCATATGTCAGAGAGCGATGACACAAGGAGGTTGAATGTTATGTAGATGACTTGGTGGTAAAATCAGAAGAGAAAGACGCTCATTTAAGAGACCTTGAAAAGGTGTTCGAGCGGTTACACCTTCATTAGCTTAAAATGAACTTGCTAAAATGTGGTTTTGGCGGGCATTCAAGAAAGTTCTTGGGGTTCATTGATAGACACTGAGGGCTGGAAGTTGAGCCAATCAAGATCAAACAATCCAAGAAAAGTCGTCACGAACTACACTGCGAGAGCTGCGCTCTCTTCAAGGGCAGCTGACATACATCCGCAGGTTCATCTCAAACCTCTAAGGTCACTGTAAACCCTTTACGCACCTGTTCAAGAAAGATACCCCATTCATCTGGGATGAAGCATGTCAGGCCGTCCCTGATGGCATCAAGCATTATTTACTCAATCCTTCAGTGCTCTCTACACTGGTACTGGGAAGACCTCTCATCCTGTACGTGCCTGCTCTCGACCAGTCATTCGGGGCATTGTTGGCACAAAACAAAGACAAAAGAAAAGAAACCACACTGTTCTATCTCAGCCGCAGGATGCAAGTGGCCGAGAAGAATTATCTCCCTTTAGAGAAGTTGTGCTTGGCCCTAATCTTCGCGGCACAAAAGTTCTGCCACTACTTGCTTGGTCATGAAGTAAAACTTATATCAAAGGCAGATCCTCTAAAGTTTCCCATGACATGCCCATGCCTGTCAGGATGTCTTGCTAAGTGGGCATTATTGCTGATGGAATTTGACATCACAATGGTCAGATGCCTCGATCTCGCCTCCCCAGATCTAGGTGATCGGGTGAGACGTGTCTCGAGTTCAAAAGACCCAAGACCTGAGATCGCTCTCTCAAGAACCTTGTTCATAGAACAAGGGCAGATGCCCAACTGGTGAGAGAGAAATTTTAAACATGTGGTGGGGACCAACCTCACCTAAGTCCATGACTTACTTGGGCTGACTCTCGCAGGCGCTTTCTTAGATCACCACGAAAAGTCCCCTAGCTGGTTCAATTGGTTCGGACTTGCCTCCCTTGACCTGCGATCACCTTGTTTTCTACACAATACTAACATGGTTAATTTTCAAGACAAGTGGGCCGAAGGACTCACCATTGTCTTAGGACGATGCACATTCATAGAGAAGATGAGAGATTAGGAGGGTTTGGATAAGAAGAGAAAAGATAATAAAACTCGACAAAGGGACGAGACTAGCATGATAGCTGGACAGTACAGTGACTGACTCAGAGTGGGAGAAAGACGGGCACAGTAACTCAGACCGACGTAACGACAAAACTACTCGAAACAAAAGCCGATATAAACGTCCTAATCTGGTGTGGCAGCAAGATGGACATGGTACTCTGGACCAGTGCAGTGGCAATACTACTTGACAACCAAACAGCTATGGTAGTACTAGATTGAATCTGTCCTTAGTCAAGCGAGAAAAGAAGAAGAAAGAAGAAAATAGAACGAAGAGAAGGCACGAGACAGTAGAGGGAGGAAGGTTTTGGATGACATTAGGCATCGTCGTGCGCAGCCAGAGAGTTACATTGTCGTGGCCCTTAGGCGGCGTTGGACACAGCTTCTCGCGGCGAGAAGTTACAGATGGCTTTAACCATTGCCGTCGGCAACGCGAGAAGGCAACACGACCCTTCACAAGCAACGATAAACATGGAGAACACGAAAGAAAGCTTCAGATGGCGATAGTCATTGCCACGTCCTTTCGCGAGTGGCGATAGTCATTGCCGTCTGCAAGAGATGTGAGGCAGGGCGAGACCCCACGCGGGCGGCGATAGGCATCGCCGTCTGCGATGGGCACATGACAAGGTAAAACTCCTCACGAGCGGCGATAGTCATCGCCGTCTGTGATGGGTGCACAACAAGATAAAACTCCTCGTGGACGGCAATAGTCATCGCCGTTTGCACTTAGGCAAGACGTTGAAGACAAGCTTGCAGATGGCGATGAGCAGCGCCATCTGCGACAAGTGAGAAGAAAGGTGAAAAAGCTTGTGATCGGTGATACCCATCACCGTGCAAAACGCCAGTTCTAGAACCGGAACAGGAGCTCGACCTATTACTTGAACGAGGCCCAGCTTGCCGTGGGCTCCTTCAGATGGCGTTACGCATGACGACGACTAGCGTTGTGCGCGAACTTCATCCAGGGACATAGACGAATGAAGAGAAGGAGAAGGAAGCCAGCACATGGTGCTACCATTGCCATGCACGACCTGCAAAGCCACATGAAAGAAAAATGAAAGAGGCACGCATGTCACTGCCACTATCGTGCGTGGCCTCTACGAAAGGCTCAAACGAGGAAGAAGAAAGAGAAGAAGGGATAAGAGAGAAAATACCTAGGAAGTAGGAAGGGTACCACTCTAAACTTTCTCTCTCCAACGTGACTCCACTCTTGCTCTCAAGGAAAGAGAATTTTCATTAATCGAAAAGAGGATCCTGAGTCTCCTTGGCCAAAGAGTCCTTTACCATGAGACGTAGCGTCTTTTTATAGACTAGGGCTAAAACATGAGTGGACTACCCAAAACTAACCCTAATTGATGATAATTACATCTTTTTTTAATTAAATAAAATAAGAAAATAGGGTGCAAAGTGACTGATTTGCCCTTGCTTAACAACTGAAAAAATTCCAAAATAGTCCATGTTAAGAACTTGGGATGTTCTTGATTCTTCTTGGACGATCCATTGACGATTTGGCATCCGAATGAACGAAAGATTATTGCCATTCTGTAGGGCTAGTTGCTATGATCATTTTGATAATAATTTTGAGCCATGAATCATACTTTAAAGGCATGATCACATAACTTGAAATTTACATAGATCTTGAAAAGTTTTGATTGATAGTGCGTCTTCATCTTGATGGTTTTCTTCGATTTCTTCACTGAATTGCACTAAACATGTTACCACAATAGCGTTGCAACAAACGTGACACAATTTGGTGCCCGAACAATGTTTTGTCCATCTTGGCTTTTGGCCGAAATTTGAATTTTGACGACTGAAATTTACAGTCACTTCGACGCGTTCGTGTGTGAAATTTGACCGTTCATCACGCGAGGAGTTTGGACCAGTGATAGCCACAGACCGTATGCACGTGATGAACCGGTCTCAAGTCGATCGGGCTCGCCGACACTCTTATTTGGTTGTTCGAGTGACTTAAGATACTGCTTGAAATCTGCAACGTGCAGCTTTGAATCGTAAACTTCTCTCGAGCTTTTCTCCCAACTTGATCATCATCACGGGGCGTGCCACATATCAAAATGCTCATCTCGATGGGACGAGCATGCTCCAATAAGTTTAAGTGCGATCTGATCTCAGATGAGTGAAATATAAGTGTCGCAAGTTATTGTCGTGACTTCCCTTTTAATGGAGTTTAGTTGCAGGGGGACCGTACAAGAATAGTGTGCGGCTCCTCCTGTTTTAATGTTTCGACTATAACTTCCTCTTAGAGTGTTCGTTTAAGCTGAAATTTGACCCCTGGGGGTTTTCAACCATGTCAAATCCAATGACGGTGATCTCACAATTTTTTGACGCTCCAAAAGTAGGGTTGCAGTTATAGGGGTCCGTTTCAGGGTGCAAGAGACTAATTCTACCGAAAGTTTTTCTTCATCTGCACTGCCTTAAACATGTTAGAATGTAATGAAACTTGGCAGAAGACTTTTAGGAGTCCTTATGAAGATTTTGCCTGTTTTGGGGCCATTATAAGACTGTTGAAATTGTCACTGTTTGTCTGGTTTAATTGACCGGCTTCTCCCTTGTATTTCGCATCGAGGACCCATGGTGCTGAAAAATGTCTTCAAACAGCATGCCTTGCTAAATGTTGTGCTTTGAGAGAAGTGAGAAGGAAAACATTCGGAAAATTTCCTCTAGCTTTATTTCTTTTTCTTCCTAGCTACAGGACCATTTGAACGCTGAGGAGAAATCCACACAACGCAGTGACTAGGATGCTCAGATGTTTGGATGCATTGTGCATATCCATCCATGGAGACTTTGGGGGAGAAGAGAATTTGAGGGATCCTGTCACGGTCCTCATCCTCATGGGATCATTTGTGATTCTGGCAGTTGAGGATTTTATACGGACCTCGTTGGTCAGAATCAGGCCTATCTGACGGCCAAGTGTTGTGAGCCTTTAGTCGGCATTGTTTGCTGCTACACCAGATTTGATTTTGATAATCAGGGTACCTTTGTGGGACCCATCCTATCGGGTCAAGTCAGGGGCTTTTTGTTGGCCTGTCCCGAAAGTCTAGGCCTGCCGACTAGGGAGGGAGTTTTGGCAAGGCAGCCTCATGGCGAGGCATCACCTTGACATCTATGGCAGGTTTCACCCTGGCTTTGTCAGTTTCTTACATTCGTGGGGGTCTTTAGCATTTTGGAGGGATCTTTCGGTCATCGTTCTCACTCTCAAGGACTCACTTTGTTTCAAGACTTAGTTTGATTTTGAGGGATTTATTGTTCATCGCCCGCACCCTCAGGGATTCAGTTTGATTTTGACGGATTTACTGTTCATCGCTGACTCTGTTTGAATTTGAGGGATTTATTGTTCATCGCCCACACCCTTAGGGACTCAGTTTGATTTTGAGGGATTTATTGTTCATTGCCCACACCCTCAAGGGCTCAATTTGATTTTGAGGGATTTATTGTTCAGCGCTGGCACCCTCAGGGACTTAGTTTGATTTGAGAGATTTATTGTTCATCACCCGCACCCTCAGGGACTCAATTTGATTTTGATATTGAAGTTTGGGAGATCTTGTGAGGCTCTCACTCTTGGGTGAGCCATGTTGTGTTGTGATGGGATGCTAACAGCTAAGGATTTTCTGTGGACCTTGCTAACCAAGATTACGCCTGTTTGGCAATTAGGTGTCGGCTGACGCTGTGATGTTGCATCAACCTGCTTTATTGATCCAAGCGCCCTTTGTGGGTTTTCACCTGGACTGGGGAAGTGGCGCCGTTGTCGGTTTTCACCAATCTCCTTTATTTTTTGGATCTTTTACCTATGACCTTGCGGCCATGTCTACCCTTTTTATTCGTTTTTGCTCACGGTGCCCTTCTGGGTTTTCACCGTGCTCGGATTTTTGTTTTCACAGTACTCTTTTACTCATGGTTTAGTGACCATGCTCGTTCATCATTTTTACTCATGACGTTCCCTTATCTAGGTATACACCATGCTCGTTATTTTCTTTTCTATTTTTTTTTTATGAAGGCGTGTTTAAGGTCATGCCTTCGGGACCTGTGCGAAGCCGTTTAATGTCATACGGCCATGACATGCACTATAGTTTGGGGTCATACAGTTGGACCATGGTGGTGATGAATGAGTGTCTGTGGAGGCCATAGAGTGAGTATGGTGGTGGTTTGACTCACTTTGGGGAGATGGCATAAGGCTACCTATGAAAGATGGATGATGTATGGATGGTGGGTGAAAAGTGGTGACCCACTAGCTTACGGCGAGTATGGATGGTAGGATGGCTTGCCGTATTGTGAGCATGAGTGAGACTCAATGGAGAATGATGAATGGTAATGAAGGAATTCACTAGGGAATTATGAAGGTGGTGCTCACACACGAACGGGCATGTTAGGGAAGGCATGCGTGAAGATGCATGTAAAGGGTATGTGCATGTGTGTGAGACGATATTTAAGGTCATGGCTCCTGAACCTGGGCAAAGCAGTTTAACATCATGCGGCCAAGACGTGCACTATGGTTTTTGGTCATATAGCTTGGACCATGGTTATGCTGTTTAGAGTCATGCGACTAGGATAATGCAGTTTAAGGTTGTGCAACTAGACCTCCGCTATAGTTTAAGATCATATAGTTTGGACCATAGCTGTGCAGTTTAAAGTCCTACAGCTAAGACCATGCAGTTTAAGGTCGTGCAACTAGACCATTTTGGCGGGTCGCCATGTGAGTAAAGTTTCGTGGGGGATAGAGACAGTGGTTCAGTGGGAAGCGGACCCACTGGGGATCAATGGGATAAGTATGACTCAACGGCGATAATGAGTAATGGTACACATGTAACTCCGCTGAGGATGGTAGATCGGAGCACAGATTCAACCCCTCTAGGGATTGAAGAGATATGAATGACCTTAACTCCAATGGGGATAATGGACTGCAATGCGAATGCGACTCCCGCTGAAGATAAGGGCCAATGGCCTGCGTGTGACGCCATTTGGGATGACCAGTCATGGCCTAGGTGGAGCGACTGGATGCAACTCCACCGAGGATGACAGACCAGAGTACAGGTGTACCCCAACTGGGGATAGTGGTGGGCAGATGCATCTATTCCACAGTTTAACATCTTGCTGCGGGGATGTGTATTGCACTTTAAGGTCTTGTAGCTCGGACCATAGTTATGCAGTTTAAAGTTGTGCGGTTGAGACTATGTAGTTTAAGGTCATGCACCTAGACCTCCGCTATAGTTAAGGTCATATAGTTTGAACCATGGATGTGCAGTTTAAAGTCATACAGCTAGGACTATGCAGTTTAAGGTCGTGCAACTAGACCTCTGCTATAGTTTTAGGTCTTATAGTTTGGACCATGCAGTTTAGGGTCATGCACCTAGACCGTTTTGGAGTTACGGGAATAAGACTCCATGAGGAACATGATCGCAACTGAATACTTGATTCCTTGAGGATGTGATGGCTGTAGCAAGAGAATGGATTCCTAGGGATGCAGAATGGTGGCCTGCTCACTGAGGATAACAGGTCCTGGATTGGGCATAGCTGCAATGTGAACACCGAAAAGACCACAATTGGTAGTGCTTGAGTTTGATTTGTATGCGATGCTGGGCTGAGGCAGATGCATGGCGTTAGGCGTTTTTAGAGAAACCCATGACGTTTACATGAGTAAGACATGTAGCGATGGCCTTTTAAGCCACGAGACAACGATAGCTATTCGTGAGGCGCACAACGAGAACCCTTTGTAAGGCACACGACGATAGCCCTTGAAATGCAGCACATGATGATACCCCTTGAAATGCAGCACATGACGATACCCCTTGAAATGCAGCACACGACGATATCCCTTTAAATGCAGTGCACGACGATAGCCTCTTGTGAGGCGTGCGGTGATAGGCCTCGCACGGTGTTAAGGTATAGACGACAACAACTCTCATTCGAGCCTCGGGCTTGACCCGCCTCGGCCTTGACTTATCGCCATCTGAAGATGAGGACTAGAGCATCATTTCGAGCTTGTGAGGGGCAACTTTTATAAACCTCGCTTATAAAAGGGGATAAATCCCTTTTTAATGTTTTACCTTTGGTAAAATAGTGAAGAGAATTTGGAGCGAGAGAGAACTTCCGGCAAGAGCTTCCGACGAGAGTCCTAGTGCACAGAGACTTCCCCAGCATTTCAGTGAGCTTGAAGGTATTTGTAGAGTTCTTGGGAATATTTTTCGAAAGTGCTAAGTCTTCCGGAGCGTAATAGTGGGTTTTACAGGGGTTCTCCAATACTTTTTCGGTGAAGAACAAAACATTGGCAAAACTGCAAGGGTCGCAGTGGTATTCTGCCAGAGTTTTAAGGCTTTTGCGGGGATAAAAGAGGACAAACCAGAGGTTACTGGCTACTTCCAAGAGCCCTTAGTGATTTTTTGGTAATTTTATGGTTACTGGTAGGTTACAGAGGTTTAGAGGAAAATAAGAACTGCTGGTACTTGCACAGGGCCTTCCGGTGAACTCTCAACTACGATTGCTGTCAGGTAGAACAAAGGTCAAACAATGGTTCTGTCAGAAGCTCCGCAATTTTCTTTCAAGTAGAGGAGTGCAAGGAAGGGAAAAGGAAGCTCGGAGGGTTACAGGGGAGCTTCTATAGAGGTTCTAATGGATTCCCGATACTTTTCGGCCGTTGGTAAGGGGAAAGAACAGGGTCAGATGAAGATCCTCATCAGACGGAGGAAAGTCTCTGACGAAACTTGAGGGGTCGCGAGGGAGGCAAAAGGTCACGAGAAGGCTGATCGTCCTCAAGGGGTGACAGTTAGAGAAACCAAAGAGGCACGAGGGTTAATGTCCCCTGGGAATTGGGGACGGTTATGACTGGGAGACTACAAAGACATGCATGCCATTAAGTCGCATGCACTGCTACACGATGTTGTGTTGCGCACGGCAATAGCCATGCTGAGCAGGATGTCTCTCGCGACTATAGTCTGTCGCGACGTTAGGCTGTACGCGGCAGTAGTCACTCGCAGCGTTGGTCTTCCCACGGTGATGACTATATTCAACGCAAGACGATGATCACACGCGGTGTTGGGTTGCACACGGCAATGCCTTGTGGGGGGGCAAGAGTGGTGGCAAAGAGAAGACCCGCCACGTGTTGCTTGTTGGAAGCCAAGTCCTTCGGCAGAACAATGAATTCCATGTTGTTTTGAGGAAGGGAATCCATCATAGGCAAGCTCCTTACCAGGGGAAGTTTGCTTTGTATTCCTGATATACTCTATTAGGGTACTTCTTCCCTCTCTTGGAAACCAGTCGTGCCCCGTTAGATGAATTGAAGTTGACTCGAAAATGGTTAACTTCTCGAAGTGATTTTGCTTCTTCTTCATGAGGGTAGTTTTCTGCTTGTAACCGTCCTCTTATTCTCTGATGCAAGAGTAGCACTTCAATGGAAAATTACTTGTCAGTTGATCCTCCTGTTAAGATTACAATTGTTACCTCCTTGATAATGGGCTTCTGGCTATTACTTGTAACCCCTCTTATGTAATAAAAGAAATGAATTTCCTTTTGAGTTGACTTGTTATATTTCTGTTCCATTTATTTCATTTTATTGTATGCACTACATTTCGAGAACATATCAGGGATAATACTTCTTCAGGTATCTCCCATTGATAGGGGGCATTGCCTTTTTTCCATTAGCATTTGTCAGCATATAGGCCCCCATTTGGTGTGACCTTTTTTACTATGAAGGGACCCTCCCATTTGGGTTCGAACTTTCCTTTACGACGCCCATGCATGACAATTGGCCTCTTGACTGCGAGGACTAGGTCCCCTTGAGCGAATGAGCAAACCTTGACAGATTTGTCAAAGGCTCTTTTCATTCTTCCTTGATTGAGCTCGAGATTTTGCTGGGCCTCTAGCCTCTTTTCATCAAGGGCATCCATCTCTTGATAACAGAGCTTGACCGTCTCATCTTCAGTTAGTCCCTGATGTACAGTGACACAGAGTGAAGGTAGTTGAACCTCGAGGGGTAAAACTGCCTCACCTCCATAGACCAGGGAATAAGGAGTAGAGTCTGTAGCATTCTGAGTGGTAGTACGATAGGCCCATAGAGCTTCAGAAAGCTTTTCATGCTAATTTTTCCTCGTCTTCAAAATTGACTTCCAGAGCACCCCACATAAGGTTTTATTGAATGCCTCAATAAACCATTGACTCGAGGGTGGTACATGGTCAAGTATTTCCACTCAAAACCGAACTGGTTAATTAGGCGATCAATATGATGGCTTCTGAATTGAGGGCCATTATCAGAGAAAATCCGATCCATGATCTCTAACGTGTATATGATATGATGACATACAAAATTGGCCACAGTGGTCCCTGGAACTTGCTTGAGAGGGTCTGCTTCTGCCCTCTTAGTAAAGTAATTTGTCTGTGGCTGCTAGAATGAAGGCATGACCCAAGGCGGAAGGAGGGTCGATGGGTCCTACAATGTCAATACCCCATTGGGAAAAGGGCCATGATGCCACAGTAGGATGAAGATGCTCCGGGGGCTGATGAATGAGGCTTGAGTGCATTTGACACACCTAGCATCTTTTAACATAGTTTTGGGCATCAGCCACCATTGAAGGCCAATAATACCTGAGTCTGCGTATGCCTTCATTAAGTTTGGGGCTAGGTTTATGCAGTCCACAGATACCTGAATGCATTTCTTCCGGTACTTTATTTGCTTCTTGTGTATCGACACATCTGAGGAGGATTCCGTCAAATGATCGGCAAAAGAGAACATCCGTATCAAGGAGAGTGTACTTGGTAGACATCTATCGTATACCATTACTATAATAATCCTAAAAAAAAAAAGAAAAAAAAAAAGAAAATAAACTTTTAATAAGTGATGGTCCATATGAGCATGATAGTCCTTATGGACCATCACCATTTTCAAAGCTTTTAGTTTGAATTTGTTTTGTTTGCTGCTGCCTTGCCACGTCCAGTGGACGTGGGCTTTAAGCGTATAAGAGGTAATATAATCTTTACACCTTGTGTATGAGGTGTAACTTAATAAAATATTATTATAAGGTGTCATAAGAGTTCAAATACGAGAGGCGAGGACTCCCACCCTAGAAAATTTTGAGGTCTCTCTCTCTCTCTCTAGCCGAATTTTTATTGGAAGCTCCCTCTCAAAATATTTTAGGTAAGTGACATTGTCTTCCTGAAAAATAGTATGTTTTTAATAAATAGTGATATTTCTGTCAGGATCTTTATTTTATAA